>BROE01000018.1:5843606-6212188 GCA_036571765.1 Plecoglossus altivelis | reverse complement strand
CACCATTAAAATTCAATCAGATTGATTTATGATGTTATCGATACACTTCATTTGCAAATCCTAATTCTTAAACCAGCCCCCAGACTTTTGTTTCTTGTTCTTTTCACGTCACGCTAAAAGCTGACCTGAGAAAAGGCCACTGGATGAAAGTGAAGAATTTGTGACCTTGGCATGTGATATGTTGTTAAATCCTCCCCGTAACCCACACCAGGGGCACGCACAACAGCATTAATGGGTCCATTCAGGTCCCCTCCACTGCCTAGTGTTGACTTTTACCAGGAGACAATCCATATTTTTGTTAGGCACTGGTTTGTGACTACTGTCTGTCCTGCCGTTCAATGCTCAGCCAGCTGCAAGAAATATAACCAGTGATTTAATATTAGACAAGCCAGGGATTCAGCCCACTGGTAAAGTCATTAGCGGCTTTCTCGTCTCTTTTATCATACCCAGAAGAGAGAGTCTTACCAAACGTCAGGCTACAAGAAGACGATGATCAGCGGATCAAATATGGGGGCCCGGAGATAATATATGTCGTTAATTTACAGCTGTGAGGTTTGTTAACCTCGTCCCGTGACCGTCCGGAGGTGCCTAGCGAGGCCGCGCTCTGCAACTCCAAGGTGTAATCAGCAATCAGAAAGAGGAAGCTAGCTGTCAGGCTTTTACAAATGGTTCCCCCAGAGGAGGGTGATTTACTGTCCGAGCCAGAGTTCAATCTCTTACAGTGTGGAAGAGATGAGTGAAAAGGGGGCTAATGAGGGGGAGGGGCGGGGGCAGGGGGGGAGCTGACGCACAAATATCATCTAAACCTTGTAAACCCTTGGGAAAGCCTCTCGTTCGAGAAATTCTGTTGTCTGTTTTTAGTCAAGTAGCCTATGCTACAGTGTATTGCACATTTGAGCCAGGTCATTTAGAATTGTCTTTCACTCATTTTCATTTTAAGTTATGAACGCTAAACCACTCTCGCACATTAAAGGATTTAGTAGCACAGGGTCGTGCTTTTTGGCCTGACATTTGATGGTCACTTTTATAGGGTGTTTAGAGCCAGGGCACATTTAGCTGTCTCGCTAACATCAAACTTCTGATCCTCTCTTTCTCTTTCAGAGCAGGTGGCTGTAAAAAATGACAAGCTAAAGGGAGTTTCTGCCCTTTAAACTAATTTAGTTTTAGCACCATCTGGGCCTGACTTGACTCAACACAAGTGCTACACATCCACCACTACCTCTGAAGTCATGGGCTAAAAAGGGTCATTTTCAGAAAGAGGAAAGCCGGGTGACTTAAAGAGCTATGTTCCTGTTTTTGTACTCTCTCTCTCTCTCTCCCTCTCTCTCTCTTCCTCTCTCTCTCTCTCTCTCTCTCTCTCACTCTCTCTCTCTCTCTCTCTCTCTCTGTCTCTCTCGCATAGGGGTACGCCTGCCTGCTCTGTTCATTCAATGAAGAAAAGCCATTACCATCCTTCTCTGTCAGTGGCTTGGCCCACTGTTGGCAGAAACACAGGTTTTTGTAGAAAGCTTCTTTTGATTTTGGACGAGTCAGTCCCTGACCCATGCAGGCCCTCTCCTTATGGAGTTAATTGTGCCTAAAGGCAGGTAAGGGATTCAGGCAGATTCCTGCCAAGATACAGGGATGACATGAAGCAAACGGCTCAAACTGAAATGGACCGTGACACCGCCATTCAAAGTATCTATTTTATTGCCGTTTAAAGAAAATAAAAACGGCTACTTGAAATTCTGGAAACCCTACAAATGTTGGGCTAGTTGAACTTTGTGGAGTTCTCGCGCTTGGGGAAATTGATATATTGGGTCTATACTTAACGTTATGTTCAGTTGATGGTCTTCTACATCCCCAGGCGGCCAATAGATTTTGATAATGGCATCTTTAACCTCTGAGAATGCTTAACCGGCAGCTCATGTATGACTTTTTATGATGTCATTTGATTCCATCCGTATACAAAACCACATTACCTCACACAGAGCCAGTCTATGACTTAGAGAGATTTTTGCGTAATTCAGTAGAGACAAACTGTCTTTCAAACATATGATTGTCATAAAAGTATTTATTATTCCAGGGAGGCAGAATGCTGTTCAATGTCAGTCAAGTGCCATTGAGCACATTAAGCTTTGAGTCATTAGTGAAGAGATCAACACCCATACAGATCTTACTATCAGATAACTCTACATATGAGTCACTTGCCATCTTCAGCACTCCTGCCAACAGGACTTATAACAGAGAAGGGGGGCAATCACGATCTCCCTTTTCACCTGGTCTTAACTCTTCGCCACTAAAAGGGCAATCAGTGGACATCTGCAAATCCAGGAGCGCATTTGCAGGTAAGTTATTGGTCTGAGGATGTCCTGGCGTACGCATCACATCCCTGCGTCCTCCCTAAGGGAGCCTCACCAAAGTGGAAAAGAGGCACATTGCTCATATTTATGGAAATTACCTGGGAGAGTCTCCCGCCATGGTGCATGGGCTCTCAGCGTGTGCCATGCAAACGCAGGCAGAGATGGCTCTAGCAGCTGGCTGGCCAGGGCAGACCTGCAATTCCCATCAAAGGGCCACCGTGGGGTCTCCCAAACAAAGGAGCAGGAGGCCCAGCGAGCGCGGTCTTACAGGCCCTACTGGGACCCGTGTTGAGGAAACGTGGCGTAATTGAGGGACAGGTTGATGAGTTTTGTCTGTGCGGCGGCTAGAAGTCTTCTGCGGTGGGATGTGAACAAGTGCAGGGTTCAGACGGCTGCGTGTCTGTGTGTGGCGGGTTCAACTCGGAGGCTAGACTCTCTGAACTCCGGGTCCTCTCCTGTGACTGGCTCTGCTCTGAAGATTTGCTGTCGTTCAAGGCCATGGTGAAGCACTTCTGCATGAGAGCTGCAGGTCAGAGGTCACGATTCCATGGGACTCTAGTTCATTCTGACTTCAGAAATGGTGGTTAAAGCTCTGTCCGTGGACATTTTGCTTGCTCAGCCTCTTGTTAACGCCAAACCATTATATGAGATTTGTTGGACTTGCGTTACAGGGAACACCGTATTTCTAAATTGCGATTTAATAGTGACGAGGGCTTAACAGTTGTTTTAGCTGCAGAGAATCCTAATCCTGATAGTCATTGCCCCTGACAGTCCACAGGTACTAATGACAAATCTGTACTGACCCAGACACAGCTGGCAATCAGCCCAGGCTCACAACCCCTGACCTCAGCCAATATGGCTGACATCTTTCTCAATTATCAGCAATTGGTTGGAGTTGTTTTTTCAGGCTGAAATTGCTCATCTGAGCAAAAACAAACCAAGAAAGCTGGCAATAAAATTTAAATGCTTCCATTCGCCTATCAAAATGTGTTCTGAACATCCCAGAAGCTTTTTTTAGCTTCTCTTTCTTTCTTTTATTCTTTCTGTCTGTCTGTCTGTCTGTCTGTCTGTCTGTCTGTCTGTCTGTCTGTCTGTCTGTCTGTCTGTCTGTCTCTCTCTCTCTCTCTCTCTCTCTCTCTCTCTCTCTCTCTCTGTCCCTCTTCCTCTCTCTGTCCCTCTTCCTCTCTCCGTCCCTCTTCCTCTCTCTGTCCCTCTTCCTCTCTCTGTCCCTCCCCATCTCTCCGTCCCTTTTCCTCTCTCTGTCCCTCTTCCTCTCTCTACGACACACACACTACTCGGTTATTACAATCAAACTTATTCTCCTCTCTCCCACCTCTCTCTGTTGGTTGAAGAACTTTGAAGTTTGTTTTTCATCCATCTACATCCCCCTGTCCCATAACTAGACTGTAACAGCACATTTTCTTGGGTTTTGGGCTCATCTCCAGCGAAGTGCGTCATATCATTCCTTCATCATCTTTTGACATTTCTAGGTGAGATTGCACAAATTTGTGCTTTCCCAGAGGGATATAAATACATGATAATTGTTGTCTTGTGATGAATATATAAAGTGCTGTCTTTCAGGATGTGACCCAGACTACACTCCTGTACACAGTCATTAAGTGTATTAGAAACGTACCAACTTAGGCATATCAGGTTACTTTTTGTGAGAAAATGATCTTGCGCCCACACAGAGGGAACTTAGTTGAACTTTCATGCTTGTACAGAGTGACAGTTGGGAATATCTGTAGGGCTTGACTGACAGTGACAAGGTAAGGAGGTGTGGTAGAAAAAAGAAAACATACCATCTGCCTTGATAATTATATTTCCAATGCTGTCATTTAATTGTAAACTTGCGAGAGAAGGATGGTGTCAAATAGTTGCCAAATAATACAACAATGTCAGTGCTTGCCAGGACGGGAGGGAGGGGGGAGGGGGGAGGGGGAGAGGAGGCATCTCCTTCCTACTTCTTCCTTTAGGCTTTCTGAGTGTCCGGATTCAATAAATGAGGCAAAGAGAGCCCAAACTGGCCTGGCACAACCTGGAGGTCTCTCTCCTCCTCTCCTCCTCTCCTCCTCTCCGCCTCTCCTCTTCACTCCGCTTCTCCCCTCTCTCTGGAAAAGCCATACTGAGACATCGAGGGAAGACAAGAGCCAAGAGGAATATTTACACAAAGGCAGTGAATCACCGTTTTGTGTAGCTTCGCCTTCGGCCATCTCTCCTCAACGCTTAAATCAAAAGCTTGCGTAATGAAATACAGATCGAAACGGGCCATTGTGAGCTAATTTACCAGCTTGTCGGCCACTGTTGATTAGCTCTTATTTATGATTGTCTTGTACCGTGGCTCAGGGTACATATATAAATCACATCTATCAGCACTTTGAATGCTGAGTATCTGTGTCAAAGAATGCTACCTTGGGTATTGAAAAAGCTGTGAATTGTGTTCCCAAAAACCCAATTTGCTTCGCTAGCCAGAGGTCACATTGTTGCTGAAGTCTGACATATCTACACCTCCTGAAGAGTGCAAAGGCTGAATCACCAGAAGTAGAGGTGACGTAGCTCTTCCCACTTTATATTTCTGATGGTCTTCTCTGAGTACGCACATATCTAATACCTCACCTTTGTCAGCCTTGGCCAAGGCACCAGGCGCCGATGGAAATTTGGAGTGTGTGCCACTGAGTGTGGAGACATAGCGCCCCTGGCCCCTCTCCCTGCCTATAAGCAGACAGGAAAGAGAGAACCCAGGCCCTTTGCTCGCGAGCGAAAACGGACAAACGTTGTTTCAGTTCATGTAACCTGAGTGCCACAGGAAAGGGCAACCATGACTGACAGACATTTAATTGCCGTGCCCATCTATTAATCACCACCTGAGTGCCCCCACCCTCCTCTCTTCCTCTCTTTCCAACTCGCTTTTATCTCCCGTCTTGTCCCGTTCTGAATTACTACCTTATCCCTCTCCATTTGACCACTTCTCTGCTCGCTGCTGCAGCGGAGTCTAAAAATGAACCGATTTTATCCAGCAAAAGACTTGAAGGCAGTCCTGTGAAAACCTTGAAACCAAAAGGAAGATTTAGCTCCGCTCAGCCGCTCAGAGTAGCTCAGATGACTTTCTTAGGAAACGTTTGATTTCATTTCATTCATGCCCAGTCTCTACCAGATTGTCAGAGCTGGTGATCATCCCCCATCGAGCGAGACACTGACAGTAACGCCACTTAGGTTCAGGTCCCACCCATTATACACCCTAACATGCATGGATTGGACAGGAGCCCTCTGACACCACCAGCCAACATGAAGGCATCAGTATCCTATAGGGTTGCCAACTTTGTCAATATAAAATGCGGGACAAAAGGTGGGCTGGTTTTGTGCGAAAATACAATGTATCGGTGATCATTGCCAAGTGTCGTGATCAGCACTGCTGTTGTATCAGTGGTTAGATCAGCGCAGTAGTAAAAAAAAACAGGACAAGTGAGGTCCCGTACGGGACAAATCAATTAGGCTCAAAATGCGGGACGTCCCGCCTAATTCGGGACAGTTGGCAACCCTAGTCTCCTACCACAAATGTACAAATCACTTTGACTTTCCTCTGACAACAAAGGCAGACGTGTAATTGTACTAAAGGAAGCTTTTATTGGTTCTTTATCATATTATAAAGTTCCATACATACCATGCTATAATCATATACATAACTACATATTATAGCATCGGATCACAGAGGACAACCCTGTGTTCGCAAGAGGTTATATTTTTCAATATCTGAGACTGAACTGAAGAAACAAACATATCTCTGCAACTCATCGGTGAGAATGAGAATAGTTCCACATTCTATAGTTTCATCTCATTCAGGATTATCTGCTTGAGGTTGTCCCAAGCAAGGGTGAGAACAGAATCCGTTTTAAAAAGGGCATTTGTATAGTGTGGAATGCATTACATTGCTGTTACTGTAACTGTGAGTTTGAAGGAAGAGATTGAGTGTAGTCATGACCTATATTCCAGCCTTATCGCAGCATACGTGACTGTCTAATCCCTGTGGGGTTGAGTGCCCTCTAGTGGGGATAGTCCAGTTGACAAGGACAGACCCTTAACACACATCTCCAAAGTGATATAAACATGTATAAAAGGATGTAAGAAAACAAAATAATCAAGGAGAAGAACATGAATATCTATGCGCTGTCAAAGTTGCAGACATCTCTAATAGGTGGGTTCACTCGGGGAGGTTAGAACAATGTGAGAGGATGTGCTTTGTGTCACCTCCCGACATCCAACGCACATCCACTACCAGCTAGACCAAAGAACATCCAGCATGTCGGTGGCACGGGTGGCCTTTACATACCTAAGGAGTGAGTTTCAACCCATGTACACCGCCTACACGCATGTGTTACTATTTATGTGTATGTATCTGCGTGTGTGTGTGTTCTCATTCATAAGAACACGCATGTGTTCATGTGTATGCATGTGGGTAATAAAAACAGAGAACGGCAGCATTACACCGCCTGTGGCCTATTAAGCTAATTTCAATTTAATTACAGCACCTGGGGAATCATTAATTAGTCAATCAATCGCCCTGCAGTGTGACAAGCGGCTGGTTTGCTGGACCTGAATGGAAAGCAAGGCAGAATGGGCATATGTAAATTGGAATTAATTAGCCGGCTTGGGTTTCAGTCCTCGTATTTGGAGTAAAAACAATCCCTAGAGCCTGCAGGGGCGTGTCTCTCTCTCTCTCTGTCTCTCTCTGTCTCTCTCTCTCTCTCTGTCTGTCTCTCTCTCTCTCTCTCTCTCTCTGTCTCTCTCTTCTCCCCAACTCCCTTTTTCAGGCCCAGTGGTCACATCCCATATCTGTCCCACAGAATCATTTGTGCTCATTACCTTTGCCATACATAAATATAGAGCTCTTTCCAGTCAAGCCTGCTCTTTAACGACACACGCTACTTAAACACCTACAATTAACCCCTTGTGACTAAGACCCAGTGTGTCCACCCACCCCTATTCAGCCAGGTTCTGCACTAGTTGCACAATGCCCCTAACCACCTATTTGAACTTCTCTGCACCCCCCCCCCGACTCGCTAAGCCTTTCCAGCCTTGCCCCCCTCCCCAGCTCTCCACCTTCAACCCTCCTCCACCTGTACAAGTTTCTCCACCTCAGCACCTCCTGCTCCCCATCCCTCCACCCTGCTCTAGCACCTCTGCTCACGTTCATTAAGCGGCAGTATATCATGTGTTGTGTTTTCCCTCCAGTGCGATTTATTGGGTGGCTTATAGAGTTTAGTACGTGTGCTGTGAGCGCCGCGAAACACGTCATGACACCCAGCGCACGCATCACGCACACCGCTTTCTCCCATACACACCAGCACAAGGCCGGCCGGCCGGCGTGTTCCCTGAACACACGTGAAGAAAGACACGACACGTCTAGCGATGTGATTTTTGTCGGTGACCAGAAGCAACACATCATAAGATCCTTATGTCAGAGGAGAGGAGAGAGAACCACAAAGCGAGCGATACGACTCCCTGGAGTCATCCTGGCAGACGTCATCCGTGGCCAGCGTCCAGCTGATGGACTGTAACATGCCTGATATAATGACTATTCTGATGGAAAGATAGAGTGTTTCCAACTAAAGACCCCCCTTGCAAACACACACGCACCTCCATTCCTCCATCACCATGCGTGGTCTGTTGCTAGGACTCATGAGGTAAGAGTTGCTGTCCACACAATGGAGCCATTGGTGGGGAGGTTATGGTTTCTTTCCCCTCACTCCCTGGTGTCCCCATGGAACCAGGGCAGAGGGGCCGACGGGGCGAGCGTCCGTCACCCCACACCTTCTCATCCTCCCAAACTGACGTCAGTCCTCCCCAAATAAGTCAAAAACAATGACATTGCTTTTTCATAAGCATATATTGTCAGATTGCAGTCGAATTGAACGCAGGCTTCGCGCTGTTCTGTAGTAACGTGTTAACTTATTCTAGAAAGCATTACCACAGATGTGCATGCATGTCCCCAACACTCTGAGCCTTCCATGCACGGCTGACATCCCTCCTTATAACAGTCTTGGGACCGGCCAACTTCCTCCCTATTGCAAATAATTCAGTCAAGTACTACCTCTCCAAAGGTGAAACTCACAATGGATTTCTCAGATATTCAGCATGAAACCACAGCTTTCCTCACCCCGAGCACCACCTATAATCACTGTGTCAGACGCAGACTCTCAAACGACCTCAGACAAGTTGTTCTTGGACAGGTACCACTGCAGTGGCAGGAGTCTCCTGTGCTAATACTGGCAACGCCAAGGATATTTCACCAGACTGATGTAACGAAAACTACTTCAATGTCATTTGTGACAAGTAATAATTGCAGCTTCGGTCATTGGCCCTTGGTCCATTCATCATATACCTCCATACGCTGTGACATGAGAGGAAGACAACTAACAGGCTAGCTTGCTAACTGGCTGAAAGGCGAACCATTATATCCAGCCAGGGCTGTAAGATGAAAAGGTATACAAAGTAAATGGTCTCACAGTATTTTACCTGTCTAATCATAACTGGTTGGAGGTATCAAGGAGAGCCAGATTAATCAGCGTAGCAGTCAGGTTACATCTGTACTGCTGCCGGCAGAATTCTTAAAATATCCTCAGGCAAGCGCAGTGTTCTGAGACTTGACGAAGATAGATGTGGATGCTTGCCTTTAAAATGGCAACTATAATCTCCATTTATTCTGTGTCTGGTGAATGGAGGATGAGGATAACCCTAGAGTAATAACGCATGCTAATCTTTCAATGTTTTTTTCTTTTTCTTTTCAATTCCTCATAGTATTTGTCCTAACCTGGATGAGGTTAATGACATTACCATATATGTCTGTGGTTTTCAGTGTAACCAGAAATGTTTGTTTGAACTCAAGTGTTAGGGCAGGAACGACAGAAAAAGGAGTCAAAATACTGATCTATTTCACACTGTGGACACACTCCCTGGAACGACCGGAGCCTTAGCCCCAAAGAGCTATCTCATTGCATATTCAAGCATCACGCAACAAGAACACATGCTTTTGATTCAGATGTGCATTCGACCTGTTACACAAGGTGTGCAAATGCTGTAGAAAGAACACTAAAAAGACACATTTTCAATGAAAGATGTGTGTTTTTTAAAAGTTCTAAAAGTTCACTCTTCAAGTAAAATAAAACCCTGATACTTCTCAAAGCATTTCCACTTTAATAGGATAGGGATTTAGTCAGATGGCAGGAAATGTAGACGGAGAGGAGGAAATGTAGAAGAGAAGGCCCAGGCTGGTAGCGTGCCAAGGCCTCTGCAGAAGAACCCGTGTTTCTGTGGCTTCCAGTCTGAACTGCTGAGCCACCAGGGTGCCTTTAAATCTGTCTTCCACAGCTACACATCTCAGACTCTGGAACGCTCGTGCCCATGCTAGCAACCGTTGTTATGTCTCTCAGGTCTTCGGGTGGAACAGTGGCTCGAACTTCCTTGTTCTGCGTTGATGCTCTCCATGCCACCCTCTCTCACCTGACAGGTCCGCACATGGCACAGGCCGCCAGGATGTGGCCATGTTCACTTGAGGCGTGTGCTGAATTCTTAACCGTGTAATTACCATTGCATGCGACATGTGGTGATCCGACCGAGGAAATCACTTTGGCCCGCGTTAATTGGACCCTAACTGCTCTCCAGACCTGTGGCTCGTTGAGCATAATTTGGTCTAGCGCGGCCTGAACAATGTCAGGCTAACGCTGTCTCTGCCTGGGCTAATCACAGAAGAAAACCAAGGAAAACATTGAGGGTACCACTGCCTTGCCTTGCTTCCAACTGTCTAAACAGACTCTACATGAGGTCAATCGTATTATCATATCGTCAAGGTAGACTTGCTCTGGTAGGTTTTGCTGGTTGGAGGCTGCGCGAGGGCAGCATTTACGACAGAGTCGGTGTTGCTTTCGTCGGTTTTGACAAGATTGTGTTTCTTATTTATGGAGGAGAGTCATTAAACTGTAAATAAATGAAAAACATTGTTTGTGGCCTGTTTTATTGGAAAAAATGGCAACGTTTTATGTTTGACAGCTACCAGAACAAATTCCAGCAGACTTTGTTTAGTTCATCTCTCAAATGAACAGACGTTCTTTACAAATCCAGTTTGAAATCTAAATCTAGCAATGAGACTTAATTTAAAGGACACCAACTGTGATTTGCACCTCTTGAGTAACACAAGTACCTCCTGGTTCATGTTTGTCTTTAAGCTGGAGACACCCGCAGCCTGAGGAAGGTTGAGTCTAGGTCTCCGGTGGAATCTAACCACAGAAAGCTGACCTTCTGTCTCCGGCCAGTGCCGTTTGGAGCCAATGACGAGCTCTTCTTTCACATCTCCTGTTCACAAGAGCGTTCTTATTCCCTGCTAACCATACCGCACTCTTTACCTTAGACTTAGCTAGCTAGGGGCTACCGAGATATTAGCTTAATGTCTCCACTCACCAAAATGTGGGTGATTTAAAACATTTGAAGGAAGCACGCAACCGTTGCAGCGTTCGGCCTTGCCCTGTATAAATAAAAGGATATGGTTTCTGGAATAGTGACAGTCTCTCACATTATATGCACTGTAAATGTGTCATCGGGCTTTTGCTTGTGGCTCTGACTGATAGCCTTACCTGGACTGATGGAAATTAACAGTGATGCTGTGCAGTATCCAAGGGCCTTTTAGTTGATATATTTTGCCTTCTGATTATGGCTTGCATAATCACACGTCTTTTTTTCTCTCTCTCTCTTCCTACCGTAGCACGCGTTCATGTTGACTTTGTGGTTTCCAAAATTGGACTCTGGCTCCAGGTGGCTCTAGTTTCCATGGCGACATTTGGCCTTATCTGCTACTGGTTTTCAGAAGCCAAACAATAAGGTCTTTGACTTTTTCACTCTCTCTCTTTACCTTTCCACAACCCGAGTGAAAGTTACATTTATAAATGCATGTTACTGGGGATTTCATTCTGAAATGAAATAATACATTTGAGTTACAGTAGGCTAAAGCTCAATTCTTACCACACCGAACAACAGAAATTCAACAGGGTGCATTCATTACATAGACTGAAATGTTATTGATTGCTCAATGGTCTTTTAGTTTAAAAGATCTTCATTCCATGTTGGCGGTTTGTGAAAATACAAACAGAAGAATTGAATTATACGAGACAGCTGACCAAATTAACTCTAAAAAGATATATCTAAACTTTAAGTGTGAGTTGTCACACATTTTCTAATGTTAAATTGACATTAGACCTATGACTACAGGCCACGGTTTGGCAAGGTCGTTGGCACTCCAGAGATTAACACACCAATGACTCATTTCCTTAATAAAAGATAACTTTGGAAAATCAAATTGCTTTTTTTGCTCTACAATAATTTCTCCCTCCCTCCTTCTCCTTTTCTCATTTCCCACTGGTAGGAGAGGAGAGGTTTCCTTCTTGGGTCGAGTCACTCAAAGAAACCCCAACCCTCTCCACCTCTCTGTCTTCCGCACGCTCTCTGTCTCCTTCTCCTTTCCCCCCTCTCCCTTTCTCTTTCCTCCTCTCCCTCTCTCTCTCTCTCCCCCTCTTTCTCTCTCTCTCTCTCCCTCTATCCCTCTGTCTGTCCTCCTCTCTGCCCTCTCCCTCCCTCCCTCCCTCCCTCCCTCTCTCCTCCTCTCTCTCCCCCTTTCCCTCTCTCTCTCCTCCTCTCTCTCTCTCTCCTCCTCTCTCTCTCCCTCTCTCTCCCTCTATCCCTCTGTCTCTCCCCCTCTCTGCCCTCTGCCTCTTCCTCTCTCTCTCCCCCTCTCCCTCTCTCTCCCCTCTTCCTATCTCTCTTTCTCCCCCTTTGCCTCTCCCCCCTTCTCTCTCCCTCCCTCTCTCTCGCTCTCTCTTCCTCCTCATCTGATGGATGGGCCATGACTATGATTCCCTGTACTCTGCATGCTCCTTAAACACATAGGGGAGGAGAGGCAGAGTGTTTTCTTTGGTCTAACTCCTAGGTCAGTGCATTTTGTTCAACTTTGAACGTCATTATTAACTTAACAGGAAAGAAAGGAGCCTAGACTATTCCCTGGTAAGTCATAAAGTTATTCTCGAAAGCTAAATTTCGAATAGAGTACTTGATGTCTAACCTGAAGTGAAACGGCGCTATCAAATCGGAGTGTTGAAAGTTTCAGTCCAGTAGAACGCCTCTGATTTACAAGCGGCTCCCTTTCTTAGTGGAAAGTCGGCGAATGCTTGTTAATTCATTATAAACGTTAGAATTACATTTGTGGAGCCACAGTGACTACTTCGTCATTCTACGCAGGGTCCGAGCCACCAGTTCATCAGCTGACGGTTCTTCATTCTTCATTCACTTGTGTGCTACCCCAGGTAAGTCTGGATGTGCATCCACTTTTGTTAACCTTCACCATAAGGAGTCATTTGTCTTCCTTGTCTCTTCTCCCTCTGCTTCCTTCCCTCTCATGCAGCACTGTTACGCAGGCCCAAGATCCTGGAGAAGCATCCCTTTCCCTGCGTGACTGTGTGCCGCCATTCACTTCATTTCGAGAGGGGGCCTTTGCAAACGATCTGGCTAACAGCTGGGTGGCCGAGGGAAGCAGAAAGAGCAGCACATCTTTGTCAAAGCTTGGCAGTCTTGGAAAAAGTGAGTCTGCCGTGTAAACGTTGCTTTGAACCCCCCCCCCCCCTCCCCCCTCCATCCCACACGCCCCCCACCCTCCCAGGGATACTAATAAACAGGGTCGAATAGGTCACTCACACTTGTTAGAGGATACCTGCTTGTTTTCACACATGCTCCGAAGGCTGTTCGGTCCCTCCAAACATGAGGCAGGTGCTCTCCACTGGTCAGAGTCATGCGTAATGTTCTGTGTTTTATTTAGTGGATGGAAATGATTACTGTACATGGGCCTCTGCGTGTGGACAGAAAAGCTTTCTTGCTCAAATACTTTCCAAAAGATAAGCCTACAATTGGTCTCCTGACAGATGAAGCCTGTAATCCCCCCTCCATTCAAACGACAAGCCTTCAACTAGGACCTGCCAGTGGCGGAAGCCGTCTGTCTGACAGCCAAGTTGAAGAATTCACCTCTTTTGTCCATCTCTCTGCAGTGGTCCTCTCTCTGACTGACATGCGTAAACACACACACACGCACACACAGACAATTACACACATGGGTGGAACAGAGCAAGACTGATCCATGGACAGGCGAGGAGACTCCCGTTGCGTGTGTCCTGGGGACAACTCCTCTCCTCTCAGATCCCCCCCTCTCTGCCACTGTAATAACAGTCACTCTGTGTCAGCGGGCCTGTGTGAAAACAAATTAGGCCCATGATTAATGAACAAGGTGTAGCAGGCCCCAGGCTGGCTATGGAGATGGGTGTCCCAGTCAGAGCAGCCCTCCCAGCCTCAGAGCTGACATGAACCCCTCTAGTATCAACACAGGGGTCCCTCGGCCCCTATCAATCCACCACCGCTGCCCAGTGAACACTCTCACTATCAGCTCTTCAGAAGGCCACTAAGACCTCTTGCTCTCTCTGACCTGAGAAGGGTCTCGGACAGACACGGAGCACACCCATGCGCATGTCAGCGTCCCTTCGCTCGTGAATGACTTGATCTGTACCACAGCTCGCCCCCGTAGGAAACCTTCACGGAGATGGATTTGATTTCAATAAGCGAGCAATTCTCATGTCACGTGTTTTTTTTTTTTTTTGCTTTTGAAACATTGACCATATCTCTCTCCAGAACACACTGTAGAATTCATGTTGATTTGAGTGGGTTCACCTCCATGTAGACACATAAGACCTAGGAGATCCACGGTGAGGATATATGCTCACGTATAAACATCCTGGCTAGGAGTCTGTGGGTCGACCCTCAACATTTATTTGATTAATCTCCCTGACGGTTATGATCCTTCAGCACCCAGGAACATGCAATCGAACCCAGAGAGAGTGTCAATACGGGATCAAAGGAGCTCTGTGTGCGTCTAGCAGAATAGGACTGAGCTGCGTCAGTCCCGAACCTGAGGAGAGAGCTGTTGGGCTGGATGAGACAGTCTGGCCCAGAGACGCCGGGCACGGTGCTGACAGCCATGTTGGAGTTGACAGACACAGTGTGTCGGCACCTGGACAGCCGTGCGAGAGCACCGCCGGTGGCCTTTACAAGGACGTCTTTCTGCAAATCGCTTGCTGCGCAAATATACAAGGCGCACGGCCGTACCCCTGGCAAGCATGGGGCCTTCACCTCCGCGGGTTAAGGTCATCAGAGAGCAGAGCCACCGTAGGCGTCCGTAACCTGTCAGTGTCTCGTGTCCAGGCTGAAGCCTGGCTGGATAATCAGTCTCCTTGTCTACAACATGGATCACCTCTCCTCACTCAGTGAGAACAGCCAGGGAAGAGGAGAGGAGAGAAATCGATGGGACAAACATCCTATCCTGAAGGCTGGTGTCGATGGATGGTACAGATATAGACACGCGCGCGCAGACTTTACTTCAATGCTTCCACACAGACCCCGAAGAGTTAGCGAAAAAAGCTGTGCCGACATCCAACATGGTGACGGCGTGTATCAGTGTGTATTAGTGTGTATTAGCGTTCTATTAGTACTAATTAAGTTCCCTCTCTGTGAGGGCCAGAGCTCCAGGGACCAGGTGTTTGTGAGGGAACACTCATTAGAAAATGAAAAGGTGAAAAGGTTTACGGTAAAACTGATTTGTTGCAGTGTAATCTAATGACTCCTATTCATCACCCCCACTGGAAGTTGAAAGGTTTACCCTCCTTGGGTAAGTCATGAACTCACAGTATGTAAACATTTATCTAAAAACCAAGTGATTTTATTAGTAGAACTACAGTACAGTATTCTGTTACCTCGACCGGTGGCTCTTTTCCAAACATGTATTATGTTGTAATCTCCCAATTTACACTAATGTACTGTTAAGTAATGAGGAGGCAAAGGTTTTTTTCTAATGCTGTGTGAGACAACTTCCACTCCAGTACAGTGTGTTTGGTGCATGACATAGGGAAGGTCCTAAAAGCTCTGAGAAGAGCATTGTTTTACTACTGTACAGGCACAGTATTAAAGTATATGGACAACAGCAGAGCACAACTGTATGTGGACCGGATAAAAGCTTGTAGTTTGCGCTGAAAACGATCCGTTTTAAGGTCAAACACATGGATTATAAAAGCCAAACAGTCTCATGCTGTTGACATGCCCTGGCTCAGATGGCGCATGCAAGCATGCACACGCACACACATATGCATACACACACTCGTGCATACACAAAAGCCCTCACACACACGCAAACATGTACACACACGGAGATTCCTCATCGATGGGACACTTGAGAGTCTTTATGCGCCGTAATGGAAGGCACAGCTTTGTCAACACTGCTGGGTGTGTTGACAGAGGAGCAAAGTGATGGGTCACTGGAAGTAGCGAATCCCTAATGTGTCCCCAAGGTTGCACTGGACACTCACACATTCTTGTCAGCGTTGTCTCTTCAGTATAAGTTAGAGGACCACAATATTTCCATTATTTACTGTGGCAAAACCAGTCTCTGCAATAATCAGTCAAAATGCATAATGATAAACAAGGAGTGGTGTACTTGGCTGCGCCAAGTTGTGTGTGTGTGTGTGTGTGTGTGAGAGAGAGGAAGAGAGAGAGAGAGAGAGAGAGAGAGAGAGAGAGAGAGAGGGAGAGAGAGAGAGAGAGAGAGCAAGAGAGACAAAGAGAGAGGATCCGTGTGTGTGAAATGTGAATGAACCATACTGCAGACTCCTACTCCGGAACTCCTGCTCCCACCAGTTGATCAGCTGCAGACCTGCAGCACAACAGATAAAACTGCAGAGAACTCAGCAGGATCCCCTCCTCTCGTCTTATTGGCCACTTGAAACAGCATGTTACAGAAAATGACATGCTGATCTAAGAATAAAAACCAATTTGGGAAACCTTGGTCTTTTTATGATAATATTTGTCTTCATAATCTCCTATAAAGCAATATTGATTTTCCCATATGATGCAGTGCCGATAATATTAAAACCACTGCCGACACCGAGCTAAAAGGGTTCCTTCTCAACAGAAACAGGCCTCAGTTGAGGGCCAGGTACCCGTAAGTGATGAGGAACCTTTGGAACTATTTCCCCTGTACACTATAAACGCACGTATGCGTGACTTCTGGACAGAAAAGAAAACATACAGAGACAGATTTGAGTCGTATTTGCTTAAGGCCTCACTCCATTTACCATGAAAATATTGTAGCGTTAAGGAGAGAGGAGGTCCACTTGGGGGGAAGGACCCAGATAAAGAAAGAGCTGCTGGAAAGAGTGGACGAACGAGAGATGTGCAACACTTACGAAGCATTGAAAGAAGGTGTGTGTGAGAGAGAGAATGAGAGAGGGAGAGGGAGAAAGAGAATGACCAGGGGGAAGATACAGAACTAAATGCTTGTATTTATAACACTCATTCTAGCCAGGAAATACTTTATTTGAGAAAGGGTGAAGCCGTCTAATTGCTCGGTGCGGCCAGCCGTGTTTCTGGGCAGGCAACATCACTCAGGCGGGTGTGGGATCTGATTCTCTGTGGAGTGTGCTCACCCCTGGCCCCTCCCTGGCCCCTCCCCGGTCCCTCCTCCAGCCCTCTCCACCACAGCTTTCGGCCATGTTTATTTGGACAGATGCTGTAAATCCCAGGCTTCAGGGGAGGCGGGAGGGCGGACCTGGTGGCGGGGCGTGAGGCTTGCCCTGCTCCAATGATAATTTGTGGTTTGGTGAACATTCGACAGCCTACAAAGAGGCCTCAGAACGCCACTGGCTGGCTACAGCTAGCCGCTTCCATCACAAATAAGCCAAGAGCCTCTCGTCCTGGAGAAGGAAATATTTTAACTTTATTTTCCCGAATTTGCTTTGGCAGATGTTGGCAAACTGTTTTTATGTGAACGGTGTGTAAACCCTCTTGGAGAGAGAGCAATAATATGAATTAAAGCTACTAGACATTAATATACTTATGCTATACAAACAAAAGATTGAGCAACATTAGACACGTGTGACGAATGAGACAGCTGATCTTGTTCCTGGTCAGGGTATATCACATGTTACACATATCACAGAGCATATCATCACCGGACGCTGTCTAAAAATTTTTTTGACCACACATCAACACTGCACATCACAAGGTCAGGCCGTTCAACGCAAATGTGGTTTGAGCGAAGGCTAACTATGACCACCTGAACGCAATGCTAACCGATGCTATCAATGTTTACAGCTAGCTAGCCAGTTAAGCTTTTGCATTTGTCATGCTATTGCATCTAGATATTTTTCACTTTCCTCAACTCAAAAGCCAATACTGTATAAAGATGAACACAATAATCTCACAATTTAAAGTTAAACAACCACGTTGAGTTTATATATATATATAATTATATTTTTCGATGCCCTGAAAGGCCTCCAAAGTTATTAGCAGCCATAACCAAAACATAGCTTTTTGTTTCTGTGTCCCTCTTAACCCCAGGATCTCTCCAGGTCAGCACTCTCTCAGGGGAGAATGTTTCCTCCCAACGGCTAGTCACCCACTCCCACTGTTTACAAACCTCCCTGTCCTGAAAAACCGGGGTAATTTAGAGCCATGCCCCTGTCACCTGGTCAACCTCATGCTCCTGCGTCCCGATCGGAACTGCTAGAGGTCAAAGGTTGCTGCCTGGCCCCTAGGTTATCAAAGCCCTGTTTATTTAAAGTCTGCATGTAGCAACGGAGAACAACAAACAGAGAGACCACCAGTCTTGGAGGCCGTTGGGAGGCTAATTCTGAGGATGCAGATTAGGCATGTGTGTTTGGATGTGTTGGACTGCAGAAACTGCAGGATTGTCATTCTCAATCCGGCTGACGCTGGTTTGCTTTGCTCTGGAATACTGTAAGAGGAATAGCCCTGGGCACCTGTAGCACACACGGCCAGGCAGCGGAGGAGCCACACCAGACACTTCCTGGGTAAACAAGCTGGTCCTAATTGGCCCTCAGGTAAGACCTAAACACTGCATCCTGGTCTGGAGTGTCGTCATCATGGTAGACAAGCCGGGATAGATCAGAAAGACTTCCCCCTGTGTCTTTCCATCTCTGTGGATGTGTTTATGTCAGGGAATTTACTACACTGTCATACTTAACGTCAAAAGCTGATCTCAGTCCAGACAGATTCCTCACATTTTTCCATGATGGAATCTGTCAGATAAATTGAGCACCCCCGCTGGCCTTTCATCCCAGTGAAAGTGATTATGGAAACATCAATAATATTAGGATGGCCTTCCTCATAAATACATCAGCCCAGCAGCTGTAGTCAGGGTCTCCCAGGGCCACAGGGCCCTCCTCAGGGTATTCCACCATAACTCACAGAGCTAATTACAGAGGTGTTGCAGAAAGCAAAACAAATCTGTTCAATGAATTAGCACAGATAGAAGCTGACCTGCACTGATCTCCCTTTCTCCCTCTCTTTCTCGCTTTCTCTGTGTCTCAAGACGTTTGGTTTGACTATCTCTGTTGCTCTCTCCTCCTTTGTCTCTCTCTGTTTCTCTCACTTCCTGCCTCAGTCCTGTCTCTCTGTCCTTTCGTCTGGCTGTGTCTCTCTTTCTGTCACTTCCTCTCGCGCTCTCCCTTTCATGCTTTGCCTTTCACTTTCTTATTCTCTCCTTCATTATTGACTAAGCAGGCATGCGTAGCCCTTGCCTGATTACAGTCCAGTCTAGCCATGATGTATGTCCCTGGCTCAGATTCAGCTACGGGTCTAGGTTATACAGCCTCTGGACCTTGTGTTAGTTTTACACTGTGATAACAGACCTGTGAAAACAAGGGAATATTTGGACAAATAACATCCCCTCAGGGTATGGAAGAGAAGTGTAAATGCTAATGAACTCATCGTTTAAGAGGAACAGAGATTCCTCCATTCAGCTCCTGGATGGATTACTGTGACATGGCACCGTTTCTCTACTATGCCCAGTGCTTGAGGACTGTGCTCATGGGTTTGAATCCCACTCATCTGAAATAAACGTAATATCTTTCCTGCAATGCTGTGCTGCATTGCATTACAGGTCAATGAGTGATGTTCTTAGCTGATTTGGTAGATGGTGGTGGTAGTGATTGGTAAAGAACATTAGAATCACTGATCTAAGACTTCATTTTGGGAGAGGTAGCCCATGTCAGAGCTAGCTAGCTCACTGCTCCAGTCAGAATAGAGGACCGTTCAAACCAGCCCCCCGGACAATAACAGACAGGTCAGACACAGGCGAGGTGGCAGCCATGCTTATCCCAGCCTTGTTATCCTAGCAGTCTGTACTGTCCATTCTCACACACACATACACTCCCTGGGATGGTTCCTCCAGTTTATTTACTTTCAGTGCCAGGGCCTGGGGAAAGCTGTGTGTGTGGCCCCCAGCCACGACCCTGCGCAGTAAAGGCCCCGCCAGAGGAAACGTAACCTTTTACAGTAGTCTCCCCTGGTGACAGATCCAGAACAGGTGGCTCGGGTGGGTGAGCGGCAGGCCGGAGAGCAGAGAACCCTGCCCCCTGCCGCGGACACGTGTCTCTGGATGTCACGGAGTTAACCACAGTACAAGGGCGTGTGGTTCTCTGAGATTTAGACGTTGCTGACGGGTTTTTTTTTTTCCAATAAGGGGATGTTGACTTGACACCTCTGGACGAGAGGTCACACGCGGGGTGCGTGTTTTGGAATTCGAATGACTCTCAGATGAGATCGAGGCGTTGGAAATGCAACGTTTGCTCCCGCTTGCAGTAGAAGGAGGGACCTTTATGATGTCACCCCTCTTCTCCTCTTCTGTGCTCTCCTCAGCTATTCACATCTCTATTCTCTTCTCCTCCTCTCTCCTCTCCCATGCTCCTCTCTGGCCTGCTGTGAGGATCTGGCAGATCTGTCCATGGGAGCAGGTTTTTATTATACTGTGGTGGGAGCTGGCTCCTACTCATAATGAGTGCTGGGGGGGACAGAGAAGGGCAGAGGAGTGGGGTGTAGTAGAGTGGGGGGCTTGGATAAGTTCCCCTTTGTGTATGCAGAAGGAGGTGAAAGGCAGACTGTGTACGGTGTCCAGGGGATCACCCCTATGGCTCCAAGGGTCCTGTCGCGAGGCCCCCAGTCTTTCCCCTTGGTAAGCTGTCTCAACTTTGCCCGTTCAAAATTGTATTGACAAAACTTTACAGCCCCTCTTTGCCGTTCAATGAACAGCCCTCTTCCAAAGAGGTGGTCTTCAACATGAATAACTAACGGTCATTACATACTTCATAATGTATTCTAAAACAACGGTATCACCTTTGGTTAAACTTACACCTACATGAATCATTCCTAGTGAGTGTAGTTTCTACAGGGGTAATTCATAACACACGCTAACAGCACAATTCAAAGTCAAACATCAATGACAAATGCAATGATTAATTCATCTCAGAACAGCTGTTTTTACTTTGACTCATCAGGCGTGCGTTCAAGCCTCCAGATGTCTACACGGGACAGCATAAATCAATACTGACACTGCATCAGCTGACACAGCAACGAGACAGCTCCAACAAACCCAACCGGACAGCGGAGAGGGAGAGAGAGAGAGAGAGAGAGAGAGAGAGAGAGAGAGAGAGAGAGAAAGAGGGAGAGGGAGATGGAGATGGAGAGGGAGGGATGGATAGACGGAGAGGGCAGCCTGGATGGAGAGAGGCATCGAAAGATTGAAAGTAAAGAAGAAAAAAGCAGGGACAGAGAAAGAAGCATGTGAAGGGATTGCGAGAGAGATGCGTGCATTCACTGCAGGGAGAAACGCAGACACAAAGTGATTCGCTTCATCGGCCCCCTCAAATCCTTCAACTGAGAAGTGCAGCGTAAGTGTCTCACACTTGATGCAAGCCGTCTCAGACATCCACCGCTTTGCATTCAAGAGGGCACTTTCAGGCACATATGGTCTGAATTATGTTGTGCGATGTACGAAAGCCGTGGCACAGAAAATCAATGAGGTATGAAGCTTTGCCATGTCTACTTTTAGGTCCCATCATTCAGTTGGGCAAACTGGGCAGAAGGCCCTGTCTCCCCCTGGCCTGCATACACCACTCCCTGCATTTGACTAAGTGCTTAATGAAATGTTAGCTGTATGTGTTCACAGCTAATTATTATCAAGGAGAACTACTGCCAGGCCCTTGATGGGAAGGGGAGGAGGAAGAGGGGGAGGAGAAGGAGGAAGAGGAGGCGAAAGAGGGAGAGAAGGAGGAAGAGGAGGCTAAAGAGGGAGAGAAGGAGGAGGTGAAGGAGAGGGAGGAAGACAAGATGGAGGAGGAGGAAGACCAGGAAGAGGAGGAGCAGGAGAAAGCAACTTGGCAGCCATGGAATCAAATCTGCCAAAGCATACTCATTTGTAGAAGAGGCCTCAGTACAGGGGAAACCACCATGTGGATTCCGTCTAACTGTCCTAACAGACCATTTGATTGTATCGTCGATCATCCACCTATTGCTTTTCTTTTTTCCAGCACGTTACTGAAGACACGTTCTATTGTATATTATGAATCAGTGAGCTAGCTGGCATCTTGTCCTGAGCGACAGTACTCACCAAACAGGTTACCTGATCCGGCCCTCAGCCACCCCGCTCCCCCCCCCCCCCCCCCCCACCACCACCACCACCTCACACACAAGCACACGCACACACTTGCCTCCCCATCTGAGGTCTCCCATAGCGTTGGTGGTGGTAGTTGGGGGGGGGATAATGGGTCTCACCTTTGTGGCTCCATGCAGTATGTGAAGCCCAGCATGATAGTGGTGCTCCCCAGTGCCCTGCCACCCTCCACCAGCCTTTCAGCACCTCCCGGCACACAGAAAGAACTTCTTTGTTCAGGCCCCAGCTCGTGACGTCCACTCTGGGCCAAGCTTCCATTAGCAACAGGCTGCCAAATAACCAGGGATTGTGATGGGCCTAATACACACTGTAGATGCAGTATTTACTTAAGGAGGGGATAGAAAATGACCCCACCCCCCCACCAGCTCCTTCCCAACCCTCCAAGTCAAGACTACTTTTATGGCTCACCTTAGTCACACAGAGTGACTTTAACAAGGACGATTGATTGATTGATTTCACGGGCAGTTCAGGACTCTGTGTTTGGGTTGCCCTGGTTTACACAGATGGTTAATATGGTTGATTTATCCTCACACTGACAGGAGAGTGTATAATTGTTCCCCAGTAACAGCCGAGTTTGTACCACGATCTAGAGAGTCTCTTTAGGGTAATTGATCATACAACACACTTATGTTCCATGTGGTGACACAGTAACCATGGGAATACTAATAATCCAATCAAACGCAGAGCAGACATCTATCTCCGCATCAAATAATATTACGTTCCAGTCGATCCAAATCATACAGTGTCTTTTTCCCAGCGTGTTTTTTCAAGGTCATTTAAACCATTCAAATTCAAAACATAAAAATCACATGATGTTATGTAGAGACTCTCAGAATGAGCTCTGATGGAACATGCCGGTAACATTGTGTTCATTCATACTGTACTGTCTGGCCCACACCTGACCCATTGGGGTGGTTGGTCACTGAATCCCCCCGTCTAGTTGTACAGTCTGTCTCTCAGACAGAATTTCAGCCAAGCCAGCAGACATGGTAACAGACATTCAAGAATTTCATACTTTATTGGAATAGGTCGAAAGGTGTTTTATTGCACATGAAACACAATCCTGTATAAACATAATGAAAAGTAAATTTCTGTTTCCAAAAAAGTGAAAAAAGAGGGAAAAGTGACACCTCAGATTTTGATATTAATGGTGGTATTTTTCCAGAAAGCAAGTCTGATATTCCATGCGCATGTTCAAAAAGAAATTATTCCAGGGTTTTGCTTATTTTGCTTGGATTCCATGACACAGATTCCCTTATCATTGCTTGCCTTGTCCTGACACTGTCCTGGTATGGAAATACACCATTTCAGACCTTTCCTCTGATTTTAAACAAATGTCTGAGGCCCATTAACCTGCTGGTCCAAGTCTATAACTACATGGAAATAAATCAATATTCCAACATAACTTTGAAAATAAACATTTGAACTTAGTTGACGTTGTTGGCAAAGTCTTTCATGTGCTGTCCTCTGTTGAGGATAACCCAGTCCAGCCATCTGTTGTGTCAGTACCGACGGGTTCCGGCGATGCCTGGTGAGTCTGGGGTCACGTGACCCAGCAGACGATGTTGAGAAAAGAGCTGAACTGTAGGTATCTATTTTAGCACCCTGGTGGTTATTTTATTTCCTAAAATAAGAATAGGAAAATAGGCTAGATGGGATAATAGACTGTCTTCCAAAGTCTCTCCATGTTAGTGTGTAACACAGCCTGCAGACTCGCACGCCACCATGTTCCACTGCTGACCACCAGCTGCTTAGTCACCGACGACAAAGTTGGTCGACGCGCTCATTTGGCTATCATCAGGGTCGCACCGTGGCTGGGATGTGCTGTGAATCGTTTGGATTTGCATTGCGTGCACAAACGATTCCCCTTTGAAAAAAATACAATCCCATAACAACTATTGAAGGTGCATGAAGGAACCTTTACGAGTGCGAGTTGACTGCGTGGCTGGATATATTCTGCTGATGTCCGTTGTGTCTTTGGCTGGGGAAAGTGAGATAGGCAGGAAAACTTGACCAGCTCCATGGCAACGTGTAGACAAAATGACTCACGACACCATCTTTACTGACCTCAGCCCATTGGTACTGTTTACTTGTCTTTTCCATTCGGAGTGGTTATTTTCTTGTTTTCCAACTTGGATTTCATTGAATTACAGAGCAAAACAAACAAAGTAAAAGAAGCTCATTCTGAATGCTTCTTTTAATAGAAAGAACATTCAGCCGTGGAGGGTTATAGCTGTGGATGTGTTTGTAAAACGGGAAACCCAGCCCTTCTACTTTTACTGGAACTCCACTCAGGTGTTTCTCTTTAAGTATGTCTCATTTTAGATTCTCTGCAGAGCAATATCCTGGCTACTGTGGAAGAAAATGACATTACGACTGCCCAAATCCATCACAGTACAGTCAGTTCTCCAAAGGGATGAAGGAAGCACCTTTCTATCTATATCCATCTCAACCAACCTTGGCCTTTGAGATGTAGTCTACAGACAGTGAACCACTGACAGCGTCAAATGCCCTCAAACAGTGCACAGTCAGATCTGTTCCTACAGTGCAATATTCTAGATCCAGCCATGTTCAGTGACTGTTACCGTAAGAGAAAGATGAAGCCATCAGGGCCACGCTGTGTCTGACACGTTGAGTTTAAACGAGTTCAACGGGTGTTAGTCTGTCCAGTGAGGCACTGTGATGACGAACAGGGCGTTTCTCTCCCACACTCATTTGAATATGTCTAGTAAATGCATGCTCTGTTCTGAAATGCATTACAAAATATAGCCATATTTCTGCTTGGCTAATCTCTCTAGCTGGATGGTCAGACAGAGTATCCTCGCCAAACCTAGGTTGGCCTCCCACCACAGGAAATATTTCTGGTTGATTCTCTAGACTTTTCCAATGTTAAAAAAGGTCAGTTTGTTTGTTTATTAGCGGTGAATGGCTAAGTAAGCGTCTGTAAGATGTTGAAATTTAGACTTCTTTTAACCCAATTATAAGGCTTTAAAAAGTCTGACCAATGTGGCGTGTCCAACATGCGTGGTTATAAATCTCACGGGTTGGGAGATGCCATGCATGCATTAATCTTCCAGTCCTACCGCACACCTTTCCACAGGCGCACACCTACAGTCAAGTACAGTAAAGTACTAAAGTAAGATGTTCCACTCCGTTAATTAAAGGCTTACAAAAGTGCTTACAAAGGACTGTGGCACCTGGGTCCTTCACCACAACACAGAACTCGACAACCAGTAATCATCCCATTATCTACTATTAGCAATATATCCTATCTCTTGGATGGTGATATTGTGGTGCAGTTAGCTTGGAATTTGGTGGTGATAGATATGTGTTCTTGTCCCTGCATTTCATTTTTATCAGTTTACAACTTACACTATTCACTTTTCAGGTGGTTTCAATTGGTGGAAATCCACTCGCTCAATTAAAGATGTAATTGGTTGGCTTATTTGCGAATACTAATGAGGGTATAGATGTGACAAGTTATTTGACATGATACAATTACACCACAGTCAAAAGGTCTGCCTTGTTGAAACAAAAGGGAACTCTGTATGTTGTGTGTTTGGGTGTTTTTTGTACAGAGAGGTGGCAGGTCTATAAGAAGTCCATTCACACAATAATTGCTGCATGGGAATACCTTGGGTAAACCGGTCAGGACGTATCAAAAACAATCGGGTGGTCCCAGTAAATTCCTGCCTCTCCATGAGCAATGGGGGAACAGAGGTGCTCAGTGCAGGTTTGAGCCAACCTGCCAGCAAACCCATCAGCCCCTGGTAACCACTCCTCTTTTTTTAAGGTGAGGAGGAATGAAGGTTGGAGAGGCTGCAAGAAGCTGTGGTGAAGGCCCACCTCAGCCCACCTTAGCTGGACAGGGAAGAAGACTGTGCCTGAGGCTCCGGGAGAGGAGCCCTAAGCTCCAGGAGTCCAGCAGTCTGGGCATTCTCAGCAGCCATTCAGAAACTCCTGATCTCCTGATGGCTCGCTCCACCTATTAGAGTCCATTAGGGGCACGGAGAACATGAGGCAGACTGTACTCTTCCATGACCACCTGATGCTGCCTGAGACTGTGGCATGACTCAGCGGGAAAATGTAGGATCTTTGTGTAGTCCTCAAGGTTGGAATAAACTATTTCTGACACATATATTCTTTTTATTCTCCAATCTTGTTCAAAATAGTGTAAAAACAAAACAAATACCAAACAAATGTAGCTTACTAATGACCCTGAAAGCGAATGGTCATTTTGAAATGTACTGTATTTACCTTTCTTCCTGGTCGAAGGGACAGGAGAGTGGAGGGAGGGAGGGAGGGAGGGAGCGAGGGAGTGGAAGAGAGTCGTATGTGAATCCCGCTGTGAGCTGTGATGTGGCCCATGTCTATGATGAATGGGGCTGCTAGCAGGACGATGGCAGGGAGGACAGCTCCAATGTTATCACACAGCGCCTTGAAGCGCCGTACTTCTGAGGGCCAGCTCACCTGGGAGGGCTCAGCGCACCAGGGCCCTCATCAATCATACACAGGGCACTTTCCACAGCGTGGACACAGGCCCCTGATGCAGCGCTAAACACATGGGAGCCTGACTCCACATTATAATCGGTCGCCTCCACTGATCTGCATGGCCAGGTTTGAGGTTGAGGGTTTAAATATGTTTTTTTTTGTTTTTAAGAAGACTGAATATTTACATGACTGGTAATGCATTTCTATACCTCATAGGATTAAATCTGGCCATGGATTTGTGAGGCTGAAATAAAACCTCATTTAGTTGAGATGAATCTTAACAGCTATCGTTACTCAAACAAGGCTAACCGGGAACAAAAATGGAACAATGTGGATTTTATATGAGCAGCATTAAATCTTTACAGACGTACTTGTCTGTGTCATAATTAGCCTGGAGGGAGTCCCAAAGCCGTTTAATAGAGTCACATTATCCCTACCCCTGCCCTCCATTTCCACAGATCACCCAATCAGTGCGTGGCTAATGACCCGGGGCCTGGTGGCTCCCATGGGCCGCAAGAAGCACACGCCCGCAGGGCCCCAGTACCTGGGAGATCCATTTAAGGGTGAGATATTCCGAGGCGGAAAAGCCCATGGTAGCCAGGCCGCAGTTTACAGGGGTCAGAACAATCGGGGGCGACGCACACCCCATTTCTCAGTGGTCCACATGCGTAGTAACGCTGTCAACACACCAGGGAGAGCAGGCCCTCCAGGGGGGGAGCACAGAGTGGGGCCAAACCTCTGCCAGAGCCTCTCACCTCAGCTTATAAATCCTTCCTGTTTGGCCTCCCGCTGACTGCTGGGGAAAGGTCAGGTGTTATTGTTTGTTCAACCAGGAGCAGAGTTCCTGGGACATTTGTCCCATGGACCCCGGTTACCAGGGGGAAAGGCTGCTTGATATGTCAAGTATTCCCGGTCATGTATGTAGCATGACCTATCTTTTGACGCATTGGCCTATTTTAGACTTACGACCACTGACAAGTAATCAGATATACCAATCATACAATACGGTACGATCAAACGCACTGTCAAAACCAATTCACTTTGTATACGTTCGATTTAGTATGGGAATTTCTCATCTAAACATGATATGCAAGATGTAGAGAACAGTAACTTTCAGAGAAGAGCAGAGAGTGTGTCTAGACTGCGATGCTGTGTGCTTTCGGCATCCTAAACAGGTGGAGTGTGCCTGTCTGCAGCCAGCTGGTCTGGCACTAACGGAAGACTGTGTGTAATGCGTGTGTATGTGTGTGTTGAAGAGAGACAGAGATGCAGAGGGAGAGATATGGACATTTATACAGTGGGAGAG
Organism: Plecoglossus altivelis; assembly: GCA_036571765.1. Lineage (NCBI taxonomy): Eukaryota > Metazoa > Chordata > Actinopteri > Osmeriformes > Plecoglossidae > Plecoglossus > Plecoglossus altivelis. Next base: position 6,184,449 of record BROE01000018.1, on the reverse strand, counting down.
AGAGAAGGAGAGAATGCAAAACTGTACAGGGGGAGAGACAGAAAGAGAGAGAGGGAAGTTGTTTGCCTTGGCGAGGCCTAAGCATGTGTAGCACACCGTGGCTAGCGGCACAACTGGGCGTGGGCACGAGGAGTTGGCATAACACAGCACACACACACGTCTTCACACACAAGCACACGCTCCCCCAACCTCTCATGGCTTCTGTCCCAGAATGTGTTTGGAACCAAAACAGCTGCATGTAGACTGAATGCAGACCAGTCATTTGGCTTGGCACGGTCTAACGTTTCTCGGTCTGGAAACTGAAGTCTGCATGGTGACTTCTGGACTGTTCCCACAGGTCCGTATCTGTTGGTACCTCGGAGACACAAAGGAGTGACCCGTCCCTCTCCATCACTTGTCTCTGTCACCAAGGAGAATGCTCAAGGCTGTCTGAGCCACTCCAGACAGTCGGGCGCTGAACAGAGGAGGCGCAGGATCTTTCATCGTGTCCAATGATTTTGTTCTCAGCTCAAACCCGACTCCTACAAGGTCTGGCATTGGAGAGGCACGCACACACAGGCATACTCTCGTTCACAAACACACACGCACACACACACTCAACAAGGTGTGGGTAAACACTTTGTATCCAAGTTTACAACACACACAACAATATTTCAACTGTGTGTAGGGACAATAAAAGTTAACAATCGTCAGTGGATACAGGAATGAGCTAACAGCCGCAGAACAGAAACAGCAGCAGAGTTTCCCGTCGTAATTAGTCCGCCAGCAGACTCAACATTAGTGAGAAACAAGGTGCTAAAAGGCCTCCAGCACTGTGAGGGTGACCTAGCGCGGTGGCAGTTCACCTGAGCTGATAAACAGGTCCACTTGCAAACACAAATCCAGATCTGGAGCCTTAAAGAGGGATTTACACCCTCCGACTTCCAGGGGCCTCCTGCCATACTGACAGCTTTATAGAACTGTGATGCTGGAGGCACAGCCAGTGAAAACGCATGGTAGGAAAGACGTATTCCGCCGCAGAGTGTTTTTGTTTTCGTGTGTGTGTGTGTGTATGTGTGTGTGTGTGTGTGTGTGTGAAAGATGGTGTTGAACAGTCTGGGAGTCAGGTGGGTAAATGGGGACTGGACGTGTACAGGAGGTTTGTCCTGGCTGTTAATATCCCAGGCACGGTGTCCGTCAGCCTGGTGGCACAGACAGTCACGCTCAGCCCCATAAACACAATAGCACCTTGAATGTTTGTGGTGAGCTAAGAGCAGGGCTAGGCAGAGGGACTGCCCATTCCAGTGACATCCCACACACGCCTGTTCCCACTTACTCACACGCGCACGCACACGCAACCTCCCAAACAAACCCACTCTGAAAAACACACAAACAGAAACACACATATTACCGGCACAGTGCAAGAGACCAACGTGGAAAGAAAAAAAACATGGCTGACATCAGTGTCACCGGTTCGTTTGGACTGACACCTCAGGGGTGGCAGGCTCCTGTTTGCAGGCAGGGCTACAGCGCTAGCAGGGCCACTCGCAGGGCCACAGTGGACAAAGACAGCCTTCATGTGGTGTTCACTCAGCCCAGGAGACCCGTTCTGGTTTTGTGTGTCTGGAAAGGAGAATGTGAGGTGGCAGTTAGACGCCATCTACCCCAGCACTAGAGGCAGGGGATATTTACACACTTGACATTTACTGGAGCTTGCGCTGTCTTGCTTTCCCAGCATTCAGTTTGCTTGTATGTGTTTCCTACTCCACCAGGCCGCCCCCACCAGCCAGCGGACTTCTGATGCAACAACATGGGTAGATGACTGGTGGAATGCCATCAGTGGCAAGTTGTAATGAAGAAGAATAAAGTCTATTCATCATACACCTAGGCAGACATTGACTTAGAAATGGATTCATTCGGCCTTGGTGCACCCCCCCCCACACACAACACACCACACCACACACCTTTTAGAGTTCGCATTATAGAAGAGGGACATATTAGCTCCTTGCATGACCTTGACAAGAATGTCACCTCAGGTGAAGACTGAGACTCCGAGACTACAAAAGCCCACGTTGTCTTGTCATGTTGGCAACACTGTAGCAGCTGTAAGGGACCCAACACCACTTCCTTCCATTCTGTTTTCATAACGAGAGGCAATCTCGTTCCCTCCTCTTGCCGTCTCTCACTTCAGTTTTAGTTGTATCGGAGCCACGGAACCTCTCTTCCCCTTCCACACACACCCATTGGCATTTCTCTCTCTCTCTCTCACACGCACGCACTCACACACACACATATACACATGCAGACTGTCTCTTGAATTTGCCAGCCTGATTTGAGGCCTGCTCTTGAGACGACAATATTAATTAAGGCCTAATTTGAGCAAAGCAAACAAAAGCTCGTATTCGTATTTTCTCTGAAAAGGTAGCCTTATTGGGGGGGGGGGGGGGGGGGGGGGAGGGGGGAGGTATTGCTCGACAGGAGCTGTAGGCAGAATGTAATTAAAGAACGTGACACCTCCATGCCTGTGTGCCACAGCCTTCTGTAGGAAGCCCTCTCTGACAGGAGACACATTCCACCGCATGAGTTTGTGTGTCTTGGAGCTCTCCAGGCCTCAGCCATTGTTAAAGCGTGACCAGGCCACCGGCGTAGACAGTAATAATACAAACGACCTATGACTTGACAGACAAGAGGGATTCTCCTATGGCATCGCTCGTGGGCTGTGGAGGGCGGACCAAACTCCCCGTTTATTTTGACAGGCGGGTTTTCTCTTTTCTGCGTGTCGTGTGAACTGTACATTTTAGCTGTTACACTCTGTAACCCAAAAAATTACAGTAAAGGGAAACATAAGATGCATGCTAAATTGGGTGAGTTCTTGGTGGTGAAAAACCAGGATTGTCAGGTTGAATATGACAGGAGGGGGGAAAAAAGGAAGCGTGTTTGTTTTTATCATCTTCTCTGTTTTCATTCCCTGGACGGCGATGAAGGCAGGCCAGTCACCAGGACGCCAGGAGCGGCCGGAACGCCATGTTTTCACTCCTGGCTCAGCTTTTGATAACGCAACGTCCTGAGGCTCCTGCGCTCTCCAGACTAAACACAGCGTCAGCTATTGTTTCTCAGCTGGGCAGTGACTCAACATCGCATACACGGCCAAGTCCCCCCCTCTCCCCTTCAAAAAAGAAAACCTCTCTACTGTGTTTGGGGGGGGAGGGGAGTAGTCCCAAACGGTTTCTGAAAGAGATTGTTCTTTTAGAAAGCCTCACTGCTAAAGCAATAAAAGTCACATCTTTTGTTGATGTGAAAACAAAGAAAATGCCATTTGGATAGACTACAGTTTGAAAAACATGGAAAGAGGAATTCACAGTTAGAGCCCAGGGGGGAACTCTTCGCTCTGTCCTGAGCTATCTGCCCTGGCAGGGCCTTTGAAGGCCCCCCCCCTCAGGAGTCAATCAAAGCGGTTTCTTCTTTTTGGTTCCATCTCCTTCTAGCTGAGTAACATCTCCCTCTCCGGAAGTGATAGAGGGTGGAGGGGGGCGGAGCAGAGACAGGCTCCGTGGTGTTGAAACGCTGTCTGAGGTTGTGCAGGGTCACCTACTGCACAGCCTGGATGTTCTCCTCAGACGGAGCGCCGGTTTGAGGAACCAGACGGCCTCTCTCTCTCTTTCTCTCTGCCCTCCCACATCACAGACACACTGGCCCATTGAGATAAAACCGTATAATATATCAATGCCCCGGGCTCCACTGACCGTGCGACAGTCACAACAGCAATGGAGAGCAGATAGCAGTCAGGCCCTCATTTCTTTCTCTCTCTTCTCCCTACAAAGGGGTCTGAGGGTGTGTGTGGGCGAGCGGGGCCCATTGACTGCACAGGATGCTACTGATTTACGGTCTCCAGTCAGTCTCACAGGGGCCTCTTCAAGCAGGGATACCATTCACATATCTCATATAGCTACGTCTGAGTACATCAATGTGTCTGGACACCCACAAGGTGAATGAACGTCTTTGTGCCAATGTTATCTCAATGTAAAGAGACTGATCATTTGACCCGCGAGCAGTGTGAGCTAGCAAAATAATACATTTGGAATAGATTCATGTCGGAGAAGTATTGAGAAGTATATATACACAGTGTAAGGATCATTAGCAGGATCCTGCAGAACATGTATGTTTGAGCGAAAATACATTTCTGAGCGTTAAGACCAGGGAAAGTCAAATAAAAGCCCCGCTCTGAATGACTGGGGCCCTTTTCTGTCCATCGTCCTGAAGGTTTCATCAGCCCAAATACGACTCACTTCCTGTTATGCTTAATTAGTACACGGCTATAAAATCATAACATAAACCGTCTCGGGTTGCCTTTACCCACAATGCTCGTTTCTAAAACAAACTGACTGTGTGGAGGAGAATGGCGGTAGGATGGTGGTGGTTCTGGTGGTGCTGGTGCTTGGCACCAGCGTGATCCTGTGGGTAGGAGGGTGGGGGTGGAGCGGAGACGTTCCCAGTGTTTATGCTAGTGTCAGACAGTGTGTTGGGCCCTGGACCTGGACTTACCACTGGCTGCTGCTGGATGCTGCCTGGCTGCTCCATGGTAAATAAGCAGCTGTGTGCCTGGCTTTGCTCTCTGCAGAGGATCACACTGCCTACTGTAAATGAGAGGGGATGCATGGACGTACATGCGCACGCTCCATCGTGTACGCGCACACACGCTGCAGCCTGCACACACCCACACACACACTGTAGCCTGCACACGCACACACACAAAGGCTCCAGCAAGCACGCACGCACACACACCTGTACACACACACAAACACTCCAGCATGCATGCAGGCACACGCACACACAGAGGAAAGAGCGCACTCTCATTGGGTTGAAGAAACAGTAGGAACAGTAGAACAGTAGAAAGTTCCACTGTTCCTAATCGAGCTTTGATGCCAAACATCACAAGCTACAACACAGAGATCTGAGTTGTCAAACAAAAAACACAAAATCATCCATTATACCCACAGACCGAGGAAAAACACTATCCGTTAAAATTCTGCTGACTCGAGACGTTTGTAACAAAAAGAGATCAACGTAGCAGCATATGGTGCAGTATTAACACTCTCCATGACACGTGTTGAAGGACCGGCCACTGATACGTGCTTCTCACGTTATGGAAACTTCATTCATCAAAAAGCTCATTTAAACCTCTGGGCATATAAGCAGCCATTTTTATGAAGTGATTTTTCAAGATCCACTGGGGATGCTAGCCTGCATGCCCTGGGAGCCCGTGAGGGAGAGCTAGCCAGAGGGTAGTTCCAAGCTTCATTGAAGTATCAAAATTTTTACATTAGCAGAGGAGCGCGAACAGCAGCGCTGAGTCGGGCTTTTTGTGACAGATGTAAACACACAGATATTAGACGGGGGCCGCTCTCGGCTGGGGGCTACTGTATTTAAGGGAGACCCGCCGGCGGCCGAAAACCGCAGCTTGGCCATATAACGCACATGGAGGGTCACAGCCAGTCAAATGGGCCCTAAAAGGCACCCTGGGTGCGATTCTCTTTCAGCTGGAGCTGAGGAAAAGCCTGTATTCCCTTGTAATCAGGCTGGGTGTGTGGTTAACCCTGCTTTATAGGAGCCTGCGTTGACAGGCTCGCAGCGCTTCACACTGAGGCTGCGCTGCAGCACCAGTCTGCTGAGTGCTCAAACCCAACACCAGCAACCCAGAAAGACGGGTCAACAGCATTGTTGACAGGATCCTTTGTAACGGTGCGGTTCCGAACCTATGGAGTTTAAACAGATGGATCTGATCTCGTTGGCGCTCATCATTGTTATAAGGGGAAGGGGTGTTTGGGTATTACTGTACTGAAGGCATATCATCTGGAAGGACCTCTCTGTTGGCCTCACATTGACTTTCAAATACGGTGCATCGCCCCCTCTGCTGTGCTCAAGCTGTTTAGTGCCCAGTGGTCCGCACAGCCAAGCCGGTGAGAAAAAGAATATGCACAGGAACACACACACACACACAGACACACATGCATGCACACTTTCTCTGGCATGTTGTGGGAATCTGTAATGCTAAGCAAACGCTGGCCTCTGGAAGCATCGTAAAAGCTTTGCCGCCTGTTATTGCATGAATCAAATGGCTCCAGCTGGTTCAGTAATTAGACAGCATGTAAAATCTGTCCACTGCAGTCTTTTATTACACAGCAGTTCATGGCCTTGTTTTTTGGTGTTGTGGAATATACAGTGCCTTTCACTCAGTACACAGATAGGTGTGAATGAAATGCATCTGGAGGAAATTTAATCTCGAAAACCGGACGAATTGTGGGGATTGGTTTTACACAGGAGGATTTCACTTTGTTGAGAAACACCCACGTCTCGAAGGTCCTGTATGTGCATGTTTGAATGTGTGGGTGTTGTTGGTGTGTGTGTGTGTGTGTGTGTGTGTGTGTGTGTGTTGGTGTGTGTGTGTGTGTGTGTGCGTTGGTGTGTGTGACCTCTTGGCCTGCCATTGCAGACATGCTCTATCACAACAGATGTCTTGAAGTTGGCCCACGCTTCCTCAACCAGGACCCAGGGGAGAGGTGAGAGGCAAGTCTTTAGTGGCTTGGAAGAAGAGAGAAGGAGGCTGTGAAGGCTGTGGGGGAGGAGCAGGGAGAGGACAGAGGACAGGGAGGAGAGAGGAGCGAGAGGAGAGGCAGGTTTTGTGTTGGGGTAGTGGGAGGGTGGATGGCTTCTGGATCCTATCACCTTCTTGTGATCTGCGTTCTGGTTCTGGAATCTGCATCTGGTCCAGACACCAAAAGAACCCTGACTCTTCAACAACACTAAGCAGATACTACGACTGAATCACCGCACACATACTGTTTGCTATGGTGCTCATTTAACTGCTTTTCAAATAGCTCCAAAACGCTTAATTTTCCCTTTCTGTCTAACAGACTGCTGATGTTTGCATGTGTCTATGTGCTTGTGTGTATGTCCTGAATGGTTGGGTAATGTACATGTGTCCTGTGTGAACACGAGTTCATCTCTCAGAGCTGCTAAGGAGCTGATGTTGCAACACAACATCTGGATCTCTGTCAGCTGGGGACGCTTTATGTGTGAATGTGTGTGTGTTTGTGTGTGTGTGTCTGTGTGTGTGTGTGTCTCTGTGTGTGTGTGTGTGCGTGACTGCGTGTGCATGTTTGTGTGTGCGTATGTTTGCGTCCGTGTGTGTCTCAGAGGAAGCTGGGCCTCTAGGAATTCGATCCACCATCCCACTCAGGAAGAGAGCCCTAGTCACACACCAGATAACACACCCGTCAAATCTGGCCTGGATATTTGGTTAGAACCCCATGCATAATGCATGCCGTCTCACTGTAAAAGTACACACGTGTCAAAAGTATCCCATCATCGTCACTCCAGCCGACAGATCCGCTTCCATGGTACTGGAGTCCCTCTCAGAGACCAGCACTCAGTACAGGACAGGAAATCAACCATGACGCTAATGAGGCCCCAGGAAAACGCTCAGCCAACCAGTGGAACTCTCCGGATTCAAATTATTCCGTGGTGCACATTTGAGATTGATTGTAGTCTATTTCTCCTGTCAAACCCCTCGCCTTTGCTCTTTCCTGACAAGAGAGAACACACTGTCTCGCTCCCAAGTCGTTTATTACAGCAGGCCACGGATGATTTATCTCTCCTGTTAGCATGTTGGGGTACGGAGGGCCGTCCGCGCAACGCGCTGGGCTGTTTACCTCCACACACTGCTGTGATGGGCTCTGGAATCTCCCGGAGCCCTGTAGCTATCTCCTCTCACATCTGGCTGCTTTCTCTCCCACTTATGTCTGGTGCTCACTTCCTCCCCCAGGTCAGACATGACGGCCTCTGGGCAGGCCGGTGTTTTCGGTAAACAAAACGCCTGCTGCATACCATCAAGTTTTTTTGATTTTTTTTTTTTTGTTTGGCAGTTGAGGTGCTTCCTTCCGCCTCGCTCTTATTTAGGGGCCTATGGACGTCCAGCGGGGGAGGGGGGGGGGGGGGGGGGGGGGTAATTGTGGGACCCAATCCCAGCGGGGACTCACCTTTGACCCGTGGACTTTACAGGAAGAGGAGGAAGCAGCAAAGGGATAAGCCTGGGGGGGCCTGGCTGGGGTACAGGGGTGGAGGAGCAAGTGTGTTTTTGATATGCACCGTGCTGCTGGACAGGAAGCAGAAGTGGAGGGGGGGGGAGGATCATCTGGAGGGGGAGGATCATCTGGTCATCGTCTGGACACCCCACCTCCACACACGTACAACACGTTTGCGGAGCAACAAGCGATGTTTCGAAGGCAGCGAGGTGGATGGTATCTGTTTGCTTGGGGTTAAACATGTATTTTACACATGTTTATGTTGATTTGAAAGGAAGTTGTACAGTTTTGTGTGTAAAAAATGCAAGACTGTAAATCAATTTGTGAGAAGAAAAAATGTTCAGCATAATGCATAATGTCAGCATAATGTTCGGTGAACATTATGCTGGCAAGTGCGATGACACGTCTTTATTAAACGTCAATGTTACTGCTGCATCTCAGTTTCAGTTATGGTGGTCTGACTTTGAGGACTTAGTGTAAAGTTGCATCTCTCTCTCGCTCTCCCCCATTTCTATTTCGGAGGGATAGGGTCAGAGGGGTCAGAGGGTTTCAGACAGGGTGGCATTGCTGGTCCAGAGCAGGCTGAGCCGGCCAGGGTTCAGGGGTCAGACTGTGGCACACCAGGCTAGGCTCCAGGTTCGCACACCTGAAAGTGAGCGAGCTGGGGGACCTCGGCCGTGTATATTAGCGGACCCCCTGCTGCGCCTGTCGGACCCACGATGGTGGAGGCCTCCAGAAGACCTGTCAAAACAGGGCTTTCTGTTGGAGCAGGGGTCCTAAGTGAGCTGTGGTGGTGAGCCCAGCACTGACATTGACAAATGGCCCTGTCTTCCCAATATGAATTTGTGCCCGCAGAATTACGATCCGAGATAACTTTATTTGTACAGCGGAGTTGACGATAAATACAAATTCATATTCAAACACCTGATGAATTCACACACAACCGATCTGTTCTTCATTCCGGCTTTCTCTGGGGGCAGTTCAGCAGGGGAGTCAAAGAGTAACAGTGTGGTTTTCTTGCTGCATAATAGTCTGTTTGCTTTCAGTTACTCAGAGAGCGATTAGCCTTCTCATAGATAACAAAAGGCTAACTGTGACTGCCGACCCAATCATGCCACACGTATGTAACATGATCAGGCCACTCTGTGGCCTTGGAACAGCAGTGGTATTGATCGTAGGACTCCAGGTGATATTGTCAGATTTCGAGGAGCGTGTCCTATCTGTTCCAGGAGCCCTCAGGAGCCCACTACTAAAGAAAACATCGTTTTCGTGGGGGATGTGGGAGGAGAGACGGGAGGAGAGGTGGGGGTTGCGACACACCAGGTCTTGTCAGGATCAGGAGGAACACAGCTTACCGACGACAAGGCAAGGGCGTCCCAGAAAACGTGGTCGTGTGTACCGGCTTCCTGTTTGGGTTGGTGGGGTGGGTGGAGAGTGGGGCGAGGGGGCAAATGGAGAGTGGGGCGAGGGGGCAGTACGTGGCGGACTTCAGAGTCACCTTCCTCATCCCACGTCACCCAGACCTTGCCCTCCCCTTTTCCTCTTAGGCCACTAACCCCCCCCCACCCTCCGCCTTTCTCCTCATCCTACTGCTACTACCATCCATCCCCACCTCCACTCCCTCTTTGATTCCTGGCCAAAGCAAACAGACAGCATTGGCCGAGGGCCCGCGGCCCCGTTCCCATAGCGATGGAGTGCAGGGCCGCCATGCGCTGGCCTTGAAGATTTGGATCTGCTGCGAGGAGTCGGGACAAAGAGGCCAATTCAGAGCCCTGGGTCCAAAGCCTCGGACGCAGCCAGTACTTTCTGCTGCTGCTGGACACTGTGTCCCCCTCGCTCACAGGCCCAAACTTGCAGCGCACAGCAGGACTTATCGCATCCAATCAAGCGAGTGATATTAACACGTCCTGTCACTTGAGGGAGGCCAGCTGAACAAAGAGCTTGCTTGTCAGACTTGGATAGTCCATTAATAAGGCCGTAATGGTAAAGGATATGGCTTCAGTAGGTGTAATCACCCCGGTACACTTTAGAGAGGCTCACTGTGGCAAAGTGCACAAAATAAGAGCCGTGCAGAACGAGTCTGGGTCCAGAATCCCATCAGAAGGGAGTCGCAGTAACAATGTAGCATTGCCTGCCCCTTGTCAGAGATCGCCTGAGTGTAGCGACAAGCTCCTCCTCTGCTCCCCAAAGCACGTTTCCATTGGCTGGTGCTCGGAAGATTTCTGGAAGTCCCATCTCCTCGGGGACGTCATCAGACTAAGTCCAGTCGTTTCACTGCATCTGCATTTGGGTTACTCTCAGATAAAACAGTCCTAAAACCTCTTTTTGAGCGCGCACACACACAGTAGTACACAGGGAGTGTTCCAAGAGGATATGAACAACCAGCGTGAGGGCAATTAGTCACATGGGCCTGAAAGCCTCTCTGTGACATCATGAACCTCCTTGGCAATTAAGTACAACTCAAAGCACTTTTCTATGAATGTCAGAGAGGGAAAAGGGCCGAGCTACCTGATCTGTAACTCAGACAATTTGTGCCAAATAAAACCGGTCTAAATCAAAGCCATATTTCAGCATTGCCTCACTGCGATGTAAATCTGGGGGGCTCAGGGCAGCTCTGCAACCTAGCTCGGGGACTGCGGCCGCCGTGTTATTGTTGATTAAAATGGATTAAGGTGGAGATTACAGTCTGTCTCCTCCCAAAGTCAGCTCTAAACTACCCCAGCGCCAGCCCTCCGGGTCACGGCGACGGGAAATACTGTAGTCAGTGTGTGAGAGGCTCCGTCCAATCGCCTTCCCTGGCTTCCTCCATGTTTATTGGTCTCTATAACTGTGCTTTCTTCATTCAAACTCAAGGCCAAAACTTGGATGAACCATTTACCTGTGCAGTATATTTCAAATGTGCGTGTATATTAGGCTTAAACTGTACGTGGTTCGTACGAGGTTCCATGTCCGGCCCAACTTTGTCCCTTCGTGAATGACTTGTCTTGCTAGCGGAGCGAGACTGAGAGGACAAAAAGAAAAAAGAAAACGAGACCATTACAGTCATACCAGCCGTGCGTGTGCTGTTGTGTGTGTCCAGTGTGGAGCTGGTAGTCAGGAGCTGGAAGGAAAAAGCAGGTCAGGAGAGAGACTGGAAAGATGGACGGGCTCTGGACAATGTGTGCCTGGGTTGGGTAAGTATGGACCAGTTCTGTCTTCCACAAGTTCCCTGGTCTGTGAGGAGGGTAAAGGGGTTCACTTGAAGGGTTGTCGTTGGCCTTGGTAGTGGTGGGTCGCGGTGGTTCATCTTGAAGGACTGGGCAGACACGCATATGCCCACAAACGTACATACACTCTCTCCCAATTCTGCACTTACATATTTATGTATGTGGAATCTTGAGAAAATACCACCCACGTCTTGCATGGAGAGCTCAAAATAGAACTATTTGCCAAACTTTGATAACATGAATAATTCAACTCAATATGCATTGCAAATCAGAATTTCTGGATATCCTGAACACAGTAGAACTTTTATTTTTTTTTAAACTCTCAAACTGCCACTGCCACTCCCAGTCTGTCTCAACTAACGCAATCTTCAGAGTACAACTGAAGAGGGTAGCATGGCCAGAGTGCCCGTGTTGTCATAACCAATATTTATTTCTGTTTTTAATTAAACAAAATGATTCCCATCTGTGTAAAAGTTATCGTTACGCTCGTTAGCTGTAAAAGGTTTCACTAGGGCAGTTGATTAATTGGGCATGTCTTGGTTGCTGTGCTAGAGTAGGCCCCAACCATCCAATTATCATAATCCAGACCTGTTTATTTTCACTCCACGGCCAGCCATGACGGTGCGGCTGGGACCAGGGTTTTACCCTGCCTGCATGTGACTGGGGTAACGGCTAGAGACAGCTTTGGCCTATAGCTGTAACTAGACCTAGGGCTAGACTAACACTGGGCTAGAGCTAGGGCTAGTGTAGGGTAACAGTGATCTAGGGCTAGGGCTAGGGTGACAGTGGTCTAGGATAAAGGCTAGGGTAACAGTGATCTAGGACTAGGGCTAGGTTAACAGTGGTCTAGGACTAGGGCTAGGGTAACAGTGGTCTAGGGCTAGGGTAACAGTGGTCTAGGACTAGGGATAGAGCTAGAGTAACAGTGGTCCAAAGCTAGGGCTAGGGTACCAGTGGACTAGGGCCAGGGTAACAGTGGTCTAGGATTAGGGCGAGGGTAACAGTGGTCTAGGACAGGGGCTAGGGTAACAGTGGTCTAGGGCTAGAGTAACAGTGTCTAGGGCTACGGCTTGAATCAAGGTTTAAGATTAACAGCTGATCTGTGGTCTACTAGGAAAGGAGAGTCCAGAGAGGAGAGGTCGACTGATTTCTCTCATCTAGCAGTGGTCTTTACAGTAGCAGTACAATGAGCGTCAGAAAGGGAACTTGGTTCACCTCTCACAGTGTAGATGAATGCCATGTGCCCACCTCTGCTACTTCCACAACCCAGAGACAACTGCTGTCAAAGCAGAAAAGCAAACACCAGTAGTATTCTGCCTAGCATATTGTATATTCAGGACACTGTGGATACTTTCAGTCATAGGAGAAGCTGGATTACATTAACACCCCTATGCAACAGCTGTTGAAGCAAACCTACCCTTCATTGCCAGCTACAGGGTTCGGTGTGTGAGCCAGCAGTTCTCGCCTTCCTCTCTACCACAGGCAGAGTCATCACCAGCCCAGAACGACCATTGTATTTGGCAGCTGGATGCATCTGTGATGCAATGATTGTATTCATACTGTGAATGGAGAGGGGAAAGTAGAGCTGCATTTAGCATAACCCCTTGAAAACACAGGAAATGTTTAACATTGATGAAACAGTTACTCAAATTTGCCAACTCAGGCTTCCAAAAAGTCTGGGATACAGTATGTTCTTTTGTCATATCAATTTGTCGACCGGCGTGTCTGGCTGGAATACGCACCACCCTGTCTCCCATCTCAAAGTGTTCTGTGATCCATTACGCAGATGACCTGGTAGGGGGTGGGGAGGGGCGGCAGATACGTGTCCATGTACAGAGACCCGAGATGCCATGTTGACCACAGTCTGACTGCTGCATAAATTCAAATTTTCCTCAAATTGTTTCCCTTTTCAAACAAGTCTTCTATTTTGGTGTCTGGCAACAGGGCAGAGACCGGCCATTTATGCGATTTGAGGAGAGAGTAAATGCCAGAGTTAATATGGGGTTATCTGGAGGGAGAAAGTGATTAAACTCCCTCCTCTCAGAATGACTTCTTTTTACAGTCTGTGCCCTGGCAGTCCTCTCCTCAGTCTAGACGGAAGGCCGTGAACAGAGCGTGCTAGCAGGGTAGCGGGAGCCATACTGGTCCCCCGAGGGCCCACGAAGAACTAACCACCATTTAAAAGGGAGGAGACCCAGCGGTGACACGCATACACTGTGACAAGTTCATATTCACCACACAATAGCCTCACACTGCATGACTGTGGGGAAACAACACTGTAGGGGAGGACTTGAGACCCTGGTTTATTTTTGACATCTGGGAATCTAAAGAGGGAAACCCCCATCCTCCAGTTCATTTACTAGGAACAGGTCATTCTATTGAATGGAATACCATCATGGGAGAATTCCTTATTAGTGCAGGGCAGGTCGTTTCACATGCAAAACCATGCTGCTATCCTAACCCAGTCCAGCCCCTGACATGGTTGTTGTCAGGTGACAGTATCGGTAGCATTCTGTGTGTGTAAAAGCAGTCCATAACTCAGGAAATGAGGTATCCTCTGTGGTTTACGAGTGCGATGATGGCTGGTGCCAGAGACCTCCTCTGTCTTGACCTCTGAGTTCACCTGCTCCAGCCCCTGGCCTGCCTCTTGTCAATCACCTCGTAACCTCGACAACGCCGCTGGACTGAGTGCTAATTGCACCATGTTCTTACGAGAGCTTCAGCTAATAAGCTAGGAACTCGGTCAGCGTCCACGCAGCGCCTGGAAACCCGTGTTGTTATGTAAAACAGTGAGCCGAGGCGGACAAATGCTATCTCTGTTAACGTTCATGTGGTCACTTATTTCCCACCAGCATAATTAGGCTTCTGTTTTCTGCCACTGCTCAGTAAAACAGGTTACAGGTTGGGTCAGCATTGCAGCACCTGTCGGTAATGTCCCTAGTTAAACATAGTTTCTCTACAAAAGGGCCTATTCTTCTTATTGTTGTGTTTAAAACCTGTAAACATGGATTGAGGTCACTTTCAGGTAGGAACAGGGAGGTATCGGAGGCTCTGCTGTATCTGTATCTGGATCAACAAACCAGAATGTTTACAACCAATCACTGTGTAGTTAAATATACATTCACACATTATAATGACCTGGTGTGCTGTGAATGAGTCATGGAGATTTGGACAGGTTGACCTTTGGTTTTAAGGAGGAATGTACACTGCTTGTGGCAATCTTTCATCTGAAATCATCTTGAGACCCTAGACACCACCAACCAGGGAGGACACATGTTTGGTTTTAGCACCAAAAAAGAGTCTTGTGACATCTGTAAAAGCCTTTGTGATATTGTCCCTTTTTAACATTTCGATTTTCCTTCAGTCAACGGTTTGTCCAACCTCGCATGTAAAAAAAAACAACCTTCCTTCTGCTGTGCTGTCCACTTGCTGAAGAACTGTTCAAACCACTGCCACTGTTAGAACAGGATTAGCATGTTTTCCTCTCAGCTTTGTGCAGATGTCATGTGTCTGCGCTGCAGATGTCTCTGTGTGTTCCTGCCAGCAGGTCCTCTCTGCCAGGTTGGGGCTCCTGTCCCATCCCCTCTGATTGGATGCTGGATCCAGACTCACAGAGTCCATCGATGACGTTCTCTTCCACAATACATGAGCCCAGAGGCAGATTTTGTCCTTTGAGGATATTAAAGTGAAATTCGTCTCACTCGCCTGGCTCTCGCACTTCACAGAGCCATAAAGAACTGCTAGGTGATTGTTATCTTTACAGCCTACACATCGTTTAAGGAGATTCTTCATGCGGGCAGATAAATCAAGGCTTAAATATTTGAGATGTGCCTAGCAACAACAATTAAATGAGCAGTGAGAGCGCCTGGTTGGGGGAGGGGGAGGTGTGGGGCTTAGTGGGTGCTCAACACCATCACCGCTCCATAATCAAATGCTGTGAGGCAAGGCAGTAAGCTCTTCATATTGTTTTGGGGATTTAATACAAATCCAGAGGCCATCCAGAGATGATAATGTGGAAGGGAAACCAGCGTTCCCCAGCTTGCTAGTAGTTTCATATTGCTCTATGTTTTTTAAGTTATACAGTTTAGTCTAATTGCCAAACAAGTGCACTTGGATCCATTAACATTGATATGAAGCATTACATAGCATTCTAGAAAAACAAATCAGAAATAGACTTCTTCAGTGTGAATACCTGCGCCTTGGCCAGGCCAGTTTGGTCTGGGCTTGTGCTAGCCGGGCTCAGAATGAAAGGCTCTTTTCATCCATGACAGAATGAATCAAATGCATAATTTCGAGAAAGCTGCTGACAGAAAATCAGTTAGGAAAATATTTGGACGTCCATATTCTCCCCCAAACACATCACATGTTAAAAATACAGAGAGGGTCCCTGCACATGCGTGCAGCAGGAACTGGGTGCCTGGCCACCTTCTAATCACACTCCATCCACCCCACACGCTCTGTAAATATCCCATCATCCCAGGGTGGTGGAGACACAAGTCAACGCCAGGAAACTGCCAGCCTGACAGACACATGTCTGCCACTGTTGGCCCCCACCTCTCCCTCACTCCCCCTGGCCTCTCTCCCCAGACAGCAGGGCCTGCAGACAGGGGGACGGGAAGAGGGGGACCGGAGAGGGATGGGCGGGCGGGTGGGTGAGTGAGGAGGTGGGGTGTGAGAGCTAAGGTGTATTGGGTTTTTCTGCGAACATGTGGGTGTCTATGATGCCCATGAATTCCTGTCTCTTGCTAGAGAGGGTCTGCACCATGTCAATGGGGCTCGATCTTGTTCCGTTGGTTGAATTACACATCATGACCGAGAAGAACAGAACGACAATGAAAGTATTCACTTCCCATACACATGGGCTCAGCCAATTTGAATGGCTTGTTTTAAATAAACACGGCCTTTCGCATAAGATTGCTCCAAATCCATACTCTTAAAATGTATTGTAAACAAAATGAGATGAAACCCATTTTAGAATAACTGTAAGTGGTTAAAACTGTAAGTGGTTCATTTCCTGGTAGACTGCATAAAGGGCCTAAAAGCATCACATAGTAACTCTAACCCACAATCTTTCTCTACATGACTGACATTGAAAACAAAATTGCCATTGCCTCAACCATTACCTCAATAGCAATTCTAATATTGTACCCAGAAAACAGAGAATATGGAACTTCATAACCATTTAGAAAATATATGACATACTGAAAAAGTAAATAACATAATGTTTTATGAAACCCCAAGTGAAAAAAAGAAGTAAAATTAAAAACAGCGTTTAAGGAGGGGGGGGGGAGTTATTAAGACATCTTATATTCGTTTTTGGTTTGGAAAGGAGAGCATCATATGTTAACATGTCCTTCCTTCCAGCTGAGAGGTCTGACATATTGGGCAGTAATAGAATGCTCCAAGCTTGTCCTTGACCTCCCTCGTCGCTGCACAAGGCTGGATAATGAAATAACCTAATTTATTCTTCTATTCAAAAAGCTATGCAGGAAACAGATACAGAATCTGAAATCCTAAGATTCAGCGTTGCTTAGTTGTCCAAAAGTACATATAAAAAAGAATGTTGGTTTCCTTGGTGATATTGTGTTTCAGTGTACTATGTGCATATAAGTATCAAGACAAAGCAAGGATTCAAAAAAAAGAAACAGTTTAAGATTTAAAACAGACGCCCGTATTTGCTGATGTGGGAATGTATATGGCATCCATTCTTTATAAAGGTAAATCAGCGTGTTTTTTGAGGGAGGAATGTAATTCCTTCTCAGCCATAGGCCTCTGAGGGGTAGGTTGGCTCTGCTAAAGACAACATCCTTCATAATGATGCAACACAGCTCCTATACTCAGCTATTAAACTGGGTCCCAGTGTATGGTACTTACTGTACTCGATTTGGTTATAATTCAGAAACGATGACGTTCAAAACGCAAATAAATAAAGCGATGCAGACATGCTGTGACGCTAAATGTTAAGATGCAGCGTTAAGTGCTGTTAAACGATAATTGCATGGGCTTTTTAATGTAGATTGTAACTTTTTAATGTAGTTTGGAGCAATAGTGTGAAGTTAGTATTTTACTAGAGCCTCTTGCTCCTAAGCCTGCTCTCCTATCAGAGAGGACCCTGGAGCAATGCATTATGGTCATTTGAAATGCTTAAAAGACTCACAGGGAAACAAAAATGTTCACAGTTGACTTGGGACTGGGAGAAATGAACCAGAAATGTGTGTATGTGTGTGTGTGTGTGTGTGTGTGTGTGTGTGTGTGTGTGTGTGTGAGAGAGAGAGAGAGAGAGAGAGAGAGAGAGAGAGATAAAGAAAGAAAGAGATAAAGAAAGAAAGAAAGAAAGCCAGAGAAAGACAGAGAGAAAGAGAGAAAGAGAGAGAGAGAGAGAAAGAAAGAAAGAGACAGAGAGAGAGAGACAGAAAGAAAGAAATAGAGAGAGAGAGAGAGAGAGATAGAGAGAGAAAGACAGGGGAGAGGGAACAGTCAGCAAAGATCCTTGTGTCATGCTCTAGGCAGTCTGTGTATTTGTATGAGAGCGTTTCATTTCATTTGTCTATTCAAAATGTTCTTTCCCAATATAAGGTTTTTGGAAGTTTGAAATAATCTGTCTTTGACTAAAAGCAAGATCACTTCTGGGTTCACTTGGTACTGTTTGCGCGAGGTTAGTACAGCTTTTAAAATCCACAAACTATGAAGCCCAAAGCAAGGTAATCTGTATCAATGTGAAACTGCTGCAACCGTGTCCAAGTGGACTGCACACATGCAAGATGCAGATCTAGGAGATATTAAACTAACTCTCTGATCTGCAGATGAAACAGTCATTTCAGCCATTAAGTCAACAAGCCACGTTTATGTGCTATTAGGACCATTTCTCTCAAGATGGAATAAATGACTTGCCAACTTGATTTGGAAAGATAAATCAAAATGGCACCACCCATACTAAGACTCTGTGTATTTGATATCAGGCCATCTGAAAGTTAAAAAAAAAATCTTGTTTTGGATTAAATAATAGCATCGTATATCTGATAAATTAATTCTGACGCTCGGCCATTTAGATCAGATTAATTCGAAATTGGATGATGTTCAGCTGTCATGTGGTCTACAGTACGTGGCCAGCAGAGTAAACCAGAGAGCAGTTGTACAGTTCGGAGGTCTTCCAGTAAATGAGGCATGTGATGATGATGAAGGTTCCAGGGCTGTTCCATTACAGCTTGGTGGTTTTCAGACCAGCCTGGTCCTTCACTACAGGTCAGAGGTACAGTGACTCCAGAGAGTGGTACCAGGCCACTGCAACATGTCTACAGTAAATATGCTGACTATGACAATACAATCCTAACACCAATAGTGCCTACTGACTGTGTGTGTGGGTGTATTTGAGTGTGTGTGTCTGTGTGTGTGTTTGTGTGTGTGTCTCTGTGTGTGCACGTGTGTCTCTGTGTGTGTGTGTGTGTGTTTGTGTGTGTGTCTGTGTGTGTGTGTGTGTGTGTGTGCATGCGTGCGTGCATGCGTGTGTGCGTGCGTGTGTGTGTGTGTGTGTGCAGAGGCCTCAGGAGTTTGTGAATTCCAGAGGGATAATCCCATAATTAGAGCAGATAGACCAGGAAGTTTATTCAGGTGGGCTTTTTAACAGGCCTGTCTGCCTTCTGTACTGTACGATACATGGGAGAGCCCGCAACAAAAGGCATGAAATGCAAGTCTTCTGTGAAGGTACTTTCTTCGCCACAGAACACCATCCTGCACTGTTGTCTTGCTGTGGCTCTGGAGGCAGCCTCTCTGGATCTCTGGAAAGAACCGATCCCTTCTCTCCTGATTAAAATGATTCGAGACGTGCCGAGCCCAGACCACGTGTGAGTATTTGTTTCAGGTCTCTAGGTAAGACCAACAAACAATTCAAGACTTCATTCAACTTGCCCACCAGACCTTCTGTGGTTCAGAGACAGGATGCAGATGGCCTTCCGTCTCTCCCCATGAGAGACCGTACAGCTTCCACCAGGCTGTTAACACCGTACATACAGTAGCCATGTCGTCGAGCCACAGCAGCACACCGCTTGTCTTTCGCCCGTCGTCTCACTTTGTCGTTCGTTTTTTTGTTGTTGTTGTTGTTGTTTTCTCAGTTAAACTCGTCTGCAAACAATGTCACGTTCAGCCCGTGTGAAGCCATTAGGGCTAAATTGCCAAGAACAGTGTGAAAAGCCAGTTGAAACCATGTGGTTTTAAACAACCTCCTCCACGCCATGTTTTTAGGAATCACTTCCAGCTGCTCCATAGCCACTAATGGCACCTAGAGCCCACAGTGCTGTTTCAACGCTAGCCAAGTCTCAGCCCCCCTCCCGCTCGCTAGAACCCAAGGAGGTTTTCAACTACCGTCGAACAAATGATTTCAATCCATATTACGAGCCATAAAAGCACGTCCTACGGAGCGTTTGGGACGCTACTGTGTTGCGTTCACAACAGCAGATGCATCGTTTATCAACAGCACCACCAGAGATGCATAAGGGGTTTGCTTTCCAGGAGACAGTGTTCAGGCTAGCTGTTCATAAAGCTGGTATTTAGACACATTGGAAGATGTGCTGTTTCTGCAATAGAATTTGAGGATGAATATTCCTGGGATTTTGTCGGAGTTGTGTATATAATGGAGAGGTATCAGTGTAAATCCATCTAGCCTCCTGTACACAGCTGGCACTGTGATCATGCGAAAGACATACTAATCACCTGTTATTTTCATGCTCGCTCTCTCCCTCTCTATCCCTCTGCCTCTCTTTTTTTCCTCTTTGTGCCTCTCTCTTGCACACAAACAGACAGAAAGAGAGAATCAGGACCGATGGAAAGAGAAGATGAGACAGAGAGCTTTGCTACAAGCGCACGGCAAAACCAGTTCCAAACCAGGCAGAGATGCCCTCCTGGCCAGGGAGCTGATGAGAGAGCGAGTAATGATTCATAGACACTAGGCCTGTGGAGTCCAGGGTCTAAGCTCCCTTCAGGCGCCCTGAGTGTGCCTCCTGATCCCCGCCCTCAGGTACGCTATGGTGTCCCAACATGCACTTGTGGGTGGCCAACACCTGCAGACCAGGTGAAAGAGAGTTCACAGGCAGGGCTGCAGTGACAGAGCATCCAGATAACAGGGAAAGGTGTTTGTCCATGAGTCTCTAAGCCTGTCTTTATCAGCAGACTCACACAGGTAGGGCGGTACAATGAGTCAGTCCTCTCTCTGGAGAGAGACCGTCTCAGAACATGGAGGGTGAAAAGACAAGGTTCATGTTTTACACCTTAAACAGGCTAAGAGCCTAAGCTTCAACCAAACTCAGCATGTGGATGTTTCTTACAACGGACAAAATATACGTTTGACAGACAAAAGCTAACTTTTATAGAATGTATTATACCTGAATTGAAGTTGATGTTTAGACAAACACTGAACAGGGAAAGTTTAGAGCCCTGTCAAGTCAGGTGAATTTGTGTTCCGCTGGTGTTTGTTTTAAAGGAATTTTATCACTCATGAGAACCCACTTATTGCCCTCTGTCGACCAGATGTTATCAGTGACATCATCATCGAGAGACAGCATTCCCTGATAACCTCTAACCTCATGTCGCTATTGGCAACATAAACACCCTAGTCATGTTTTAGAGGCAGCGTGGGGGGCAAGTTTTACTTGAACTAAAATACACAGTGCTATCTCCCCTGCAACTGACACACACATTAATCTGACCCATTCACGCAAAGATACCTATCGTTTTTTTAAATGGCTTCGCTTTTCCCCACACTGTGCCTACACATTATTGTGTGCACGTGTTTGTCTGTGTTTACGCAAATCTGAACGTGAGCACACA
The DNA here is from genome assembly GCA_036571765.1 of Plecoglossus altivelis. NCBI lineage: Eukaryota > Metazoa > Chordata > Actinopteri > Osmeriformes > Plecoglossidae > Plecoglossus > Plecoglossus altivelis. The sequence continues at coordinate 6,163,364 of BROE01000018.1, read as the reverse complement.
TAGGTCATCAAACATATGCTGTGCACATTGACATGTGTGTGTGTGTGTGTGTACATGTACTTCTGTATCACACTGTGTGTGTCTGCAAACCAAGCTTGTAGGTCAGATGGGCAATTAAGCCAAGAACACCTTTCAGTCCGTTTCCAGCACAAGGGGGCAGGGCACATCTGGTGTCAATACAATCTAACAAGGCATTGTAATTCCTGCTCTTCTGGCCTGGTTCCTGCTGTGGCTGTGCTCCATTAGGAGACTCATCAAGACAGAGCTGCTCACACCACCGCCAGGTCTGTTTGAATGGAGCCAGAGTGCCATCATTAGGTAATCGGCGGTACTGCAGGTGAAGGGAGGCCGACTGCTTGTCAGCCATATCTATGCATCCCTCCCTGGCAGGGTAGGACTGGCGGTCGGGAGCATCAGGAGATTTCCCGAACGAACGATTAAAGGAACGGCCGCAGCAAAATGCAAAGAAAGAAAAAGAAATAATAACACACTCCATGTATTATATGATCGTGGGCCGGTCCGCGTTTCAAAATCCTGGCCTGTTTTCAGTCCCAGTCCAACCTGCTCCATGATGTATCCCCAAACGTATTGTTGGAAAGCTGTAGTATCTGCTTTCCTTCAAACCCTGTTGTCATATTCAGTCGAAAAGCCTTTTTTGTCAACAATACGTTTGCAAAACCAAGTGTGTCATTCTTCCCGCTTCCAAAAGAAGAGGAACGTTTTGTGTCTGTATCTGTGGTGTATTTGTTTGCAAAGTGACATGCTGCTTCTGCCCAACGAAAACAGCACAATTGCAATAATGTGCAGCTTGGAGGGTTGAAGGCCTACGTGGAATGTTCATGTTACCCTGTGTGCTGCAGACAAACATTCATAAGTAGAACATTATGACACAGAAATCCAAACCTCCAAGAGTGGTCATTGTGGTTGTCTTTACCACAAGGTGTTTAATTAATGCACACACACACTGCCATTAGCCCTTGCTGGGCACACTGTGTTTGCTTATACAGTCCCGTATTTTCTCGCTGAAAGAGGCAGAGAGAAAGAGGGAGAGAGGAATAACAATGGCAAAATGTTCAGCCAGCTCTTTTGCCAAGGTAAATTGTAACAGATGTTTGGGAAATGGGCTGAGGTCTTTTCTTCCACAGTCTTTGGCATCTCAAGGTTTCAGGAAAGCTTGACATCAGTAAGCGGGTAAGGGGTAAAGACTGTCCAGAACATTCTGCTGATTTGATGGTTGACAGATTAGAGATACTTGGAGCAGTGGTCTAAAATGTCTTGTTGAGAATGTCAAGTGGGCCATCATCTTTGTTCATAGTCAATTTCAAAAGAAGACTTTCTTCTGGCTTCAGAAAAAAAAGCCTCTGACTTGATTATTACCTGACAAAGTACTGATGTTCACATGTTACACTCATGTAGAATCCAAGCGTGTGTTTGCTGTCCACCGATTCGACAGCATGTTCAAGCAAGCCACCATGGGACACACATCATCAGTTGACTGAAAGTGACTGTCTGGATCACAAACAAATTCTAAATGTCAACAATTCCGGCTCCAACCAAATTGGCCATTTATAGCAGTAAAGCAGAAAACACAAAATACTGACGTCAAACCTTCTAAATGTACTCCAGCACAGGCACTTGATCATCAGCATCAAAGTAACTGTATGAGGACACATAAGTGTAGCCGTCTGAAATAAGACTTCAGTCACCCAGTGACGTTGTCCACCGATGCTAGCTGCCAAACCTAAGTCACTGTTTTGGGAGGGGGAGGAAAATGAGGGAGAAGGAGGAGGGAGGAGGTCCCCTGGCTGAAGCTGAGCTCATAGTGTCCCACACTGCACCTCCAAACATGCCCTCATCTTCTGGCGCCCTCCATCCTCCACAGGAAGTGATGATTAGCCAGACTGACGTCATCACAGACAGAGAAACAGGCACACAGCCATGCAGACAGGCGGACAGACAGACAGACAGACAGACAGACAGACAAGCAGGCAGCCAAGCAGACAGACAGACAGACAATATGCAGACATGCATGCAGACAACCGTAGGTTTCAAGTGAGAAACGCTGCCTTGTGCCAATATGCCACTGGCCGTCACAGTGGCAAACACGACCCAACCCACAATTACAGCACATCTGTCTTCGTCTAGAGGGGTGCCAGACTCAATGGTCTAGATTCAGCCCAGAGTATAAAGGAAGGAGCAGATGTTATGCAACTCTATCCTTGGTTAGAATACACATTTCTGTGGCTGAGGGATTTACAGCTCGTCAATAAACTGTTAAATAATGTCAATAAATCATTTGGGGGAAATTATATTTAGTTTATTTCAGCAGGTATGGTAGAAGAGTCAGTGGACCTCCCTTCATCCGACCTCAATCATTGTAGGTGTACATGCAGGCTATAGGGCCTGTCGTAAATATCACTGAACTGCATGGTAGAATAACAGCCCATAGGCCACACTGCACACAGCCTACAGTCCATGCAGAGTTCACATTAAGCAAAGCTTTTTGCAATAGCCCATACAGCCGATACCGCAAACGATATGTCAGTTCCCTCCTGTACCCCATAACACAAGGCTGCTGTTACTACACAGCCTGCTGAAAGCTTCTAACTTACAACTGAGCCACTGAGGAAACAGTTCCAGTTTATCTGACAGCGTGCGTGGTGGCCACTGTCATGGCTTACTAACTTTCATAGCCGGGTTTACCATGGAGGTACAGGCTGGCACAACAGGGTTGAGGGCCCCTCCAAAGCGACCCCTCAGGCGCTCGTTAAGTTCACAATGACCCCTCTCCCTGAGGGAGAGGCTGGGTAGTCCTCCATCTGAAAAGGGATTGGAACCTCGACTGGCTTCAGGATGGGAAGAGTCCACTGCTGTTGTGGTGATAGAGGGGTTGTCCCAGGCCCCTGCTCAGACCCCCCCCCCCCCCCCTCCCAGGGTTAGAGGCCTGCTGATGGGGCTGTTGGAGCAAAGCAGACCCTGCTCCAGAAGTGGGACCCTGAGGGGGGATGGGTGTTGACAGACACCCAGGAATATGCTATGTGGAATAGCCAGTTTCCTCCCTCTGTGTTTTAGAAGCTTCATAACCCACAAACATAGACAGTCTCTCTTTCTCTCTCTTTCTCCGTCTCTCTCTCTCTCTCTCTCTCTCTCTCTGTTACACAAACACCCACACTCACTCTCTCATCTACCTCACACACTTCCACAGACTCTCGAGCATGGGATACATCTGTTATGCACATTAATTTCCATGCATGAACAGCTAAAGCCATGTCTGCAGTAACAGGTCCACACCTGTTTGCACCCCCAGCACACCTCGCCTCTGACTGACAGCTTCCCTTCAGCAATCAGCACCTCTCTATCGCTGGCCCACTCTCCAAGCAAACAGTCTATCAGCAACATGCCGGAAGATTCTGTCTCTCAGCATTTGAGTCAACAACCTTACACAGTCTCTTCTTATCCCTGTACAAAGGCCATCAATAAGAGAGGGAAATGTCTGTTTGTTTGTTCCCAGAAGCCCCTTTTTCGGGAAACTGTAATGTTGTTAAGCCGACTCTTTTTGAAAATGTGTAACTGGGCAGAATTGGTCAAACGAGCTCTTAAATTAAATATTGCCTTCTCGTACAATTTAAATATTACATTGGTTGGTTAAGACAGTGATTAAGGGGTTTGTTACAGTCACAGGGTCATTTGAGGGGCAAAGCACAATAGTCGCAATACCTGAAAAACAGAATCAACACAATGTGTTCTAATTCACACCTTAGGAAGCTTTTTCAAACCAATTGATAAATTCCCCCAGCCAATGTTCTTCCACCTGACGATGATACTCGTTTTATCACATGGCTGGTGTTGTTAGATACTGTAAACTCCCCTGTTTTTATAGAGAAGAATCTCCTTAGGCGTTTCAGCTCTGTCAGTGACTTGAGCATTGGTGAAGGGCTTTTGGCAAGGATTATTTAAGCCACTCTGGGAGACGAGCAGGACAGCTAAAGCAGAGAGGATTGGGTCCTGTCAGTGATAAGACTCGGGGAGGGAATTTATCGCTGCTATCATAGGGAAGGATCTCTGGAGGCAGGAGTAGAGAGATGGATGCCTGGTGTGGGACAGGCAGACAAATCTCTCTCTGATAGCACATTTGAACTCACTGTGAAAACAGCGCATGTTTCCTGCCTTGTGATCTATGTAACAGCCACGGGCTGACTTCACACACTCTCAGAAAGCGACGGTGGTTGAAGTGTTTTTTCGTTCCTTTTTTAAAAATTTGAAGATGAGTCGCTGTCGACGATGCTCCGTCATTCGCATGAGTGAAGTTTGTGCGCGAGTGGCCTCTAAGAGGGATGCGAACGTACGCTCTTAACAAGGCAGCTGGAAGAAGTGTTCAGAATATGTCTCTGGCTCTCCCTCTCCTTCTCCACCTCTCTCTCCATCCTTTTCAGGAGGCAGGTGATAAAACGACGTTCTCCCACGCTGAGTGTGTTAAACACCTTGCTGCTATGCTGTGATCCCTCATTGTCCGCCTACCTGGGAGCCAGACCTCTTGTGAGCAGACCAAGACTGATGGGCCCACAGGGGAGAGCAGAGTGGGGACCGTGTGCTAAAGCCATCACACTGTGATGTAATACGAGAGAGAGATGGGCCTCTCGCGCGCGCTTTCTCTCTCCCTCCCTCTCTATTTGTCAGTGCCAGTTCAAAAGGAAATGAAATATTCATTTGATTTTTATTTTACTCTCCGTGTAGACCAACCTCCCCGGCTTGCCTCGACGACCATCCCATAAATTTATGGTTGTTATTTTTCAAGATCATCTGTATAATGTATATGTGAGATTTACATGGATGACCTTGTTTGGAGCTGGTGTCAAGGTCTGACAAAGTAAGCCTGGTTCAGGGAGCAGTCAGGTACTGAGAGTGGCTGGGCAGACTTAAGAGGATTCACTGCAAAGCACAAATGTCCTTCTTTTAGTGAAATATGGCCTCTTCTTTCTGTGGAATGTAAAACTACATGTATCCTCTTTTGTAAAACATGTGTGCGCTTCATGCATTGCTGCACTGTGCCTATTGTGGGCTACAGGTGGGAGGCAGTCTTTCCACATCCTCTGTGTGTTATCAGGTTTGGTGGGAGGCCTTTCCCTGAGTCTTATCAGAGCTGCTGTTCCAGGGCCACTGGTTCTCCAGCTTGGGCTAGGCAAAGACAACACAGCAGGCCTGCTGCCTTCCAGGCTAGTTGCCCCATCACCTCTGATAGACCGCAGCAAATTAGTCAGGGCATGTGAAGACAACAGACTTGCGTGTCCCCATCTCCTGCCTGCAGTTAATCCACAGCTTCGATGACGTGCCCTTAAATCACAGAGGCACATGTTTGTCATTTTAAGGGGGACTAAATGTCAAATACTCTGCTTCTACAAAAGGCCCACTTTTCATTCTAACATGGGAGGCGAATTATGAGGACCAGAGTCGCTTCAAAATTCAATATTATTTGCATCCCTGCGGTTGTTGTGTGGTGACTAGAACATGTAGCCTGTTTGGTTGTTTGAAACCTCATGTCAAGAGTTTCTGTGCCTTGTTTTACAACATCAGCTGTTGTCATTATCTCATCCTTGTTACTCCCTGACGGGACCCCTCCATGAGAGCACATGGCTGAGAGGAGGAGGAGGAGAAGGAGAAGGGGGAGAAGGAGAAGGAGGAGGAGGAAAGGAAGGCAAAGCAAAAAGCGGGGGAGTGGAGCGGCAGGAGGGCAGGGAGGGCGGAGAGACCTAGAGGTCAGGGAGCTTAGTGTTATCTCCACTCCTCTTCATGAATGTCTACAGTGAAGTCTGACATCCCAGAGCTGTTCACATGCCACAACACAGGCCTAGTCTGACAACTTAACAACCTCCTTTTCACACTTTCTCTCTCACACACATACACACACACCTTCAATTCGCACAACCCACTTCCTCCTATTATCAAAAGTCTGGAGACTGAAAAGACGAATGCCTCTGTGTGATCTGGCCTGTTGGCTGATAGGTCCAGCTGCTTGTGGGCCATAATTCAGCCATTAGTGCTCTCCTGGCACAGCGCCCACACCACCGGCTGTGCCGACAGCCTGGCCAACTATCTGATGGCTGAGGAATACTGCTGCTCAGCTGTGGGGGCCTGTGCGAGGCAGCCGTCCTTTCCCAAACATCAAGGCCATTTCAATTCTTCTACCCTTATTGTTTTCCTGTTTGGTTTCTCTCTTTGTTGCTTTTGTTAAGGGGGTTTAGACTCATGAAGTGACTGGGCAATAAATTAGAACTGAATTAACATTCTGTGTGGGAACTGTGCTTTATGATGGTCTTTTTTCAATCAGAATCCAAGTTTGTTAAGATACTACTTTGTTGAACGATGACATACAAATTCAACGTCGACCCATGAGAAATGATTGCGCCACTCAAATTATTCAACAATCGTGAATTCGAAATGGCATCAAACTCCATCCAACTTGCAAAATATCCATTTATTCTGGGGTTCTTTCGCTGATAAAATAATCAAAACAATGCATTCTTTTCTATCTTTAATTGTGAGAAAATAAAGGAATTCTCCAGCTAATGGTGGAATTCAGAGCGTACAAGACTTCAGCCTGTGGGCCATAAAGACGAGCGGCAGGACATATGACCAGGGAAACTCCCGCCACGCTGATAAACCTGACTGACTGTGTAGGGTGGGGGTGAGCGGGGGACACAGGTTGAAGATAGTGAGCACCTAACAACATCCATGTAGTTGGTCAGCTCATAAATTACATTTAATTGCATGTGACCTTCCTGTTATCACTGCCTGTAAAACAGGCTAAACATCATGTAATTCGAGAGTCTTTGCAATTAGTCACTATTGTTTTTCCAAGCTTTATATATATACAGTTTGGAAATCCATCATTTAGAGCATTAAAAGTTACAGTATATAAATATGCTATTTCTCAAAGCCAAGGGTACTTCTTGAGTGTATTTATAAATGGCCTGATTCAGACATTTCATACAGTTCATTATAAACTGCAAAGTTTTAAACCAAGAACCAGAAACCTTCTGGACCGCAATCTTGATTTGCCTGGAAATATTGCCTCTGTCGACAAAAGAAAAATATACATGTTTCATTTTGGAAATCAGAGACAGAACATGAAGCTGCTGCCAGCAAGCGGCAGTAATAACCAAATGATTGCCCCTGGCAGGAAATGACACGCGTGTCGTTCCTGGGCATCGCAGGGCAGTGCTGACTTGCCCAAAAATGAGTCTGCCAGGAACAACAATTGCACACAAATCTCCTTATGTGTGTTACAGGTTAGAGCAGCAGAGGCTGGCAGAAGTTTCCTCCTCTCATTATGTTCTCCTGTTAGAGAACCTCTAGCCCAGAGGAGCCATCTCTAATAGCCAAGACAACCAACAAATCACTGACTGTACCTGGACACGAGCTCCACGGATCTGCACCTGGGGGTTATGATGGCAGAGCAGCAAATTCAGAGAGATGGATGACCGGGAGTGTGGGGTGTTCTGTGGGGTGTCGTTGGGGTGAGGGGCTACAGGGGCCCTGGTGACTTGTGATGGTCCAAGCTCAACATGAGACTGCATGTATGGAAAGGACCTGGGTATTCTCCACAGAGTCAAATAAGCCTCGTGAGCACGTCGTACAGAGTGGCACTATTAGCTATTACCAGCGCACGCTAGGCCATTCTGTTCAGTGTGGCACGCGAAGAGAGTACAGACGAATGAATAGCATTCATGGGTCACAGGAAAGCTATCCATCTATCATACAGTAATCTTTAACCTCACTTACCAGTAGGATCTACGGGTGGCCACTTGGAGGAGATGAGGACATAGGGGCCTGGCCAGACTTGTCCACATTGGGCACCCTTGTGTAGTCGACACCAGTTTACCTTCTCTTCATTCTCTCCACTCAAAAGCAACTTTTACTGTAGCCAGCCAACGACGAAGGGCTGAAAACGTGTTCTCCCAGCAGTACAACTCTACGGAGACTCCTGTCAAGCCCGCTGCGGTCTTTACCTACTCATCCGCACGCAAAAACCGACAATCTGACAGTGTTAGTTCTGTAACCAGCCGTTATTCATCTGTATTATGGTTGAGCCTGAGGTGAGCAACTCCATTCACAAGTGTTTAGCCAGGGGAGTCTGCACCAAGGTCTCTCTGCCGACACACACCGCCATTCCTCTTACCCGAAAGACATGTGTTTGACCGATTTATGACTTCACAGTTTATGGCTTTGTGTTCAACTGCAGTCATTAATACACTTATCTCTGACACCTCACTCTTACTGGGTTAACAGAGACCAGAGGGTCTGGCTGAGGCTCATTTGTTGAATTTGTGGCTACCACACATGCTATACTTAGAGAATAATTTGGCTAGTTTCTCGTTTCACCACCCCCCAAACAAAGACTCTCATCGCATGGACAAATATACACCAAAGTGTTCCTACATTGCGTTGAGGGCCCTTAATGGCCTGACTGCTTATTTTGCCCTGGTGCTGGAGAGTGCAGTCAGGGAGGCCTCCTGGGAGCAGAAGCCCAGCTCCACAAGGCCTAGACGGGGGCTCAAGGTCACTCTCAGTCTCCTTCCGCCACTGTACCTCCAGTCAAGAACTCGTATCTGCAGAATTATAATTGAGCGTAAATATTATTAAGTGCAACCCGAGAGGGCGTTGTGTATTTGTGCTGGAGCCGGGAGCCCAGAGGACTGTGAAACCTGATGCTGCCTGAGGGCCGTGACAACAGGGAGGCCAGGAGGAGGCAGGGACTGAACCATCGCACTGGTCGTCTCCATGGTCGTCTCCATGGGTGTCTCCATGGGTTTCTCCATGGGTGTCATGGGGAAACAGAGGTCAGGGAGTCAAGGTAGGTGCTGATGGGAGTCTCACACCACAAACTGTTTACCATACGTGGGCTAGCTCGTAAAAAAGATAGCTGAATTAATAAGAATGAATAAGCCTGCAGGAAGCAGAGCAGTAATGTCTTTGTGGGTGTATAAAACAAGTCATGTACGTGTGTGTGTGTGTGTCTGTGAGTGGGGGGGGGGGATCTCTAAAAATCTTAGCCTTAATCCATACTTTGCAAGAACTCATTGTACCAAGGGAAAATGGCAACAAAATATGGATCCAAATATTTCATATAAGCCGACCCCTGCTTTCTAAATATGCATCTCTTGACAAGACCAGAGGGTCTGTGTATGTATCTGCCTTGAGAAGCACACCCCATTCATTCTAATTAGTCTTTCATTGCAGAGTCGGGACACACACGATATGTAATCCAGGTTGTCTAATCTTGTACAGGAGATCCGTCCACACTTCCATAGACCGTGGCAGACTCACTAGGATAGTGCAGACTCTGGCTCCACTGATAATCACTCTAAGCCCCTGTTCTCCATTGTAAACAGAAAGTATCACAGACATATTATCTCGTCACAGCCAATAGTCTGTCAGGAACCAGAACTCCGATAGGACAGAATGAATGAAAGGAATGGAGAGAGAAAACAAGAAAGAAAGTCAGAGAGAAATACAATGCAGAGAGGGTGAGCTTTGGGATGGATTTGAGACTTTAATTGCATTATGTACCACTGTTCTCTGTGTGCCAGGCTGCATCTGTGTTCTCTATGAGACCTTTCTCCAATGCACTGTCACACCTTCTAGACTCTCAGTCCCACTTGCTTATGACATATTCCATTCAAATGGAAAATGATACTTATATTTTTCTGTTGTTTGATTAATATTTTTAAAAGCCCCTCAAATGTCATTGTTCACCACCGCCTGTAAGATTTCACGGATGACTGGCGTTTCACTGCTTTTGAACCTTCCCATCGCTCTCTTTCAGTCCAAAAGGAGAGCTGAAAAGAGACCACATCTACAGAGGTGAAACAGGCCCCTGGCTGCTGTCAAATGTCTCCCAGCTCCTCCTCAGTCATCTCTGGACAGGCCACCCACAGGTGGTAGAGGTAGGCTGGGCTGGTGTTACCCAGCTGCCCCCCGGCAGCCTGCCCTTAACCCTTTCCTCTGTGTGGCCCAGGGTGCTGGGACCCATTAGGAGCCCAAATCCAGCAGAACCAAAGTGCTAATCCCTCACACAGGAACTCCTGGGAAAGTGGGAACAGCTGAGGATCTGCTGGAGGCCTGGGGAATGAGGAGCAGCTGCGGCCTGCCTCCCCACCCTGGCCCAGCCAGCAGGGCCCAGGGTGCAGGGGGTGTAGAAGAGACAAGAGGCCTCGGAGGGAAGATGGAGAGGAGGATAGGTGGAGATGACGATAGAATGAAAAGCCTCCAGGGTAATTGTTCTCATCCCAGTAAAATCCTGTAGGACTGGGATGTACAAAGACAGGATTGGAGCAAATCGAATAGCGCTAAATTGAATTAAACGTATTGGGACTTGTGTTGAATAACGATTTGTAGTATCTAGAGCCATTAAATCAATCCTGGCAGTCGTGAGCCGTATCAAATACCACAGCCCATTCAAAATGTCCCCTGGAGCTCAGAACCTGCTACACAGCAGAAACCATTTCTGTCTCAGCACCTTATAAAAATACTCTTCTTCGGCCTTGAGACATAGTGTTCCAAACCGTTCCCCCTCAAACCAAATACAATCCTGATGAATGTGCTATATGTATGTGTTGGGGGGGGGGGAGGTGATCTTGGCTCCAATAATTGTATCCAGTGACTGTAGCTTTCCCAAAACAAGACAGGGAGAACTGCAGGGGCTTCTCACTTTGTAAGTGTAACACAGCACCTGACACCGCAACCTCCGCCTGCCCTGCTCCCTATTGTTATTTGGGAAATGCTAGACATATTTCTGGGACTCTCAAACACCCTCTCATCTTACCATAACAAGCTAATTCAATATGAGGTATTATTGCTGCAGAGCGCAAAGGCAGAGCTGTCTACCTGCTGCAGACACTTTGGTATTGAAATTCAAGCCCTCATAATGAAAACTGGTGAAAGTCTGGCTAAGATTTCATGACCTGGGCCTGGGTTTATGTGTCAGACTCTACTTGGCCTGCTGTTTGATCACACAAGTGCAGCCAATCAGGAAGTGTCATCAAGTCCTTGGTTTCGAAGGGTTTCGTTTCAGTGCCAAGCTGTGCATGCTAAGTTCTCTTATTAGCAGCCAGCTACAAGCATCGCATGTGTTGCTGACCAGTTCTAAGTAGAAAGGAAAGCCGAGCAACTGCAAAGTTTCAAACGTCCTACTCATCTTAATTAGAGGAGCATGGCGCAAGTTCAATTATGTGCGTTACATTCAATAATGCACATGCTGTATCTGCACTTTATCGGTGAATGGCACAACAAAGAAAAAGGGTTTGATTGTGTTTTGACACACCTCGAACGAAATTATTATTTTCGAAAGCAACCATTTTAGTTCCCATGGGGAAATCTAATCACATTTCTTCCTTGATTTGCGTCGTGAAAAACATTCATTTTCAACCGTGAAAACACAGTGCCTCCCATAATCCTGTGTGGTATGTTCCCACTTAACTTGTAATTGTATTTTCTCTTCACATATCTAATAGAACAGCATGGCAGCTTAACTCTTAATTTCTTCCTTGAGTTTGGAGAGCAACCGAGGTGTTGAGTATGGGGAGGAATGCACACAATTAGCTAATATAATTCACAGATGTGTTCCATTACTGTATGATGCAGTTTTTGACAAAGCAGACTGGGCAACTTGAGAGACTGGGCCGTGGTCCTGCCTCTCACCCCACCCTGACCCACCAGCACATACAGTTCTGATGACGTAGTAATTAAAAAACACTAATTTGATAATAATGCAATAACAGCAGCACCCTGGAGGGCTAATTTAAAGAAAACATTTACCCAAGCTAGCAGTAAAGCGCATGTGATTCCCCATAGGAGATACAGTAGCCTGTGTTGGTGTGTTTTAGCGGATCTCTGGGGTATTCCAGGCTACTGATTTCATAGCGCAATCGTTAACATCTAGGTTCCATTCTGGCAGGGAGCGACAGTCTGGCGTCAGCCCCTCCAGGGGACATCGGATCCCCAAGGTGCAAACCTGATGAATATCTGATGGGGGTATCAAAGGGTTAAGTCGGAAGCTTGCCCTGAATGAGGGAAGCTGACAGTTGACGGCAGAGCTGGTCTTTGTTTTCCCTGGCTCTCGCGGTGGAGGAAGTCCAGAGGGCAGTGCACTGCAATAGAAACCAGGATGGAGGAGGTGGTGGGAGCCCTTATTCAAGGGCAACCTCCCACAGACGTGAACACACTGTCTCAGGCTTGTGACCTTGCATGAACCAACCCTGCTGTGTTTGTGTTGACCCCGTGAAATAACAAGCACCCTTTTTTTTCCATCTTGAAAGATGGCAGTGCTATAAGTGGTCAGACATAGGCTTAGTCTTGAGCGCTGGCCAACCATAAGTGTATACATTAATAATAACAGACACAGTCATCACAGCTCTTTTAGATTATGGGTGAAATCTCTAATCCTATTCAGGATGTGTGCTGTTTCTCTTTCTCTCCAACTGTTCTCCCACGTCATTGAACAAGCCGAAACCCCAGAGCCTGATGCAAGGAGAAGGCAGCTGGTGCCATCTAGTGGTCACACTTCCTCTGCTGTCAATAGAGAGACTGTCATCTGCAACAGAATATCTGCCCTGACAGTTTGGATTAGGAGACTAGCCTCCCCCCCAAAAAAGCGTCTACTTCTTCAAAAATCTCACTTTGTCACATGTCAGAGGTCGTGTGGTGTTCGTTTTTCCCAGGGAGATACCCAGCCTTCATACTCTGCCTGGTGGAGAGATCCGGTCTGGTCCCCCCCTTCCAGGGCATCTTCATCTGCCGATCACCCAACACCAATTGTCCCCAATCCATGAACTTGGATGTGCTCAATGTCCCAAATTTCTCATCATGAAAAGGACAGAGACAATGCTGGGGCCGTGGCTCATTTGGCCCCTTTGTGTCCCGTCCTTTGTGCTACCAGTACATGGGCTCTGAAGCTCAGGACAGTGGAATGGAGCGTGATTGAGCTTGCTCACTGAGGCTTGGTCTTCAGCCCTTTGCCTGAGCACCGTAAATCACGCCTCGCACCCCCATTGTGGTTGTGTTGATCGTTTTCCCACAACAGGCCCTGTTAATGAACACAGCGCTGGGGTCAGTAAGGGTGAGGACCAGCAGGGGTCAGGTGTCTCCGTCAGACAGACAGAACTTGCCCCGTACACAACACATCCTGTCACACCACAGCAGTAAGTTCATTCGGATCTCATAGAATATTGTCTAGAATACCCTCTTGTTATATGAAATTGTCGCTTGAAAGGTCTGACGGACAGCGAGCCCTGTCTAAATGAAAGACTTTATGGCAGGAAATCACCTGGTAGTCCCAGGTCTCCAGACTAGAAGCCAGCCCACACAGCAGTCATAGTTAACTTCTGCAGAGGTCTCTACTACACCCAGTAAACATTGTACTGCTGAAAGTGGCTTTAGTAAAGAGGAAATGAAGTTAAGACGGCATCCCCAACCCGTCTCTCAGTTCTCAGGCCAGATCATTTCCATCACACTGATCAGAAACACATTGCCCTCCTAACAGAACAGGGTCAAGGGGTCAGGCAACCATTTCCTGTCTAACTAGGATTGTGTCTCTGGCCTCTGGTGTAGAATTGAATGTGGGATTCCGACTGGCTGGCCAAAGTCAGGTGGTGCGTAAATCAGACAGATGACACCTACTCACCAAGATGATCAGCATACAAGAGTGAAGACTTTGTTGCTTGTCAGAAAAACAGCTCAGATATTAACTTTTTTTTAAATATCAGACAAACTAGGTAGAACATTTATTTTGTCACGGCAAAATCATGCTCTTTTGAACAACGGAGTACAGAAATACAATTTGGTCCTACATTAAATAGAACAAGAAGAAGAAAGTGCCATATAATGAATTTGATTATTCCGTAAGGCTTCAGAGAGCAGAGGCAGGTAGCATTGTCACATGTATCGTGACGGAGGTGTACTGTGACTCAACAATATGGGTTGAGGTAACCAGCAGAGTCAGGAAAAAATGATCTATCACAAAGAAACCTTGTTTTGGAGATGACTGAAGACACACACTCTGCCTTAGCAGCCTACATGGAGTATTTGATTGGTTTGCTAAGTGGTTGCGTTTTTTGCATCAGACCTGATACATTATTCATCTACAAAGATGTGCACCTGAGTTAAACGTATAACTTCACCGTGTTAGAATGAAAACTCTTCCTTCTCTTTTTAACTATTACCACTCTCATAGATTCACATTACAAGGAGTGCAAATGAGAACATTTCAAAGGAACAATTAGCGGAAAGAAAGATACGAAAAAGATCTATATATTTTACCAGCTATGGTTTTTGATTAAGGTACATTGTTGGTCAATAAAAGTCAATTACTCATCAGGCAGCTGAGTAATAATGTTGCGTACGAATTGCACACACACCCGTTTTGGCACTTTGAAGCCAAATAAGAGTGCTTTTCAACACAAATGGCATTACTTGCATGGGTTTAACACAGACATTCCCCTAACCATACAGGCACAAAGTACCTGTAATAATACACAAGATTGTAAACATTGGCCAGGAGGGCAAGGTTCACATACAACAGCCAAATCAAAGGCATTTTATATGATTGCTTCTTTACCACTAATTTATCATCATGTAAGAAGGAAAATTTGCATTTGGAGATTTAACTGAGCAACAATCACAGTGAGAATCATGGTGGAAAAAAGAGGCCAATTAACATAGCTGTTGTAGGTGGACTCAGTCGAACAGGCCAGAGACAGGGTAGAACAGAGGTGCTTGAACTGGACCTATCTCTGGCTCCGCTCCTGCTTGAAGCCCACAGTCAGCTTCCAGACCTCCAGGTAATGGGACAGGAGGATCTCCTCAGGGAAGAAGTTCTCCAAGTCAGGTGGGGCGTCCAAGTCTTTACGCTCCATGTAGGAGACCAGCGTGTCTTTCAGACTGGGGGGGAGGAGGATGGGAGAGGAGAGAAGGAGAGGGAGGGAGGGAGGCAGAATCAGTCTACATGTGAGCTCCATACGCAGGTCGAAGCTTTACATTGATATTCCGATACTTAAATCGAAAGTAAACGTTTCTAATCTCCTGTACACCAAACAGAACAACGCTCCACATTACACATTAAGTGTTAAACAGGGATATTTCAAAGATGGATATAGTACACCATCAAGATCTGCGGCTGTGTACTCGATCACCCTGTGGTATGTTAGGCCCGCTACTGTAGCTGGTGTGCAGCCTCTCACCTCCAGTCAGGTCTGTAGGTGTCTGGGGCCTGGGGGTTCCTGAGAACCAGCTGCAGGAACTCATGCATCTCCAGCAGGAAGGAGTCAGCGCAGCCCTTGGAGAAGAAACCCTTCAGTACCCGACGCTCCTCCTTTCCCAGAGCCCCCCTGTACTTCTCCGACAAGCCCACAAAAGGGTCCTGGAAGGGGGGCATGGGAGACAAGGGCACGTGTTAACAAACACTGGTGGTGGCTTGTTGTGCTCTCCAAGTACAACGGGTGCTGAATCCCAACTCGGTGAAGAATGAAAGGAACAGCCTCTTTCTTTGTTGGGTCGGACCAATCACACGCACCCGGGTGTCTGACCCTAACTGTGTATGAGTCTGAGTGTCTGGGCTGATGAGCAGGGCTGTGGTGAGGTCTTACCCTCTTGAGACGCAGCATGTTCTCTGACTTGAGGGATGTGAGGAGCTGCCAGAGGGCCACACAGTGCTTCAGGCTGCACCTGTTCAGGGTCTGTGGAGAACAGGCCAAAACAGGACAGGAGAAACCAAACGGAGAGATCTCACGTCAAGAATTGGATTGAATTGACCGTCACCGAGGTAGAAGAGGAGGCACTCAGGAGGCTGGTTGTTCAAGGTAGAGGCAGGACAGGGAGAGAGACAGACAAACAGACAGGGAGAGAGGCCTCTAACCTTGAGGATGTGTGGGTCCGTCTGGTCTCCCATCTGCAGTACATCCGTCAGGTAGCAGTCCAGCTGCATTGAGGCCTCTCCCCCGGTCATGGCCAGGAAGCCCAGGGCCACCTCCACCTTGGCCAGGGCCTCACACACCTCGCTGTAGGACTGCAGCTCCCCTGCCAGCCCCGACAGGGTCAGAGCTGCCAGCGATTCCTAGTGTAGAAGAGAGCGGTGTGAAAGGTAACACACAGGTCACGCGTGTGTCTTACACACGAGCACACATGCTATACGACCGTGCACATCAAACATAGAAGCCCCGCAAACTCACCTGTCCAACTTTTTCTTTCACGTCCTTGAGGATATTCTCATAATTGCGGTCGTGTCTGTTCACCAGGGTGGGGATGCCCTGTTTTGAAGACATGGGAAAAAAACATCAAACATGGCTGACAGCAACAAAAACACAGACGTTGCTTCATATCCATGTGTGTGTGAACGTGCACGCAGGTGTGTTAGTGTAGTATGGTGTGCATGGACTCACGTTGAGGGTGATGCGGGGTTTGCCCTGCAGGAAGCGTGTCAGGATCTGCTGCTGGATCTTGGGCAGGTCGTACTCATGCAGGGTCTCCTGGCCTCGCTCCATGCTGTACTGGCAGTTGGACAGGACCAGAGCCAACAGGTCTCTCTCCAGCTCATAGCGGATCACGTGGAGGTCAGTCAGGTCTGCCGGGCTCACAGTGTAGCTGGAGCACAGAGAGGAGGTAGAGGCGGGATTTGGGGGGGGGGTGTAAGAATGTACTGCAGATGCGTTCTCCCTCGAGGGACTTCGTAAATATAAAGATGGTCAAGAAAACAAAGTCGTCTGACAGCGAAGGCATCTGACACTGCCCCCACCTGGTCTGCTCCCCGGTGTGTTTGTCCACACAGTAGACCATGTCGTTGTGCAGAGCGATGAGGTAGCTAACCAACGCTGTGGAGCACAGGCCAGGACCCTGACGCCGTGGCAACAGCACCTGAAAGTCACTGTTCTGGTCCAGGTCCTTTTGGCAGAACTCAGCAGGGATCTTAATCTCACCTGTAACCAAAACACAGAGTCAACTGGTATGATCCATGTGGTCAAGACTGTGAGGTGGGACTAAGCCACATGATCATGCTGTTTTTGTTTGTCGGTTAGCTTACCGTTGGTTTCCAGAGACACCCTGAGCTGATTCCAAGTTGTCAGGAAGATTTTGATACGTTTTTCATACCAGGATTTCAGAGTGGCTAAGATTTAAAAGAACCGACTTGTTAATCCAGGTTGTAGACACACACATTCAATATCACATCTTGGTCATGATGACTGGAGCTGGCTGGCACACCAAAGAGCATGTTGAATGTCAACAAGAAGCCTTTGTAGAGACTGAGCACTAATGGTGCCAGCCACCTTGCTACAGTGAAGCTAATAACCAACAGAAAGAGTGGCAAACTTCTCCTGCGTTGTACTTCTCCTCTCGTACCTGCTTTCTGGTTGTTGAGGAACTCGCCAATCGTGTTGCAGGGCAGGTCTGAGACGTTCTGCAGCCTCTTCACCAGGTCCCTCTGCAGGGCCAGCAGGTCAGGCAGGAACCGGATTAGACGCACCTCAGCCTCCTACAGCCGGGGCCAGGGAGAAACGAATCAACCACTGAACGCAAACGTAGCTACTTCTAGAAGAGTATCTTTCCTGTCCCATACCTTCTGCAGGAGCCTCCAGAGGACAGGGAGAGCGTCCTTGCCGTCGTTCTGCTCCACAATGTGAGTGAGGCTGAGCAGGGACACTTTGTCCCTGCAGCTCCACACAGCAGAGCCATGGATGAGGGAGCCCTGGGGCAGTGAGGACATGAACAGGACAGGGTTCCCAAACACCAGATTCATGATGGGGTTGGAGGAGACCCGAGTGTCTGTCCGGATTAAGGCGTTAACCTTGTTGAGGTGTCTGTCCAGGTCCTGGAGAGACGGACAAGATAGAGGAGGATAATATGAGAGAGCCAAAAGAAGGGAACGACTATTTCTGAGAGCACCGAAAACATGATGGGATGTTTCAGGAGATGTGTCCCCCTTCAATCTTACTTTGAGCAGAGGAGTGATGACATCATTGCCGACGGTGTTCTCCCAGGCGTTTCTGGCCTCTTTGGTGGAGAGCAAGTTATTGTACTGAACAGGCCCTGGAACACAAACACCTAACAGTATTAGGAGCAGTAGTACGAAACTCAAGACAAGGACATCTAAAACTCTTTCATTACACTTCGAGCCAATTTGTCTGTCGAGAAGAAAAATGTCAGTTGTGATTATAAAATGACCTTTTAAAAGTGACTGTGCCACTTACAGGGGGAAAAGATGTTTTTTGGAAGAGCTGAGATTAAAAGTTTAGGGGTTTAGAGTGAGAAGCAGGGTCGTGGTCTCTTACACTGTCCAGGCTGAGGAGGCTCCAGCAGCCTGCTGATCACCAGGTGGACGGTGCTGACCGTGTCGTCTGCTCCTTTCCCCAGGGACCTGGTGAGCTGCTCCACATCCTTTTGCAGGTGGGCCGTGAGGAACGCCTCTGGGTCTGCCACTGGAGGCTTGATGATAGCAGCAATGTACTGGAGTCCAAAGAGAGACAAGGCAGAGGGCGGAAATGTTGATGTTTAGAGTCAAATTAGTTTCATTCTAATCAAAGAAGCATTGCATGTACGGGCGTCTACCTGACGGTGATTGGTGGACCCCATTAGCATGGCCATGTGTGTGAGCAGGCGGACCAGGTTGAAGGGCACAGGGGACATGTTCTTGGTGTCCATCATGTCAGGCTGAGCCCTGCGTATGGGGTCTCCCAGCACGTGGCCAGTCTGGGTGCGGTCACCCCTGAGGGAACACACAAAACACTTCCTCACTAACAAGGACAAGACGATGGGACTCAGGCGGCCATGTTGAACGGACATATGAATCCGGAACCAGCTGGCTTCAGGCACTTGGATGTTAATGAGAGGGACTGTACTCACTGGTTCTCAGTTACTCTGAAGCCTTCCACCGGTCTGTGGTTGACTCCGCCAATGTCCACTCCACAGTCCAAGCACTTGCTTCTCTCCATAGGTTGGCCACACTGTATAAATGATGGGGTTGGCTGAATAAAAGTCTTTCACATGTTTCATGAATGAGTAGATACAGAAAGCAGACACAAAAAAGATAGATTGCTGTTAAATTGACACACAAAGCAAATGTGCCACTATGCTTAAGTTAGCATCATGCTACATACCTCTCCAATGGTACAAGGGTGACCATTTGGACACACTGTGGAAGGTAAAGATTATGATCATGACAAAGAATGTTTGATAAGATCTTTGGAATGTCCTCTGATATCCAGTTGCTTAAGTCAGTACTCACAGTACCACTGCAATGCTCCCATGGCCTCACGTGCTACTGCTAACATGTCCTCTGGCATAGTTGGTAAGAAGGCTCTCTGTGAAAAACATGACTTCTAAATGAATTTGTGGATAAATTAGCTAAATAGACATTTCAGAATTTCCAAAGGGCCCATGACTTTCATTTTGGTGCATTGCTAGCATCACATGTAACACTTGTTTTATCTCTCTTTTTTAAGTTGGTGGATCCTGAGGGGGAAAAAAACATTCAAATATGCATTCAATTATATCAGTTACAAGACTATCCAACACACCATCTTCCCACTTTCAAACATTCTCCTATAAAAACCCAGGTGCTACACTGCAACGACCTTAACCAGCACAGCATTCCTGAGGGAAACAGAGAAGACTGAGCGAGATAGGCTTGAGGGGACAGTGTGCCCACCTGCATGTTGGCAGGCACCAGTGCCAGCTGCTGGAGGGGCGTCGTCACGCCCGGGTTCCCACAGAGCAAGACAGCAGCCAGGTGGACGGTGAGCTCCACCACCACACTCTCTGCTGTAGAGGCTCCCTGTCGGACTCGCAGGGCCCCCAGCTGGTTGGCCACCAGAGCCCGGGCAAAATCCTTCACTTCTGGGGTGTTCAAGACTTTAGAGCTCTCAATAAAAGCTACCAGTGCTTCACATTGCTAGGGGAGGTGAGGACAGAAAGAGTTACTTGTACTTAGTCACGTATTGTAAAGACAAGTCTTCAAAATCTGTTTATGCTATGAGGATTTGATGTGGAGACACTGACCTGAGGCTTGGGGTGGAAGGTGGGGTTAGTTGCCCTGTAAAGAGAGGTGACTTCTCTGAACAGAGCCAGAAGAAGGTAGACTGTTCTTCTGTACGGCGGACACGCACAACCCTTCACACACAACCACACACACACATAGACTTATGAGCAAGACTTCTCTCTTAACAATGCAGCCTATGCTAGTATGTGCTATGATTATTTTGGTTAGTTGCGGCGTCTCAGTCTTGAGGTTAAACGGAACAGAATTACCTCGCAAGCCGCATCCAATCTCATCGCTTTGCCCTCCATCATGACCTTGGCAACAGCATCTCGAACAGCCTTGTAATCCTCTCCACACACGAGGTACTGATCTATGAGGCTGTCGTCTTGACTCTGACAGGTGGAGAACAGAGAGAATCCACACACAGTGCTGAACTGTTCAGTGTACGCCCAACAAATACAGAACCAGAATGACCTATAATCAGAGTGCCTGCCTACATAGTCGCAAGTCAACACGTGATGAAATGAGAAGATCCAGTGTTCATTTCAAGAATATCCTAGACAAGAATACAGCCAGGAGTTACCTGCTGAAGAACTTCTTCAGGGAACAGCCAGTGGATGCTGGCATCTTTCTGGAGCTTCTGGACAAACTCTATTCCTCGCTGGCTGCAGATCTTGCGAATCAGGTAAACCCTGTACCAGTCGTTCCTGCTGCGCTCACACAGCTTCACCACACTGGAAAGAAAGGCAGCCGCCTCATTCTGGGATCCGCGCTGGGCTTCATCTAGGCAAAGGAGAGAGAGGGCTCAGCAACATGACAACAGCAATGACTATTAAACAAGAAAAGCGTTGAGAACCAGTTGAAGTTGACTGTTCCAAGTGGATGGAATCGCTGTCAGCCTGTCAACTATACTGGACACTTTACATACAGTTTGATCTCAAATACCAGAAGATAAGGTACCTGTGACTTCCAAGGAGTCCACCAGCAGGCTTGCAGCCAGATCCAGACACAAGCGCGTCCTGGCTATCTGCTGCAGGTACTCCACGGTGGCACCCTGGGCCTCCGAAGCAGCGGGCGACTGCAGGAAGTCCCCCAGGAAGGCTTTCTCCTCCCTCAGACACGCCTGCTGCTCTGTCACTGTGTGCCACTGCATCCTCTCAAACATCGAGTCCTGGAAACAACCACAGGAAGCAACTATCGTCACTCTGGAACTCACAATTCACAATTTAGAAACTCTTTTGCAACACCTGCACTTAGTGTCACATTGTTGATTAATTTAAATGCAACCCCTCCCCCCCCCCAAATAATTGTTTTACAATCATACATCTATATTTTTTATAAAAATGAAGAAGAAAAAAACTTCTATTAATTATGGACAAAGCCTTGATTATTCAGATATACCTCCAAGCAGTTTATGTAAAGAGTGTAGAGATTTGTTTTGTCTGACTCCTCCAAGACGATGGACTGCTCCACTGCAGTCAGGTGATGCTGCAGGTAGCCTTTGATGTCGTCAAAGCTTGAAGAAAACACGTTTAATTACCAAGTGTGGCCTAGGACTTACAAAACATGACTATAAAAAGCAACCATTTGCTCCTCACCTGTACTTGAGGAGAAGTTTGAGCACTACCGACCGCACCACTGGGTTTCTATCCACAGAGTCATCAAATGGAGAGAGCGCCTTGGTCACAATCTGCTTGCCTAACCAGGAAAGAACTACATCATTAGAAAACCACACACTCATTTACGGTCAAACAAACAGGAAGAGCTGTTCCAACCTACTTGCGAAGATGCGAGTAACTTTCACCTCAACCATGAGGAATGACAGAAGGTGGTGAATAATGTTCTCGCAGGGGGGAGAGTTGTCCTTGAAGCACACAGTAGAGACCATGTCGATGAAGAAGGCATTGCACCGTTTCCTGAACTGGGCATTCTGGTTGATGAGTTGACTGCAAATAAAAACAAAATCAATCCAACGAAAAAAAGAAATCGTATATATATATAGTTTATTATTGTTTTTCTTTAGAGGTGAGGAGGTCATAATCAGAATCAGAATTAGTCAGGTGAGTATTCCCATACCGTATGTCCTCTGAGGGTCGCATGGAGAGATTGTCAGGAACTTCACGCATACACAGAGGACAATACATCTGGCCTGCGATCAGCCACTGTTTGATACAACCCAGGCAGTAGATGTGTTCGCAGGGCAGACTGAGGGGGTCTTGAGGGTCGCCCAAACACACTGGGCATGGCTGGAGGCCAAACCTGACAGGACGAAAGAGGGCATCCACTCATTCTTGTCTTGGATTTGAACTTGGCTATCAGTATTTGTAACTGGATGTGATCATGTTTTGCAGAGCATACACCTGAAAAAAACATCCACACCTGAAGAAATGTCTGACTGCTCCATCTTTGCAGGCCTTCAATATACTGATCACGGATTCAAACGGCTTCTGCATTTTTAGGTCAGAACTCTTTTCCAGTACCTTGATAGGGTTAATAGAAAGAATGCATGTATATACAAAATACCCTTCTTTTTTTCAAGAGTATATCCAATCTGTCATGGCCAGGGGGTTGAAAAAGAACTGGATGAACTGCACTTACTTTGCCAAGTCCTAGTGTGTGCTCCAAGACTAGGGTTTTCAGTTTCTCCTCCACTTCCTCGATGCCCAGCAACATGTGCTCCACGAACAAAGACAGGGAGAAGATGCGGTTCCACCCAATCCTAGAACGCATCATACAAAGTCAGCTCACAAGGTGCCAAAAAAAGTACAATAGACTGACAAACATTATACCAATTATGTCCATTTACGCAATACTTTTGATAACACATTACTATAGTTTGGAATTATTTTATTTCAAAGAGTGCTAATTTAATAAAACTGCATTTAGAAAATAATCAAATGGATTGATTGTAGAGCTGTGATCTTGTTAGGTTCCCTGGTGTTAAAACTCAGACTCAGGTGGGATTTACACGAGAACCACCTATTTCATTCGATCTGCATAGAAACTTACTGGACTCTGCAGGCCATGGTCCTGCTCCTCTCTCCATAATGCCCCATACTCTCCTCAGAGCAAACCAGCTCTATGGGGACCTGCAGTCTCTTGACCTGCCTGAGCCAGGCCCGTCTCTGGGGGTCAGAGTCCAGAGCCTGGGGCTCCAAGAACTCCACGGAGGCCAATGCTGCGTACACATCGAGGACCTTAAAGGGGTGGGGACAAAAGGGGGAGATAGTGTTTGAGCTGAAATTATATTAGGTAGAACCCATTCAAGCTCTCCATGTTGCAGGCCTCTGTTTTTGTGTTACCATTTGTGGCCTTCTCCAATGAACTGAACGTGAGGTTTTCATGACAACCATAAACCAGGGCATAGTCTTACCAGCTCCGCCCCCTCCCTGGCATGGATGTTGTTCTGGAGAACAGCAGCCACCTGGGGCTCAATATGGATCATCCTGGAGAGGTTCTGCAAACGGTTCTTGAATTTGTGGTAGGCCGCATGGACCCATGGTAGTGATACCACTTCATTTTCAATGGAGACTTCAGAATGGACTCGCAGCTCGTTAACACAGCAATTCAGGGCACCACAGAGAAGCTAAGGGATAAGACCGTTTTAGACACAATTAATACAATAGCCATCAATTAACATGATCCATCCAAGTGAAAATTGTAAACATTTCATGAGTGAATGATCCTACCTTTAGATCATCCTCTGAGACAAGGTTCATAGTCATGGAGATGAAATCCTGCAGGTATCTATGGAAAAACTCAGCCTGCATCTCCTTCTCTGCTCTCAAGATGTATCTGCCCAGTGGAGTCTTTCCAAAGAACTCCTCAAATTGACTTTGAGTTTGACCTGGAAGGTGTTGGGAAATGGTATATCATTCCAACTCAGTGCAATCAAACAAGAGACTAGCACAGAGCAGCAACATATTTATTTGATCAATCATAGGTACAGTATGATAGCTGCATGCAGTTACCTTCACGATGAAGAGCATGAACCCAGAGTTCATCCAGGTAGTCCTTGATCCTCCAGCTGAAAGGCATGCTGCAGTTGACATTCTTATCAGGAGAAATGTAGTTCTGGACCAGGATAGTACGGGATTCAGCACTGTGTGAAGGAAAGAAACATTTTAGAGAATGATCATTAATACAAGAATAGGACCTGCACCTAGACTGGAAAATAAATAATGCCTGATTTATTCAACTTCCAAGGATGAACTAAAAGTGTTACAAAGCAGATATGACTTACTTATGGTCCACTCTTGTATAGGGGATATCCAGTAATTTCTCATTCCCAAAGATGTCCAACCACAGCTTCTTGACAGGCTCACTGGAGTTGGTGTCCAGGAGGATGTCCAGGTTTTGGTCGCGGTCGATGACAGAGATCAGCTGAGCCAGAAAGGGTACGACTACAGCTTGAACCCTCTTCCACAGGGTGTGTCTGTTAAAGTTAGTGTTATTGTATGTTGAGTTTGGTATTACTAAAAGATACCTTATAAGGAGGCTTGTCAACAAGAATATGTCTTCAGACTTACTACCTTCCGACGGCCCATTTTGCCTTTAAATCTATTACAAGCACCAAGGTCAAGAATATAACAGACAACTGTTTAGTTACCTGAACGTGCCTCCCTCCTGCAAAGCGTCAATGTTGGATGCTTCCTTGATGACCCAGTTGTTTTTATTTGAAGAGAGGGTACTGCTATCATAGGTGACCAGCAGAGAATGAAGGCGCTTTTTCACAGTCCTCAAGAATTCGCCTTCGCACATGAAATATTTGAAAGAAATCATGTCGTAGCACCACAATAGAATCGTATCAAGAGAACGAGTAGAAAACAGGTCGCAATATGCATACCTCTTATTTCTTCGTTGTCAGACAGAAGAGTCAGCAGGATCTCTACTCTCCTGGTGCTGCGGCTGCCGCCCTCTACCTGGTCTGTGAGCATACCCACTGCACTCTGGACACAGCTACGCACCAGTGCCGTTGTGTCCATAAAACTCTCCCAGCCCTGAGGCATGTCATAAAGACAATGGAAAATAAGCAGCAGCCTCAACACAACAATGGCAAATGGTAATGAACTTGTTTTGACTGAACTCACAGACTGGTCCTCCAGTTCCATCTCACGTTGCCCAGTCTCAGAGTACATGTCATCGACCTCCATAGCTACGCAAAAAACATGGAAAGTTATTGGTATTTTATATTTGTATACTATTTTTTTGAAATATATTGAAAAGAGATCCAAGAACAACACCAAAGTCAATGTTTTTTTATGTAATCTGTATATTTACGTTCAGTTTGATCTTGCTTTTCCTCAAAGAGTTGGCTTATTGTCAGATTGCGCAAGGCTTTGATGTCTGACACAATGTCTTTTGATCTTCTTAGGTCATCTATATGGACTGACCTCCATGGACCTTCAGAGGAAAAAATGCTTTTGAATGTTTCATCCTAAATTATTAAAAAGTTATCAAAAGTGCATCTCCAGATGACCTTACCTCCATGAAATCCAACATAAGAACTACCGCCTTCCATCCTTGGCAGTTTGGTTATAAAGTAAATGAAAACCTTCCCATCCATCTCCTTATGTCTTGGCTTGTTGATTTCGTTAATGGCCGAATATCTTTAAAAAAAGTTGAAATACTCTTAAAACACACATCTGAGAGTGGAAGCAGGAGACAAAAGACCAAGGGAAAACACCTAACAGCAGAGCCGTAATACTTATTAGCACTGACTCACAAGTGGAAATATTTCGACTTAACTTACTTTGCAGAAGCAATAAGATTTGCGCTGTGAGATGCTTCAACAAAGTCAGACTGAATGATAAGGGTCTTGTTGCTAGTTGCATTCTTTCTTTGGGGTTCTCTTGTGAGAAAATGCCTGAGGAGAGACGCATTGTTTTAAAGACTGTACAGTATTTTTTATTCATAAAATCATTTCATACTCATCCATCACACGCGTTTAAAATAAACAAACCTGATCTTTTTGAGGAAAGAATATTCTGTGTCAAACTGCTGTAGAGAGAGGAGTTCTACACTCTGCACCATCTCCTCCAGTGGTCCGATGTCACATGTCGTCAGAAGTCTGGAGAATGTTGTCACCTAAGAAAGTCAATCAAGATTAATGTGTGACAATACCAATTAATGAATACTAGAAGACTGTATATAGAACAATTTACCTCTGTGAAAGAGGAAAGACACTGGTTGTCTTGACGTGTGTGGGAGATCATGAAGTCTGCCAAAGAACTATGCTTCTGCTCCTCGAAGTAGACTCTTGACAAACGTTCAATTTCCACCTTAGAGAGGCTTGTACAGTCTAGCCGCACAACAGAGTCAGGGGTGGCGCAGTTGAGCATGATGAGTTTAGCCTCTTCCAACACTTTCCTTTGTGGATCTGAATCATCCGTCTCTCCCCTCTCTGTCTCTGTGACTTGGAGGACCACGGAAGCACATGTGTCAGAATGGTACCCTATGAAGACATCTGCTGGCTGATACTTGTGGGTCTGTGGTGCATTGCTGTGTTGATTGTGAAGGGCAACAAACTGTCCCACCCATCTCTCCAATTCCTCCACAACTCTCTTTTGCTCACTCTTGAGGACAGTGTTAATGTCCAGGTAATGTTTCTCCAACCTGTTGATGAGTGGGATTGGGAATTGCCTGTAGACCACTTCTTTCTCTTCAATGACAATGAGCCTGAAGTCTTGGTGCACTCTGCATTTGACACGATGGGTTCCCAAGCCCAAATCCACATACTTCTGTCCTCCCAGACAGACATAGTATTGGTTCAGAGCATCATAGAGGCTTTCATAAAGATTCTGCAAGTTCAGGAGCACAATGGTTTGACCGGTTTCCATGCAGATCTTTACTCTATTGATGTTTCTGCAAATCTGGGTGTACTCTTGGTCCTTGGGGAAGCTGGAGCCAAAGATGATCTCAGGCTGGCAGGTCTCTGAGAAAAAGGTCTGCTGAAGGATCTGTAGAGCTGCATAGTTTTTTGTCAAAACAAGCAAATAGCGGCATTCTTCCTCCTGACCAATCGCTCTGATGTTTTCCCTCACCAGCTCAATAGCACTAATGCTCTCCAAATTTGGTTTGATCTGCAGCCAGTTGGAGAATACCTTGACAGCATCCACATCATCTCTACCACTGAAGTTCCTTAGCACTGCCTCCACAATCTTTTCCGCACTTGGAGTTTGCTCTGTAGCCTTGGTGATGGCAAAAACCATCTTGATCAAGCTGTAGTAGTCACGCAAGCCAAAGAAGCCTTTCCCCTGTTTACGGCAGATGTTTAGGTAGGCTTTAGCAAAGGGCTGAAAAAAATCTCTGACCGTTTCAAGGATCATTGTGTCGGACGAGCATATGCCTTTAGCACTTTCGATCAGCTCCTTTTCATCAGGGTCACCACGGGACACAAAGATTCCTCTGTTCATCTTGGCAGGGTCCAATGCCCAGTTAGATATTCCGATGAATCCAACCTTTTTGTGGGGTAGGGGCTCATCATCAATGCATCCTTCTTCTAACAGAGGGTGGAGGGTTTTTAGTGGCATTTTGGGGGAATCCTCAGCCAGACCAATTTCATCCAGCACCACCACAGAAATGTACTCCCTCAGGTTCTTTCCCTCCTGGAAACGTCCGCATTGCTTGAATGTATTGATGATGCCCTCTGGTGTGGAGTGTGGGCTGCACTGGAAAGACACCATGTGAATCTGTTTCAGTCTTTTGTAGAGTTCTGAGTGGGACGCTTGGCCTTGCATAGCATCAGCAACCAAGGTTTTAGACAGAGATTTTGAGCTTCCAGGTTTTCCAACCAAAAACAGGGGGATTCTCAGCTCAATGCAGATTACCATCATGAAAACATTCTCCTTAAGAGCGTTGTTTCTTGCAATGGTTTCCCCCAGGGGGACTCCACTCAGGAGGAGATCCTGCACGAGGGAAATTTCCTGCATTACTTTTACTGGGGTGTAAGCTTCTGGAAGACACTTGCAGATTATTTTTCTGTATTTGTCTTTGTTTTCCAAACAGGCATGATAGCACACTCCCACTGCCATCACAAGAGACCACAGGACTGGATCCCTCTCATTTAGGCCCTTTGGATTTTTCTCAGTCTTCTCTTTGTTCTGGTTCAGCACAAACTTCTGAAGCTCTGCAAGTAGCATCTCATTGCTTTTGTAGAACCACACAAATGCTTGCATGCAACGTTCCACATCCCTCAGGCTTACAAAGCTACATTCATCTTTCCTTGTACGCATGTATTTCTGTGAGGTGGACAGGACATCTGTTATCGCTGTAATGTATTGTGCGTCAACCGTGTTGGTGGTAACCACCCTCTGGACAATTTGTTGGATGTACATCTTCTCAGTTTTATCATTGAGCTGACCAAAGTCCCACACCAGGGGGATCATGCTCGGTGGTAGCGACTGTACTCTGTACACCAACTGACGAAGCGGAATGGACCCCAGCTTTTCATCTGTCTCTTCAGCTCTTACTCTATAGCCAAGGCCAGCTGATTCCAACCTCTGAATCATTTCATCTGTGTGCTTCCTGTAGGGGTTGCATGCAGCAACAATTTGCAAGCCACAGTTGGCATTCAAATGTTCTCCATCAACAGTTTTATCACAGAGGACCTCCTTAATACTGCTGATGGCTTCTGTGGTATTGGCCTCATCAAAGAAAAGAACAGAATCAAAGTTGTAGTGTTCTTGGTTGACATATGCAATGACTTCTGCCTCTCTGACTTTGTTGTAGATCATGTCAGAGCTTGTTCCTCCATGCACTTTGACCAGTTTCAAGTTGTCAGTGGCTACTCCACTCCTTCGCAGTTCACAGAGGAATTTTATGAGCCTTGTCTTTCCACATCCGGTCTCTCCCATGATTATGACAGGAATGCCACACCTGAACCGCATGTGGATTGCCAGCATCTTCAAAATGTTGTCGGTGGTGAGCTCATATGTTTCATCAGGATCAAGTGGCCACTGGATTCCCAGAACATTGCAGATGCGTTCAATTTTTTCTGCTCTGGGCAGTTGATCAAAGTCAATGTTGAAAGGGACTCTCTGTAACTTTAGGCCTTCATACAGTTCTTTTGTCATGATGTTTCTTTTGATTACCTGACTCGTAGATGGATCAATAGCATCAACAAAGTTCTGGTCATTGGGTTGAAGGTGGAAACCAATAAAGGTCATGGAAACATGGTCGTCGTTAAAGAAGATGTATGGATGTGGTTCTGACTCCCATCTCTTCCTTATTCGGAAGGGGGCTAAGTCTTCATCAGTCACCCCAGTTAGGTCCATCTGCTGCCTCCCAGGACTCTGATCTGAAATGCTGAGTGATGGAGTGGCAAAGTCTTTGGCCATTAGAATCATGAAGTCCACCACAAAGGTCTTGAAACCCTGAAGAGTGTCACCTGTGAAAGAGGCATCACAGAAAACAGACGTCTCACAGTCTCTTAGCTGGAGGTTTAAGAACCACGCAAAGTTCCTCAACTCAGCCCAAGATGGATCCACGATGCCGCAGTGCATGAGGAGCATCTGCAAGCATTCTCCATGCGACCCCTCAACTCCTTTGTACATGAAGACATTGAGATCCACGTGGTTATGGAATCGCGTCAGATACTGGTATGGTCTCTGGAAAGCTTCACTTCTGAATTCTTGATGATCCATTAGAGGGTCCTCTGTATTTTCCTGCGCACTCATCTCTATCTCCAAAACTTCTTTCGGAGGGCGGCACATTATGTTTGGAAAGACATCCAGGAATGTGGTGTTTGCACTCTGACTCTGTGAAAACAAGACAAAAATGACGCCCTCAATCATCAAGACACATACTGTAAATGGTTCAAACAAAGTCTTTAAAAAATATACCTTTCTGGAGACATTTCTTGGCAACTTTACAGTTGACCTTAGGATCTCAATTGCATAAAGCTGCTGAGTGCTGCATTTCCACATTCGTCCCTCAGAATCCATTAAATAACGTAGGACAAGCAGTTTAAACAGAAACTCGTTGAGGCCCTTCTTCACCTGTTGAATATTCATAATCGACAATTAACACATAGGACTACCATGGAATTCTTTTTTTAAGTATCACATTGGTGCTTTGTATTTACCGAGGACGTGACATCAATGTGGAAGATGATCAGTTCTGTTTTCTGTGGTGTGTTCAGCAGAGACTTGACAAGGATATTTTCATCCACCCTTGGGTCAATCAGGCGGATACATTTCAGCAGTGAAGATGTATTTGTGCTGGCTGTCAGTTTCTCGTACATCCTCTTGATGTAAAGTGATTTACCTTCATTACAAAAATAATTGAACAAACCAATGATTTTAAAGTCAACTCATACCTTAATAGGCAATAACCAAATTACCAAAGGAAGACCACTCACCAACCCCAGCTCTTTCAGATGACACAATTCCAACACACAATCTGTCTTTGAACACAGCAGCAGCACTGGATTCATCTTCTGGGACAGTGTAGTGTCTGTTGAGGTACTTCTGAATCATAGCTAAGGGCTCCTGAGGTACCATGTGCAGTCTGTGTTTGCTGAAGGCTGAGGGAAGGTAGGCATGCTCTCCGTCTGAACTGCAGATCAACACAAGCCTGTAGCCCTTTCTGCTTTGCCCCTCTATTCGCTGGAAAAAGTTCTCAACTTTGGAGCTCACTTCATAAGTCAGCTGATCCCCATACAGAATGGTGTGGATCTTCTCTCCTCTGTAACCAACAGTGAGGCAGCGCCTGAGAAAAAGTTCCACCTGTTCAAAAGGTGTTGATGAGCTGCACAACAGGACCTCATCATAAGTCGGCAATGGCTCGTATTCACTTCTCATGTAAATGGATATGCAAGCTGTCAGGACATCTTCGTGCGGACAAACAATTAGGTTTGGGCTTCCTGTGGTTAGGCCGTGCGGCATTTGTCTCAGGATAATGTCTTTCTTTTCTTCAGTGATGCCAACCTCAGTGTCATCATCTTTGTTGGCCAATAATTCCAGAAGTCTTCCTAGACTTCTGACATCCAGAGAGTCGGGAAGGAAGTTCTTCATGTCTTTCATGTAAGCATTCCACATTAGATTCAGCCTCTGTGTGCCACTAGCTTGTTCAACACGACTTGCCAAATTATCCGAGACATCTAGCTCTTCTACCAACTCAGGTTTTTGCTCTGCACCGCAAGAGACATCAACAAATGTCTGAAAGTCAATGTCCCTATTTTCCTCAGTTGGACTGGTGAGGATTTCATACTGGAGTGCATGCCAAACATGCCTCAGATCTGAGGCACTGCAGTTGGGTTTCACAAAGGACAGCATCATGATAACTTGGTCATCTAAGCTAGTCACCTTTTGCTGAGTGAGCTTACTGCACAGGTAGACAATCTGCTCAGCTGTGTAGTAATTAAGGTAGTAATGACGATTTCTCTGTTTGTCTATGAAGTCTTCCCAGTATTTCAAACAAGTCTCCATTTTCTTGCACAGTTCAGGCAGTTGTTCCATCATCTTTCCCTCCACCATAATGATACTGACAACACTGCCCAAATGGAAGTCCATGAAAATCCCAGGTCCGTTGATGTCTGAATTGCAGTTGATACGGGCTTCCCAGTGTCTGAACAAGGGATTTCCAGCTGCATATAGAGCAATGAATGCCACGGCTAATCTTTGAACACTAGCAAAGACCTAAAAATAAATGGCAGAAGATGCAATTGTTACTACTGTAGGCTGTCAATGATTAAAATTGCAGACAAATGATACATACAATAAAACACAATATTCAAAGCGGATGAGATGCTCAACATACCTCTGCAAACACCTCTACCTCACACTGCCCCTGGTCTCCCTTCCCAGACATAAGCATCAGTTTGTTCTGCAGCTCCCTCAGGTCCTCCAACGAGTAGGAGCGAATCTCCTGGCCTTCATCATGCTCCTCCTGGATCAGCAGTTTCACAGCTGTGTCCATGCTTAACTGAATTGATACATCAAACATAAATGTTGTCAAATCACATTGTCAATAACATGTAGTGTTGTGCTTATGTCAATCACAATAAACACAGCTGTTGCCTTATAACTGATATAGCTGATATAGACAAACACAGAACCTCATCTCAAAATCAAACCATTCAAGTGTAGAGGGACAACAATTTCTTGATGGTCTGGAAAGAGCATTCTACTAATAGTGAAGCTGTTTACCTTTGTTACATCCTGTGCAGTGATGACATAGATACCCTTGTTGTTGATGGACGATGCTAAAGAGAGAGAGGACAACTCTACAGATCCATGGCTGTCCTTAACAGTCTTCAACCACTCAAGGTGGCGAGCAGTGTCTTGCTGGAAAAAAATGTGATGGGAAGTCAGTTTCACACGCACCAAATTCTAAAAGGCTCTCCCTAATTTACACATGAATCTCACCAGCTTCTTAGGGAGGTGGTTGTCGTTCTCCAAAGCCCTCCAAAGCTTCTTCAGCATCTCTTTGAGCGCTAGAAAGTCAGAGTCAGGCTTCAGTTCATAGAGCATTGAGGAGTAGCCAAGGACAGCGTCGTGGAAGCAGGCAACACGGTCCACATCGAGGTCATTCTCTCCAGCAGAGATGGAGGCCAAGTCAACAAACACTTTCAGCTCGTTGATATCTGGTGTGACAGAAGGTACAGAGGTGTTTAAATATGCATTCAACTGAAAAGATAAACTCTATCCTGTATTCACATGATAAGCCATGTTAAATACATTTAAGTCCTTTACCTTCAAGGGCCTCCTTCACCCAGTTGACGAAGTTTCTCCGGAGACCAAGCTCCTGTAGACACAGTCTGCGAGGTTCTGTGATATCCACCAGAACCATTTTAGCCTGCATCAGCTCGTTGTCGATCCGATCCAGATGTTCCCTCTTGAAATCAGCATGTGTCTGAGAACAGGTGAACATCATTAGGATGATGAGAACAATAAGTGCACCATGAAAATGTTTGTCGAATGGGCAGAAGGTACTTACAGCTGTTAACAAAGTCTGTAGAACCTGGAAGTCGCCTTGAAGGTTAAGGGTCTCCTGGACCATAATAATGACTTCAGCTGACGCGACAGCAAGGTGAAGCTCATGGTACTGCTCTATCTGCTGAGCTCTTCTCTGGATCCACTGTTTGTCACTGGACATGTCGATTTTGCACATGATTTCCAACTCTTCTACTAGCCCCTCATACTTTCCCTTGTAGGCTTTAAAGAGGGTATCGACCTTCCCAAGCCTAAGAGTTCCGTTCTTCAAAGATGTGTAAATATCATCATACTTGGCAAAACAAGGCTGAAAAATGTTATGGTATATCATAACAGGTGTGGCTCTAAGGTCAAGCACTCCAGCTTCTTCAAGTTCACCATTACCATTTTGACTGGCACGTAACCTAGCCTCCTTCACCCAGCACATTTTGAATATGAAGCTGTTTTCAAAAGTATGAAGAACCTCTGCCATCTCTTTTATGGTTTCATCAAGGTCAAAGTATGTGACCACACCAGCCATTGTTGAGGTCAGCTGATCAAATAAATGGACTTCCATAAACTGGTCCAAGGTCATCGATTCGATGTTGGTGCTTTGCCTTTCCTCCAACTCCTCTAAATCAACTGCAACACAGATTTAGCATTTTAGCTATCTAGGACAAATGTCACAAGACTGACGAAGAAATTATCTGAAATTGTAATGGTTCATTCATTTCTCAATTTTCCCTTCTCTCACCCGTGATGTGTTCCGTAAGCTTGCGGCTCATTGACAGTAGGATTTTCACTAGCTCCCTCTCATGATACACAGCTTTGACTTCCTCTTGTCTCCACTTCAGAAGCCTCTTTATGTGGGTCCCATCTTTGTAATGCTCATTTTCAGAGAGACAGTCTGCACAAAAATATGTATAATTACATTTGCCATTTCATGGTCATATCGGTATTATTAACATTGCTAACAACTGAATAAGGACTCAACAGGTAGACATGCCTATTTTCAGGAGCTCTGTGAAAGTATCCTTTTTCTCCAGAATGTAGTTCAAAAGGTTGATTCTTATGTTTCCTTGAATCAGCTTTTTGGAGATGGCCGTGAAGAAAGAAATTGCTACAGAAATTCTCTCCCTGGCCAGGTCAGAAAGATGCTCAACAAGTTTTTCATCTGCACCTAAAAAAAACAGCAAGCCATTTAGTGGAGGAAACTGCCCCTGATCGCAGGGACTGCTAAAACTACTACAGTCAGACTCAATTGATCTTATGCACTTACCATGTAGCTGGAAGATGTTCTTGGCAGCAGTCCAGGACAGGAGGTGCTGAAGGATAATGTCCTCTTCTTCCTGATCACGCCCACGGCTATCTTTTGGCCAAGATTTCTCGATTATGGCAGAGATGAGTTTTCCAAATTTATAGTTCATAAAGTTGATCCTCTCAAACAGCTTGCCTTCGGACTTACTCTGTAGAATTATCAAACAAACCATATCTGCTTAAAAAAACATCTTTACATTTCTCACATTCCAAAGCAGTTAAGGAAACATAAGTCAAATGTGTTAGGTTTATTAAAATCCCCATACCTGACACAATGTAGTGACAGCTTCAAGGGCACACTTTTCAATGCTCATAGCTACATGTGGGTAAGATTTGTTCATCTCCTCAATCTTTGAGCAGTATACCTCAATTTGATCCAGATGGGACTCCTAAAATGTGTTCAGATGTTTTAGTTAGATATTTGACGAAGACCTGGGGTACGATATGCTTGTTTGTAAACCAAATTCATACCTGCTGAAGTTTACCCTCTAAATCCTTTGTGAAGGTTTGTCTCCATTCATCTGTGAAATCCTCATTCTTGAAGTTTAAAGAGAGCATGTTGTTCCACACCTATGACAAAAACAAAGACAAAACATGCACAGATTTGGGATTTTTTCAATGTATTGATACTTTTTGCTATTGTGACACTATTAAATGGTATCGTCACGGGAATTAATATACTTATTCATTATCAATTTGTATTATTGATCGGCAGTTTAAGTCACTTATTACCATGTTACATATTGTCAAATTAACATCCCCGCACTTATCAAAGAAGAATATCCCTACACACAACTTAGGTCAACCAAAAGATGCGCGTGGTCCCGAGTCAAATTGGTCAAGTAAGAATTGACTACACTAATGCTAGTGTCCATCCCTGTAATTCTGTCATGCCAGTCGGACAATGGATACTGTAGCTGATTAGGTTTTCATTGAATTGACGTTTGTGCACATGGGCAAAACTGTACTCATAATACCTTCACAGTATTTATTAGACACAATGATGAAATTATAATGTAGACAACTTTTTGCTTGCCATATACATCTTAATCTCACCTCAATCTCTATTAAGCTGACTTGTACACTGAGGTACAAGGAGTTCAGACCCCTTTTCAGCAGCTTCTCTCGAAAGGTTTGGTTGATCCAGGCTCTCATGATTCCCATTGCCACATCCAGCTGCTCCAGATGTTTAGCTTGTGCGTGGTCTTGCTTTTCTTCTTGAGTCACCTATAACAGAGTAAGCTTTTAATGTAGCACAGTACTTATTCACCAACAACAACAATTCTGAAAAGTCAATCATTTTAGTTTCAAATTGCATTGCAGCAAAGCAATAAAATTGCATGAACAGGTTTTACAACAAATAACATAACAGCAGAACAAATGCAATACATCTATACGTCTATACAGTAACATTGTTACACTGTATACTTGGGCATATTTCCATGCAAATATTGGCCAACTTGATATCCGCATACCTGTGTCTCTGAAGACTGGGCAAAGTCTGAGACTAAGACCACGAGATTCATGCAAGCAACGGGGACGTCCATGAAGCTCTGTGTGTATGTGGACCGAACCCCTTTGCAGATCTTGTCAAGCAGTTTTACTGCAGTTGCCAGGCAGTCAGTCCCGTAACTCGGACAGTGACAACTGCATATACAGTTAGTATTCTCATTGTAATAAAACTGATGAAATACATACATCCATGATACATAACAATGAATATTTCTTTATAAAAATATTTTACATTATTTCATAGTTAATTTCACTGACCTGTATTTCTGCTCAATGAGATTACTTTGAACATGTGAAAGAGCCTCGGAAACTTTCTGCAACCCAGAGAAGAACACGGAATGAATAAAAACAGCAGCATCATGTTCAAAGCTTTACAACACTTTCATCAATTGGACCTCATACTTCATTATTGCTGTAGGATATGTCCACAGGGGCCTTTAGGATAAAGATATTAAGCATATCCAAGAGGTCAGTGTTGATAGCGATGCTACATGGTATCAGTTCATCTATGGTCATCAGAAACATCCAGGACCGAACCACCAGTCTGTCCACCTCCACCATGTGGTTATAGTTCTTCATGAGATTCAATAATGCTCTGCAACAGAGGACAAAACAATCATCATGATATGACATATGATAATGGACCAGGTTATCTTTCGGTGTATAATAGACAGACTTACTTCCTGTCTTGACTGTTTAGGTCCATGCTGGTCCTTCCGATACCCTGCAGGCCTGTCCAAGCATGTTCTGATCTCAGGTTTGTGGTGAGAGAGACTGGCTGGAAGGGTTTGGAGGATCCCTTCAGAAGGTGGAGAAGGGGGATGGACAGAATCCACCGGTGCATTCCTGCTCCTTTCACCTCGTTGATAAGAGTCAACAATGTTTCTGTCACACTGCATAGGAGGTCAATAGCACTCATTAGAGGGTCGCACGGACAGCCTTCCAAACAAGCCAACAAAAAGCCAATATTGGTTTACTTTCTTTTAGGTGTTGAGTTGAGTTACTGCTACCATCTGGGTCAGCATATCTCAGTTTTTAGACTACTTTCAGTCAAAACATTTAAATTGTTGTAACAAATACTACCCACTTTTCAAGTTCTGAGACAGATTGTGCAAAGTCTGTCCAGTACTGCAAGAATTCCTCTCTTGGCAGATTAGGCAGACATAGGGCTGTGCAGAGACGAGAGAGTTCTCCGTTGTCCAGTTTGAGGGTATACTTTTTCCGCACAAACAGCAGTATCATTGCCGCTCTCAGAGGATCCTTGATGTAGTCTGTCAGTTGAGGAGTCACTGTTGTCAACATGAACTGTTTTATCAGCTTTTTGACCTGTAAAAGGATGGAAACAGTACTTTTCTGAACTGGTGCAATGGTGCTTATCTTTCAAAGCAGTTGGATGAACTGTCATTCAAATTACACTCACATCATGTACACTGTAGTCCAATGAGGTCCATTTCTTGTGTGTCTCTTCATACACAGAGGGGTCTCCATAGGTCTCATAAAACTGATCCAGTTGTATGATGAAACTCTTGAGATTGATGTCATTCCAACTCTTAAGAAGATCAAATATTGTCTGTAGCATTATGTTCCCTGCTATTTCTCTGCCATGTATGACACTTTTCCTTTGATCAGACCACAAAGATTTCAAGCGTTTTAGCACACCCATGGATGGCTCTACACAGATGATGTCATCGTATTGATGCCAGTCCCCTGAAATGAAAACACGCCAATTTAACATAGGATACATTCTAACACTCATATTCCCAAGATGTTAAATTAAGAGAAACACATCTACTTATCACAAATAATAATTTGGTTTTGTTAAGCTAAGGTATAGAATTGCACCCACCTTCTGCATTGAGGAGACGGGACTTCACAAAAAGACACCTATTGGTGGTCACGTTCGTAGAATCCGGTTTGTAGATATACTCATACTCGTATTTCTGTTTTTTGTTCTTGTAGATGACATACTTGTATGGTATAGACATAGCTTCTGCTTTCTTTTTGGTTGTGAAATGGGTGCCTTCAACTAAGAATCCATGCTCTCCAAGGTCTCTGTATATGAGTAAACCAATATCACAAAAATGAATGTTATATATAAATATGTACATAAAATACAAATAAATTATAACCAAATATAGCACATTGTGGTGTATTGAAAATGTCTATTAATTGTATAATTGGCCTAATCTATCTTGAACAGTGTAAAGACACCAGTCATCACCAACCTAGTCACAGTGAGCTCAGCTGTATTTTCGTCCCATTTCCCAATGTGCTTTCCAGCCCTGATGAATATACGGTCTTCATCTGGGTTAAACTTAAAATCATTTGATAGGACTGCATGGAAATAAATTGTGAGTCTGTCACACACAGGTATCTTCTTCTTCCCTGCTGTGATCCTGAAATGTGGTAAACCAAAGGACAATCAGATAGATGCTGTATAAAGAGAACTTCCACTGGTGTAGTTATCCAAAACAAATAATTTGTACAAACCAAATCAGTTGGTAAATGAAGAGGGTACCTTTTAGGTGGTGGAGAATCCTGAGTCTTGTTGTCAGTCTCTTTGCTTGACTTGTCTGTCTGGTTCGTCTTGGTATCTGAACTCTGTGCTGCTGAGGAAGAATCTCCTTTTCCTTGGCCAGACTGCTGAACAGCAATGTTCTCCACCTTCGGATGTGGGTCAACACTGGAGCCTTTGCTGTCCGTCTAATTCATAGATGTTACAACCCACTGTAAATCACCCTATTAAACACTCTAGACATTGACTATGTGTACATATATCTTAATTCAGTTGTATTTGTAGAGATAAGCAGAATGATTTCACATTATTACCTGGGGGTTTGGTGACCCAAAAACCATCTGTCCTCCGGCAGCAGGGCTTTGCTTGTGTTTCTGCTCCTTTACATCTGCTTTGCCTTTCTGTTTGCCCTGCTTACTCTGGTTAGCGTTCTGGTCTACATAAGCAGTTTGGTCCGCATTCGTTGTCTTTCCTTCTTGTCCAGCGTCTTGCTTGTTCTTCGTGCTATCGGTCGCCGGCTTTTGACTCGTCTCGTCTGAGACCTTCTGTACTTCTACTGAGCCTGACTGTGGCGTGTTAGCGGAGGACTTGCCCTTCGACTTAGGCGGAGAGGTAGTACTGCCTGTTGGAGTTGACTTGGATGTGTCTTTTACACGTGATGAAGATGCATCGCCGTCTCCTTTATGCTGGATCCCTGGCTCTGTAGCAGGCACGCTCTGTAGACTGCCCTCTGAAGAGGTACCCCCTTGAAGGCCGTGATTGTCAGGTGGATTCTCTGATGGTCTGGTGGGATTGGGTGCTGCCATCGCACTATTTTGATCTGGTGGGTCAGGAGTGTCTTGAAGTGAGTCTGGAGTCTCGTCCATTACACTGACTGAGCTGTCACTATCAGACGACTCTGCTCCTTCCTGAATCTTCGCCGCTAGGGAGATGTTGGAAAGGTCGGAGGTTATCTGATCTGATACCAACAATGGAGGTTCTTCTTTCCCATCTTTCTTCTTTTTTGTTTTCTTCTTTTTCCGCTGTCAGACACAAAAAAAACACTTATGAGAGTCCTGGGATTAACATGAACATCAAAGGTATAACTGCTTGATAAACATTGTTGTTACAAATTACATTTGTTACAAATTACACGTTACATTTGTAACGTGCCTGAAATACAGTACCACTTAACTGTACTAAGTAAACCACGGAAACTATCATTATGATGGCATGGCCAATATCCACCTTTTTCTTAGGGATAGAGTTGTTCTCCTCGTTAGGCCTTTTGGGGGATCTGTTTTCTTGATTGTCCAGGGATGAAGAGTCATTCTGCGAGCCTGTCTTCTCATCCCCTTCATTCAAAGATGGCTCTGAAGCATTTGGCGCAAGGCCAGAATCTGGGACAGGGTCAGCAGCTTTATATAGAATGAGGAGCACAAATAAAAAACACTTCAAAATCGCATGTACGGTAACACAAGTAACAATAGGTTGACATACTCCAATCACAGTCATCAAAATGCAGTATTCAAATGTGGTCCTTTCGAGAGAGAGAAAAAGCCAAACTGACCTGGTGCCTGTATTGGAGGTTGTGCAGATAGCTTCATGCCACACTCACTGCAGAACTTGGCTGTCTTTTCTAATACAATATGGCCACAACTAGAGCACTTCATGGTAATGTTTCAGCAGTCAGAAGTGTATCTGCTTTAAAATCACACATTTAACTGTGCTGGTTTCGCGGAAACGTTTCCTTTCACTTTTGATTCTGTGGAATGAGGGAAAGGTCCACTGTTAGCCAAGCCCTCTTTAGGAAGAGGTAGTGCTTTGAGACAGGCATAAAATGTTCTCAGAGTAAGCAAATAAAAATGTACCAAAACATACTGAAATGTGGCAACATAACACCAAAAAATTAAAAAGATAAACTCAAGCAGGTAAGAATAGTGCAATATACAACAACAGAATCAATACTCTAAAATAAAACAGCTTCCTCCTTGAGCTGTCTCTGCACGGCCCTCCCACCGTTTATCTGTCCAATGGCAAACGAATACTCAATAGTTTATCCAATCGCAATCCAGCTTCAACAAACATAAGGTCCGGGAATCAACAACAGCACGAACATAATTTTCTTACAAATATATCCCTGAGCTGAGGTTGTAGAAGAGGAGTTGTGTACATCCATACACTGGCATTAAAACCTTTGGTTTGTTCTGATCGTTCTGTAAATCGCTAAACGTGTCGCGCGCTTGAAATGTCGCCAGCTCCTCCAGACACTGGCCCGTGCGTCGTTAAAAGATGATGTGCGGACATGATGACATAACTAAATATAGTTGAATGGAACATACTTTGTTCAATCATGACACATAAATACGAACCAGAAGGCCTACATTTAGCACCAAAAACCTAAATAGGCTAACATAAACAAATGACAAGAATGGTAGCTACGTGCCTGCCTAGCTATACACACTGCTAACTTTAACGAACCACCTGCCTGTCTTGAATGACTAGTCTTTCGACTTTCAAGGTTACTAAAGACTGGCTAGCAATTCAATATGTATTTCAGCAACTAAAGGTATTCTGACTATCTGTACCCTATCACCGCTTTCTGGCTGGCGACCTATAGCTACAATCCGCTGTGGTCACTGTCAAATTCGGCTCAGCAGATGAACTAGCTACCTTAGTTTTTATTAAGCGAGCTGCAGTGTTTACCTTCGAAGTAGTAAGATAATCACCAGCCTACGTCTAGCGGTAATAAGATTGTAGACTCGCTACCTCTTGTCCGTCACATAATATTGCACATGCTTTATATTAAACATAACATTACTCTGATATTATAGGTACTCACTGCCGTTTACGGAAGTTCTCAAAACCATGGGGTGATATCTCTTGAGTGTCTGTGTTGCACTTTGAAGATACCTGGCAAAGTACTCTTGGGCTGGGTCGCAGTGCTATTTTTCAAGAAGCAGAAACATAAGTTTCGTTTTGAATTTTCGCTTTACTAAAGTGGGCGTCAACGACCCGTCACCCAGACCATGTCTCGGTGCGTGCATCTTGAAAGTTTTAGCGTTGCATTCCACTTGTTTGAAGAATACGACTTTGTGAGATCTCGAAACAAAGAGCAAAGAGAAGAAATCGGATATGGTCATATGAGTTTTATGAAAAGTTTGGCGAGAGATGCCTTAAAAAATCACTGCCGGTGATGTTTGGCATAATTGGCATTTAACTCGGTATACCCCGAGACAACTATAATCTCAGTTGCTGCGCCTCGTCTATATAGCGGGGCAAGTCACCTCTTATTTTTCAGCGTGAGAAATGTTCAAAATGCGTCATAAATATAAGATGCTACCTGAGAAATGGCTGAAATGTATGAGTCACATGCTGAATGCGTGAGATATGAAATCCCTGAAAGATGGCCTGCAGACTAAGAATTCTAACATGGGCATCAGGATGCTGTGCTCCCAAATCTTCACTAGAGGGCAGCACTGCTGAGGCTAGCGCTCCAGGGGAAAGGCACAGCAGCTGGCATAATCAACAGTTCTGAAAAGTGAGACAGGGTTCTGGCCAGGAGAGAGGAGTTTCCGGTGGAATTGGATGAAATGTTTACAGTGCAATGGTATGGTTTCTATTGTAGAGAGATTGATGTGTGGACAGTCACATGACGAGTATCTCAATACGTTTAGATATGTGTTAGGTGTACTCAATTTGATTGCAACAGCTCACTGGACAAACAAATTTGTTTATTTCCAGTTCAATATTAAACCATTAAAAGCCAGCTTCAAAACTGTTGGTATATGACATAATCCAATTGATTTGGAAAAAAACAATACAAGGTAGCACTGTTACTTGATGATTGTACTTGAATACGTTTTCTCTTTCTAACACATCCACTCGTTCAGCTCCAGGTTCTTGTTACTGTCTCCACGCATCACTACTGGAGACAAGAAACATGGAATATTGCCAAAACGGTCGACAGTTATTACCATATCAACTCCAAAACAAAGCCCGATTTCATAAGTATAAAACAACATGTAAATTTGTTTTTAATTTATACCCCCCAAAATTATGTAGAGTTTTGTAGTGTCGGAAAGGGTATTATGTGTTGGAAAGGCTTACATGAACACAGTATCGTAGATGGATGTACTTTCACAGGTCTGCTCCTCAGAGGGTTCCTGGATCAAAACAAACACAATACAGGGGTCGCTAATTGTATTATTAGTATTATTATTAATACTAATAATAATATAACTGCAGTCATCTTAATAAATATCAGACAAGGGAATCTGAGCAAAGCTTACACCGAAGTTGCGTTGCTCCGTCAATACAGAGCTGTATATCGTAGAGTGTTCCTCACTGTGCAGCAGACTAGCACAACATGAACAAAGGAAGCTGATTAAAAAGAGGGTTATCATGTAATTTATCTTCAAACGTTGGTAGAGTTTACTGGTAGTGAAAAAAAAGGCAAGACTGTTGTTCACTTGGTAGACTCTGGTTTTGTGGTCGGGCACACTGCTGTGTAGATGATTTGGTTTGGGTCTTCCTCGCTCTCCTCAGCAATGCTCGTAGCATGCATATGTCTGATCTGTATACAGTTATGCAAAAAGACCACAATGTAATGCAGGCAGATTAGTTTGAAAGCAGTAGCACCGACAAAGCTATGGAAATATTTAGTACATCCTTGCTTATCCAAAAAATGTGGCAGCAAAAGCCTTGCCCTCATTATACCAACCACACAGAGATACAGATTTTTTAAAGCATCAATGGTTAAAGTTTCTATAAAAACAACTTGCAGTTTTCCGTTTACATACAGTAGGTTTTGTCTCAAGTTCTTTCATGTATCAACCTAGTTTTGTGTTAGTGACTCTGATGACTATCTAGAGCTACATTCACCACATGAAGCGTCTGGGCATGCCAAGATCGTACACTTTAGGATGAAAGAAATATTAATAGCATGTTATTTCATCAGTTTATAACAGGTTTACTTTAAAGTCATGCTTCAAAACTATTTGTGCGAGTAGATGGTATAACAGTATTATGTTGTATAAGTTCTTCCATACACAAGCAGACAAACATGTGGAAGGGTTTTTTGAATGAAAGCATAGGGCAAGTGTAATCA
The DNA here is from genome assembly GCA_036571765.1 of Plecoglossus altivelis. Taxonomy (NCBI): domain Eukaryota; kingdom Metazoa; phylum Chordata; class Actinopteri; order Osmeriformes; family Plecoglossidae; genus Plecoglossus; species Plecoglossus altivelis. The sequence goes on along the minus strand of BROE01000018.1, from coordinate 6,119,997 downwards.
AACAAATAGCATTAGTAACATGTGTTTCCCCCTAGATAATCACCCTGTCCTTTACACTCTTCAACTGCAAAGCAAATGAAGTGAATTGCAATCGCTTCACATCCCTACCTGCGTAGCTACAATGTCAACTAGTATTATCTGTTGTTCTTATAGACGTGACATAAACTTGATGTAAACATGTAACCCTAACATTCTATCCGAAGGATCGTAATGATAACAGAAACATGTAGATCATCAGGTATGCGCTCTATTTCGTGACTAGAGTGTAGTCTAAAACTGGGTGATTCAAATGTCAAAGTAGTTTGTACACCTCATTAGTATCTTCTGTGTCAGGAGTTGATATATTCCTTCTGTGAAGACAAAGCAAGAACATTTTGGACACAATATCATGAAAGTAAACAACAAAAAACAAATGACTAACTGTAATTGTTTGTTGGATGTAACTTCACTAGATCACACAATATACCTACCTTTTTATATAAACGATCATCATGAGCAGTGTGGCAGTCAGTAGTGTATATGTAATAATAATTATAATCCATACGAGGTTCTGTTTACTGTCACCATTCCCTGCAAAAGGTTTTATTTTCAAATTTGCAGTTTAGGGTCTTTGTACAGTTTTAAAAAATGTTTAACGCAAAATTATAGTTTGTAAAACATACCGCGAATGTCTTTTACTTCCAGAGTTACTATTGATGAATTTTGACTCCCATGTTCGTGGTCAACTAAACAGTAGTATTGTCCACGATCATTAGACTGAACATCCCTTAAGTAAAGCTGAAAGTAAGGTATGAGTTTGTGGTGAACACTGCCATTTATTAGAAACCAAGCGTATCTCTGGACAGGTGGGTTTGCATCACTGCTGCAGGTTAGGGTCACGTTACTACCCTTTTCTATCTCTGAAGACGGACTGATTGACAGTGAGGTGTGTTTTGGTCCATCTGAAAAGATCCCAATCTGTATATGTTATTTTTAATATTATCATCACAGAAATATATTCTAGTATTTCCATTGAAGACTTTAGGATGATTAATGATCAGAGCATTATTAAATGATTACATAGCAAAATGAAAATAGTTATGGTATCAACAATAATGATAATGACATTCATTTATACTCTATACTTTTCTCATATTTGTGTTTGTGGTCATTTGCATTCGTTTTAGCAGTATAAACCATGAGCTACTCACATTCAACATTGACTCTGAAGGCTTCTGAAATTATTCGACCGCCACAGTTCACCACACAAGAATAGTTTCCAGAGTCTTGATGGGATATATTATTAATGTACAGTGTTGATCCATTGTAGAAGGGAACATTGTTCTTAAACCACTTGATAGCTGATGTGAGCGGATCATTGTAGATGTTCTTGCAGGTCAGGTTTACAAAATCTCCTTCTATTATTGTTCCATCTCTGGGTGTTGCGACAGTAATTAAATCTTAAAAGAAATAGAAAATGCAGTAAGTCTGACTAAAGGTCTTTAAAATGTGACACGTCAAAATGTTTAAAAATGCATTAATACAAAATACTTTGACAGGCTTAAATCAATTCACAGAAAGTATATTAAAAGACTTACCAACCACATTCAGTGTTGAGCCAACAAAACCAGTCCATTGGTTCTGTTGAGTAATAAATCTGAATTTATATAGCCCAGAATCTCTATGCTCTAGCTGGGTAATTTGAAGGGAACAATTGTTAACTCCATTGCCAATGTAAACAACTTTGTTGGTGTTTTCCCAACCATAACTATCATATATTGTTTTTATAGAGGGATCAGAAACGTTGTGACCCCACATCACTCTTGTCACTCTCTGTGTCCTAGGATAAGAGTATTTACAAGGGATGACAATGGAGCAACCTTTAAGGCCATAAATAGGTTCTGGCTGATACTTCACATTCCATTCAGCCAAGACACACACAACACCTGGAACATATAAAAACATGCGTGATTTTTTAAGGAGAATCCAATACAGCATGCACAAAGCTATCCACAAGCTTAAAACACCACGTCTGCTTGAAGCGTTCTAGGCTTTCATCTTATTTAAATAATTAGTTCCGTTTTCTTACCAGACAAAAAGATAAAGGCCAGTGACCAATGGCGTTGTGCCTGTCCAAAGCACATCTCTGAAGTCACCTCTACACACTACTGAGACCGAAAAACTCAAATTTCCACATGTAAAAAGGGGTAGATAAAATGAGAACATCTGTTTAGTTTCATACCTCCAGAGCAAAAGACTGTATGTGGTCCCTTGATCACAATAAGGTTTACACCTAATCAGGTCACTGTCAACACAGACTGAGCATACAGCCTCAAAGCATTTAATCTTAGAGTAGTGAAACTATGTTTGGTAGGGGGTGGGAAAGCGGTGTGACCCACTTTTCACCCTCTTCGCCAACTGAGCACACATTCATAACTGCTACATTGTGGTCGGGGCATCGTCTACTTTGAGCAAAGCATTGTTTTAACCATTTTATTACGATTGTAGTGAAAAGAATCTGATGCATGCAACACAATTTGCAGCGATAATGCATGCACACAATTCTGCCAATATTGTATTCGTTAGTAATGCCATGTTTGTGCCCTGAATCTCAGTACAATCTCAGTCCTGCATAGCAATAGCTATGCCTGCATGTTGGAATGCATAGAATAGCAGTTACCTAAAGCATGTAAACGCCATGTGACTGTCAAAGGCCAAAGGGGATGGTTTCAAAACGGCGGAACATTAATTAAATTCAACAACCAAAAACTTTACAAAAAGAGACCTTAATTCAACCTTTAAAAATCGAAACAAAGTACAGAGCAGGAGAAAAGAGCGTGTAGGCCTAGTGTTGGATGCAGATGCGCAAGCTATAATTCTCCTTAGTTATAACGTTATGCATTGTTTACGCAAGCTGACTGTCTTCTTGCCCTCCCTCAACACTGACCAACTCCCCAGCTCTCTAAAGCTGGTCAATCCTGACTGAAATTCTATCAAGCGGAAACACGAATCACCCACTCCAGTGTAGTTGACGAAATGAGAAAACGATCACGAGGTGCCTATATAAGACAGGACATTGACAAAAAAATGACAAAGTATCTTGCGATCGGGACCAGTAGAAGACCAGAAGGAGAAACTACAAGTGCGCAAGTGACCGTCAACTGGTTAGATATGGAGAAGTCCATTAAACTTGCATTAGTAATGGCTGTTATCTCCATCCTGGTGTCCTACGAACCAGTGGAAGCGTGGTACAAGCAAGTTGCTGGTCCGAGCTACTACTCTGTTGGCAGGGCGTCAGGCTTGCTGTCTGGTATCCGGCGATCACCGTACATCAAAAGGGCTGAGTCCGAGTTGAATGACAGCAGAGATTCTACAGTGAACAGCGTGCTTCCAGACAGCAGCAGTCGTCAAAATTCGGTCCTCAAAACTATGGTAAGTCATTATCTTTTTCATGTACTATCGATAGGATTTTGAGTGAAAAGGCTCTGAACAGCAAGTCGCTGATAGCCGGTCTATTTAGGCGTAGTCTAAATCGTGCGGGGAAGTAACAATAACTATAACATACATAAAATTCATTTGATAATTCCTGAATGAAATGATGCAACCTGACCATTTTTATGGTCCGTAGCCTAACACTTGGAATATTACACCTTAAACGATTGCACGCGTTTCAGGTATCATCAACTGTACATTATACAATGCTGCTGACCCCATTCCTTTTTTCTTCACAGCCTATTTGTCTTAAAGATATTACACCCAATCTGCAAAGCTGTGAACTTGCCCTGGACGGCACCGGCTATTTCCAGTGTAAAGCAGACGTGCTCGTGTCTCTGGACTCATCGGACTGTGTGGATGTCTGAAGCCACGCGCCACGTTTGAACAAATGAACACGGAGGACTGACTGATAGTATAGAAGATTTGATTTAGACTTTTTTTGCCGTCGTTTTGCACTCTTACTAAGTGTTCATACATTTTCTTCCACTTTTACTTGCACTTATATGTCTACATGTTATGTCTAAGAATGTATTGTACATACGTGAAATGAGTAAGTTGGTAATTAAATAAACTTACATTGCACCTGCGTTGTCTGTGGAATTAATGATTTGACAAGAATGGTAAAAAATGCAAAAACAATGGATCATTTTATTAAATAAAAAGGCAATTATAAAATACCACGGCACCACAAACTATAATAGTTTTGACAGTAAAACATTCAGTTTAAAGTAATTTAATGACAAAGCCCACATAGGGTTCAAAAATGTCAACTGAATGGGTAGAACATTCTACTCATGGATTTACACAAATAAAAAAACACAATATGAAGTACATTAGACATTTAAAATGTATATAAAACACTTTAAAAACTGACAGCCTTCTAAGGGCCTACAACAGAGAGACAGATGCTAAGTTTTGCTTGACAACAGTATCCATAGCTACCTGGAACACCATCCTGATGTTACTGGTGTCAGTGGCGCTAGTGAAGTGATGGAACACTCGCTTGTTAAGTGTGGTGTTGCAGGCCACAAGCATAGCCGTGATATGGCGTGAGGCAGTGTCGACGTCACAGTCGGCTCCTGTGGGGACAAAGCACATCGACTTGATGGCGCCTGCATCACTGGTGTTCTTCTGGCACAACGGCACACAAAAAAAATGCAAATAAAGTCTGCTTTTTATGAAAATCTGCAAGGAGCAAGGCGTCATGTTATCATCAGCCCCCAGGGAAAGAATGATAATCCAGTATCTTCATTTCCCAGGGTACTCGATGCTGAGAAACCCTATATTTCAGATAAACCGAAATGTGTGCTTCTGCCCCCAGTGTACTGTCACAACCAACCATGGGGCTAAGGATATAGTAGCCATGTGGGGTGTTAGCATAGCCTCTGGTTTACAGTAAGATGACAGAGACTTTGGATGTTACAGAGGAAACAGCATACAGGAACATAAGGACAGAAACATATCCTCCTGGGACCATCCAATCCATAACACCATCTGCTGTCTCCTGGAGATTTCGAAATAAAAAGGTGGTACAGTATGCATTTATGTATTGAATACATTTACATGGTATGCCTCCTGTGGATTGACTCCTGAATGAACTGCAGTGCACATCCAAATAGCATTAACTAAGTTTGCCCTGAGTACACAATGGAGAAATACTACATGGGGGAAAAAAAAGAAAAGAAAAAATGAAAGCCACATTGAAACTAGTATTGTTGTCCCAACAACAGGATGCATACATTGAAAATCAATGGATGTAGACATTTAAATATTGCTATGCCATTAAATGACGAAGGGACATTGACAATGTAATCCAATAGAGGACACTGACAGGACTGCTGGGTAAAGTAATCCCAAACGTTGAACATTTGATACGTAAATCTGAATGAATTTGAACAACTTACAACAACAACAAAAATTTGCTCTTAAATTATGAAACTGATGAATAATCAAAGCCACCAATTCCTCAAACATCCTTGACAGAAGATAATCAAAGTTAAGATGATTGTGACATTCCAAAAGCACTAATCGTTCAGAGGCCCAACCTGTATAACTAGGCAGATATAGCCTTAAATGCCTTCCTGAGGATTGAATCTTGTCTCGGAAGAGATCCATTTTGTTCATGAACAGGATCTGAAAGACAGTGAGACAACTTCAGATATACAGTTCAGTTGGTAAAATTTTAATAAAAAGTTAAGAATAATGCAACTTATTTATACTAAAAGGACCTCTTTCAGATGCAATGGTATAATTACAAGCAAGTGACTAAAACACGTCCTGCAAATGATTCATCCATGTGAATAGCACAATATAAATGAGAAATTAAAAAAGCTTGTTACACAGCGTAATAAAAATAAGTGTCTCTAAGGCAACACTTATCGACTGAAATTGCCTCCCGAACACCTCGATCACACCCTAGGTGCTAATTAACCATGTCAGAGTCAATCAAGGTGGGCTGTGCTCAGTGCTGTGAGCAGAGGTGATTACCAGGAGACACTCAGATCCGCATCATTAACCCCCACGGTCGACAAGGCTCTACGCGACACCTCGTCAACCCAGACCATCGTGTCACAAAGGCCAGACGAAGCTATCCCAAGAGAGAGCACCTGTTGCTGGCGCTTCCAGTCCCCTATGGATAATTTGTCTTCCTTTAGCTCCACTTCTGGGAGGTGTCGGGATTAAGATTGCTTTGGAGGTAGTACTTTTTAAGCAGGTGGGTTACAGTAGAAGAACCTTGGAAAATGTATAAAAAGACCAACCAGTGAAGAACTTGAGAAAACTCCATTGGCACAGATGGAGTTGAACAGCTTAATGCTCTCTTGGAGTCGATTCTAACGTAAAGAGAGAAAACAAGAGACGAGAATGAGAGGAGGCTCAGACAAACCAATGTGGTGCACAAGACCATGCTAAAATACTGGAAACATCCAGAAAGAAAAAAGGATATTCAATGAGATCTCAGGATTTACTGTTTAAATTCTTTCGCTAAACATGATACTCCGAAGCTCATGATTGGTCTATTGAATATATAAATGAATGTAATGAGCTTAGAAACTCAAGTCAGTTTCTTTTAGAACAGAAAATGGATCAAAACTGTTTGTCTATTCAATTGAAGCAAGTAACAAAGATCATATTATGTTGTCTTCTACTTTACATCTAAACATGGAGTGTCTCTCACCATAGCAGGGTCTTCAATCATAGTTTTGTCATAATCGCTGAGCGCCACCACAAACAGGACAATCGGGACTTTGTCAAAGCAGCTTAACCATTTCCTTCTCTCGGTCGTTTGGCTGCCCAAATCATACATCCTGTCACACAAACACGCTGCCATGACCATTAGGTAAATGAACACAACAAAACCATGACCAATTCTTGCCTTTGTGAAGACTTGCATGAGATACAAGGGATTCTAACACAACCGCCCTCACCAGTATCCCAGCATTGGGTAGACTCTTAATCTCTAGGATTTTACACCACATCGGTCCATGGTAGCAATAATCTCTCAAAAAAGCAAAAGAATCCTACGATAGGTTTTGAGTCGGTACTTGGTAGGATGAGCGTGTGGACAGGTAGGGAAAAGAGGTTGGAGGGAGGAGGACGGGCGTGGCACAGCAGTTACGAACGCCATATTTTACTTCTCTAGAATCGTCTGGAAGGGAGTTGGAAAAAAAATCAATATTTCATAGGTTTGAGTCATGCCTCTGCGTGCAACCTCCAGTCCTGTGGAGGCTGTGAGGGGGAGTTGCTAACCCCCAGGTGACCCAGGCTGAGACGCGAAGAGCACCATCACTGAGTTACCTGCTTCTAAGAACCCTCCCCTGAGATCCCTGTATAGCAATAGCGTCTGAAGACACAGTACACCTGGGGATATGGATTCCATTAGCAGCACAGTACCACACACAAAATCTGAACATCATTTCTTCCCATTCAGACTATTTTACTACAAATTGGATACTTTCTCCAAGTGTGCTTTTTGACAGAACATGATACGTAAATCAAATGGATGCACAATTTGATGTTCGTGCTGGACCCTGCACATACCCGGCAATGAATGAGAGCGATTGTTTTCCAGTTAAAACTTTGCCGCATTAATATTTGACATGTTTTAGAAGAAATCACAGAGAACTACACACATTTATATTTAATAATTAAAGTAATGTGATGCAAATGTGAAGGGATTTTTAGAAAGAACAGCCTCCACTCCTTTCAATATTAAATGTACAACATTTTTTAAAGATTGGCACGACATATACAGTATGTTTAAAGACAGACCAACCGATGGGAACATATGTAGAAAGTCTTACCTAAAAACCAGTCGGTTGACCTGAAACTGGGTCTCAATGATTCCACAGGTACGCACTCTCACTTTCAGCACATCCATCTCAGTGGGTATGTAGTTGGGAGCAAGAATCCGACTCAAATTCTCAAAGAAACTAGAGGTGGAGAGAGCATTGCATCAGAAAGTAAACAGTAACTGCATATGCTATGCCAATCTGAAGACAACAGGCTGTAAATGTAGTTGGTCAGAAGGAAGAGGTTATGCATTTTTTTAAAGACAAGTGAGTTTTTAGTAAACGAAACACAGCCCTGCCATGTTGCTGTTGATCTCACGAGGTTCCACAGCGACTTTAGAGTACTTGTTAGAACCAATGCAAGAACAATCAGCAATTAAGGCCTTTCGATGTCAACAAAATCTGAAATAAGTCATTCTACTCAACAGGGTTATTGACAGAACAAGTACTGCTTATTGCAGGCTTTTAGCAACGGCTGGATGAAACATCTGGTAAAAATGCTTGTAGCTCAGTCGCAACTCAGAAAGAAGCAACCTAGTAAGTACAGGTGACACGGCAGGAGCCATATTGGAACTGACCTTTTATAATTAAAAGCAATTAGCACTTTCCTAACCCAACAGGCACCAGCTGGTGTGACACACACATCCACATCAGGGCGGATGGCAAAGTAAACGGATACCAACAGGGTGCAAGACGACCACCGCCAACCTCAGTCGAGCTTTTATCCCCCGTGCCACACCTCCCTGAACCAGCCCCCCTCCTCCCCCTCCTCCCTCTCTCTGCATCTCCTACAGCCAGGAAAGTGTCTGTGACATTCCAGTCTGGCCCCATCACCTCCCAGGGGAGTCCAGCCGTCCACCCCCTCAAGGTCGTCTCTTCCAGTCAGTGCCACATTTAAACACTAGAAGAGAAGCCTGCATCAACGCACCTTGGCCGTGCAGTCTGTGGGTTTGAGGTGGCCCCAGAGTACATGAGGCCCCCGGGGACTTAAGACAGCCTCAGCTCCAGTAGGGGGTTGATATAGCCTGGCAACCTCTTACAGAGAGAGGACTACTATGAAGGGAGGATGGCCATAAAACAAACCTCCCCCTCGCTGTCCTCTGCTGGGCTGCTGTCTGAAACGGTTGGTGTCTGGAAACGCATTGCTGAGGTGAATGGATTCTAAAAAGCCAAGGTATCTTTCAATGTGACTTGGCTAAGGAATGTGTTTTATAAGAGAAACCAGCATTCTGACTAGAGTGGCAGTAAACAAGATGCTGTTTATATCTCATTAAAAAACATTTAGCTTTATTGGAATAGATAGTATCGGATTTGTAAGGGAGAGAGCGAGAGACATTGGAGGACATGCAGGAAATATCTTGGCCTTTTCTCCCTCCTGCAACATACCAGGGGGACTCTCGTTGGGACAGGGGGTCCTCTGTGTCCCCTCAGTGTGCAGCCCCCAGGCAGAGACATGATGTCACTGTCATGGTCCCATCCTTCCCTCTCAGTCATCTGGCCAGTCATTCCTCGACACATCAAAGCCCAGCACTTGTCACTCCATATCAAATTCATTAAAACACAGGGTTCTATGGGGAAAGCTAATCAAAGGAAGCTCATACGCTCTACCAGTGATTCATACAGTATTTCACAGAACAGAGGAAAATGCTAACGCGTTCACAGTTCATTTGATAACTCAACAGCAACATTCATCAAAGGTAATGTCCCTGAAATGAGGCAGAGAGAGACTGAACTGGGATTTCAATGGCACTTGAAACAAAGTATAATGACAAAAAAAACGGACACGCCTCGCATGTGAGGCATAATTGCATCCTTCCCAAGGACACTTCATCACATGCTTCACAACACAACTGATCAACCCATAAATGCAGGCACAAAGGCTGCATGAATGATGCTAAGCCATTACTAGAACACAACTGACAATATATTAATAGGGTCTTCTTTTGGAGGCATTCCAAAAAAAGACAAAACTGTCAAACTCGCTACGGAAGACCACTAGAGAGGCTGCCAGTCTTATTCAAAGGAGTATATTCAAAGTCGGATTACACACGAGCAAACTGAGAAACCTTAAATTGGTTTCCTTGATGGGGACAAACACGGACAAACCATATTTTCTGATTAGGCACAACCAGTGCAGGTAGTTTGACCAATTATACCCTTCCCAATCTCCTGTGGTGTCTACAAAACCCCTTGAACGCTCCTTACTCACTACACAATAGCACACACGCACGCAAACTGCTTCAAATACAGTCATGTCTGTATCACCCCTTAACCCTGTGTCCCAGAATATATAAATGTGGTCGCAATTAAGCCTCTCGTTTCAGCAAATGTCAGAAGAATCATTTCCGATAATGCATGACTAGTAGCCACCGTCATACTGTATTGACGAGAACGCGGCACGTCTGTCCTGGGTTGTTGCTCAGGAAGCTCCAGGATTGTCCTGATGAAGCGGGCCTGGGTCAGATACTCACTAGAGAGCCGAGTCATTAAGGTCAAACTCCGAGCCTCTGGCTGTCGTCGCTCGGAACCCCTGGTCGGCCCACAGAGAGAAGAACGCATGGGCCATGAAGGGAAGAACTTCCAGGTCCTCTCCTAAACACTGGTTGCAGGAGAGGATAAAGCCGGCATGCTCCTGGAGGTGGTAAAAGATAACCAAAAACGAATGAAAAAGATTTTAAAAACAAAAAATCGACTTCAGATTTGTGTTGCATCTGGCTCTTATTGAAAACATGACTTGTCAGTGAGACTGACACCTAGTGTGACCTCCAGGTATTACAGTTCATGGCATCAAACAAGCACATCCAGGGTTTCAGGTAGGCTGCTAGAGCAGAGGAAGCTTGGGTTGCACTGAAACAACAGAATGCTGCTGTACTGCTTGTTCTGCTCCCAACCTTGTTGTTCTTCTGGGCTAGGTTGATCCTCAGCATCCCCATGCCTTGCAACACAAACTTCATGGACTTCAGCAGGTTGTCAAGCACTGCAGGCTGTGGAGAAACAAGGCTGTAGGGTCTGTCATCGTGAGTGTACATGGTGATTGAGGGAGAGTGTTCTCAAAACACCACATCTACGCCATAAAGGAAAACCTGTTTTAAAATACCCGGTGAGTTAAAAACAAGTGGACTAGTAAATGTAACGATCGCCAAATTAAAACAGCAAATGGAATTCCTTTAAATACTAAAGTAAATTGTCAGATTTTTGTCAGATTTCCTGCAGGGAAAGTTCGTCCACATCAGATTATTTGGAAACATGCAGTAAAGTTCCCAGTATGAAGAGTTAGGGTAACCCAAATACAACAGCAGCTCCCCAGAGCAGTCCATCTATCCCCTGTCTAAATATACCCCTCTTATACTGTATAAAGCATTGGTGGAGGAATGTTCCTGTAAAAGTCAACAGCACATTTATCAAAGAGCTTTCCTATGTTCTTCAGGGCAGCGGTGGGTCCTATTATTTTTACGTCACCAGTCCCGGATTTCTTACCCCTTGGGGATTTGGGGAGATTTTAAACGTTATTTTAGAGGAATGTTTAACAATGGGTCTGCTTGCTAGAAAGTAGCCTGTCACAGTAGGACATAGAGTGCGTGTGTGTGATGGGATTCCCTAACATGGTAGATTAGCGTAAAGATGCCTGCTGTTTGGTTTCCTCTCCAGCTACTGTACATCATACATCGTTCAGTCAATATTTGTATGGAGCTGCTTCAAGACATATACCCTGGGAACAAGGCATTTATACCCCTGTCCTCCCTCCTTCCCACTCGTCTTATTGACATCAACAACTTGATCAAGTTTTCAAACCAATGCACAACCAATGCACAATTCCTGCCCCTGTGACTGAAGTACCTTGAAGCTGAGGAGCTCTGCTTTCGAGAAGCCTTGTCTGTAGATGATCTTTATTTGTTTGACCAGGGTACTCTTTCCACTCTCCGCAGCTCCTGCTCAACTCAGCCAGTAAGCAGATGGGATTTACAATAGACACCGAAATCAAATGACACTATACTCTACTCAACCTCACGTAAGGTGTCATCGTTGTTGGGTACAGTTAGCTTGCACCAGCTTACCAAGCATTAGGATCTTGACCGCACGTGTCTCATTCTTGGCTTGCTCAGATAACTCCTGTTCGATTTTAGAGCTTAAGGTTTTGGCCTTTTTCCCCTCTTCACTCACATCTTGGCGAAGACAAATTTGTATGCACATCTAGAGCCCAATTGATGTTAGCAAACAAATTACAATAAGTTCCGTCGATCCAATACAGCAGTTAGCTACACTAATGGTATCTTTAAAAACAACACTGTTGAAAAGTTAATAAAATGCCCACTTTGAATATTTTGAATTCGGGGCTGGATAGAATTGAGAATTTGCTATTACCTGCACAGGGGCCGCCAGAATATTGAAACAACGAAACATTGCTGTTTCTGCTGCAACTTAACGTTAACCTTAGAGCGCATCAACCAACAATAATAATACCAAACCGTTTTGGCTTAAATTGTATTGCGTTAGAGCGAAGATCTTCCCTCAAGAAAGGGTGAAGTCACGCAGCCGACCTCATTGTACAAAACATAAACACCTGTTGAACATTGCACGCGTAACCTGTGGTGGGCTGAAGATAGTCGGAGGACAAGGCCCAATCACCAATATCACTTTGAACTCCAGTGTAGTGTCACACAAAACGTCAAAAAAATGTGAAAATAAGGGTGGATAACTGTGTAATTTCTGAGACGGATATGTCGTACTGATTATAACTTTGGGAAAAGTCGAATAGATTGAGGAAAATTGAACGGCTGGGAATAGAGCCGAAAGGCGTCTGCTCACAGTCAGTCACGATTGTTAAGCAGTCCCTGCCAAAGACATTAAACTGCTAAATTGACCTCGGGGTGGAGGGGTGGCAGTCTACATTATTTGCTGAAATGCCCATGGGATGTTTCACACTGAAAAGAAACCCTAATGTTATTCCCAATTGAAAAGCTTCATGTAATGATCTTATTTTAATTAACTGACATTTACCAATCTCCCAGCGTGAAGTTATTAATTTACGTACAAGGGAAGCCTTATTTTATCTGATCAAAGGTCCGATCAGACCGTGCCCTATAACGACGTGCTCTTGCAGTTGATTGGAAGAGGATGAACATTTGTTTCATAGTCTTGCACAGTGAAGTGGCTCCGAAATACAGTAGGTTTAACCAAAAAGAGGAAAAACAAGTCGAAATATCCAATACAGGTTTTCAGATGTAGTTATTATTGACAATAATATAGGCTACTATACCAAACTCCACAGCATTTGTCATTTTAAGTGATCAGAATTGTCAATAACATATATAAGTAAACCCTATACAGTACATTCCAACATACAACGTTTTATATGCTTTGAAAACATATGAAACCAACCAGACGCCATATAGAGGTGGTCTGCAAAATATACATTTATGAAAAATATATTTAATTCGATTTCAATTTTGAAATTGTGAGTATCATCTCAATTGTACAGTGGCTTATGTAGACTTCTTGTCAGTAGAAGTTATTTGTTTAAGTCAACAGCACCAACCATATATCATAATCTTGAATTAATTTATGATTCATTAAAAGCAGTGTGTAAAACTTTAGTGCTCTCTACAGAAATGCAAAAAAACACATAATATATAAGTGTTTTCAAAGGTAAATTGTGAAAGTTTTGAGTGATTTCAAATGTAAATTGTGACCCTCTGTGGCAAAAACAAGAATTGCACTGGGGCATTGGTAGTGCTCTTGCTAGTTAAAACCGTTCTGACCATTTACAGTCAGGTTACTCTGGAGAGAATTCAGTTCAGGTATATACATAAGGTCCCATAGCTTGGCCCACATTCTACACAGTTCAACTTCCAAGGGCTGGTTTCAACATCCGACAAGCTGAGGATAAATACTTCCTAATGCTTTAGATTGGTGGCTGTTAAATGTCTCAACATTACTTAGATAGATACCATTAGGATGGATTTCATCTATCTACTTATCTATCTCTCTATCTAGCGATCTATAATCTCTTTTTAATTGCATAGTTATCTATTCTGTAAAGTTAAATCCTAAACATAAACATATTGGTGTTAATTCAACCTGGAGTATCCAATCATTAATGCCCTTTGCTAACCCATAGTATGTCAGCCAATGGAATGCTTCAGTGGGATCGGACGTTCTCACCACCAAACACCTCACTTCCAGAGAGCTGGTAATTAATGTATAATAGATACATACAGTACATATATACAGAGATAGATTAGATAGAATGTAAGTGGTGACAGGGTGGGCCCGTTACCAGGCAGAAAGCGGCAACCGTTCCCTGGAAATGTGTTGAATGCTCAATAGTCGCCCCAGCCGAGGTGAGGCAGTCGGTTACCAAGGCAACAAATCCAAGTCTCGACCCACAAGATCTCCATTTACCCACATTCCCCTCATTTCCGCTGTCCAACTCACTGAGTGTAAAAAATGCCAGTGTTATTAACACTAACCCCAAGTGAAAGTACTCGAGAAATGACACTATACTTGATGTTGCCTTAACGTAAAGGCATACACATCAGCCATCTAGGCCTTTGGCTCCCCGTCTGTTACTCAGTGAGGTAAAGGGCCGACAGTGAGAGGTCATTATGGGTGACGTGTCAAATTATAAAGAAGTGACAGGCAAGTGCATACAGATGGTATGATAAGACTAAACTGAAGACATCAGCACCTCCATGTACCAGTAAAACCCACTACAGAGCTCCCATTTAGTCATGTAATAACAGTATATGTATGTTATCACAGTAATTATGTATGACAAAATGGTGCTGCCAAGTCAAAGTAAGGACAGCATGTGGAGGGTGTAAGAAAAATCAGGAGGGAGGTTAACTGCATGTGGGGTAGATGGATTAGGGTTGTCAGTCTTGGATGACACTGGTGACATTGATGGTGTTCTTTGAGGCGGGAGTTTCTACAGCACAGCCTGGGCCTGGGCCTGGGCCTGGGCCATGGCCTTCTCCTCCTCTCGTCTCTTCATAGCCTGGATCACAGCCATCTCTTTGGCCTCTTTCTTCTGGTTCCTGGCCTCAAAAAGGAGTCTGAGACACAAAGACGAAGTTGGCAGTGATTTGCTGGGAAGTTTTGTCAAAAATAAGAATCAGTGGGCTGAGGTTAACTACAAAATACCTCAACTTAATGTTAAATCAGTCGTTGTGATGTGGTACTTTAGCATTCTAGATCTAGCTTCTTCTTAGTCTATCTTGGTACCACAGCAAGTTGGCTCTCTGGTCTGGTGGCCTTACCTGTTCTTGATAATCCTCTGCACAATGTTGTCTGTGGTGAGACTGTTGCCACTGTCTACAGTACGGAGTATTCCTTTCCTTCTAGGTTCCTAGGTGCAAGAAGAATAAGGCCCCTTGTCAGATTTCACACTCAAAAACAAAACCTAGTTGAAAACCTATTGAAATTCAGATGCATGAACGCAGTAAATCAAAACGCAAAGATGGTATGCTGTTGATAAGGGTGAATGGGCAAATGTGAAAGTTTGCATTAGAGTTTGAGGGGGTCTTCATAACTTACTGTGTAAGGGTCCGACCCGTCCTTGTCTGGAAACACTTCTGTCTTCCCATGACACACCAGATCCACCTGCACAAACAATGCCCAGTGACTACAAGTGCTGATTCAGAGGGTTTTCAGTTCATTACCTTCCTGGTATGAATGTAGACGGGAGCCCAGGGCCTCAAGTCTGCTATCTTTCTACTATTCCTAGTCCGTCATACCAATATGTTTCCTCACCTTAAAATGGTCCAGCAAATCTTTTGAGACTGCATAAGGTGCACCAATCACCACTTCGGAAACATACTGGAAGATAAATGTGGAAAAGAAATCTGAGCTTTGAACATTTGTACTGTCTGGTGGAGAGTGAAGAGTGAAGAGGAGAGAGGGAGAAAGAGAGGAGGGGTGGCTGAGGACTCACTCGACAGGCCAGAACACTGAGGGTTCTCTCATGGACGTTCATGATGGGGTAATTCTTCCCTTTGTATCGATTCACCTCCTGAACACAGCAGAATCACATCACAGACACAGAGAGTGTTAGATTGATACCCACAGCAGCATGGTGACGTCACTGAACCCAGGATAAAGAAGAGAGTCTGTCAGACTGACCTGGTCAAAGTGCAACCCCACTATAACATATGGCTTGTCTGAGAGCTTATACACAGCCTCCAGGAAGTCCACATGGCCAATATCTGGATGGTGACCGGTCAGGGAGGACAACTATCATTGATTATTTGATGTGCAACCTCTGTTGCTTACAGTGCAAAACCTTCAATAAACAAAACAGACAACAACAGACAACTATTTGGTTTTTAACATGGTGGGCAGGATGATACAGGGTGGGGTCTGGCCCTCCCAAGATCTCATGCAGCACAGCAGGTTCGTCGGGTGTGTGTCAGTTAAGATGAGCAAAAGTGCATTAAATAAAGATCAATATCCTAGCCCCATATCCTAGACCCAGGGGACCTGATACAGTCTAATAAGGGGAGAGGATACGGAAGAGGTCGAAGGCTCCTGCCACGTAAATGATGGTGTCCCCTGGCTGAGGCTCCTGGCCTGAGGCGAACTGGATGATCTTCTGGGAGGTCTGCAGGAACTGAGACACCCCCGTCCACGGACTGTGGCCCTTCGGACCCTGCAACCCCCATAATCCAGAAATAGAACGAATAAGTACCAAGTAAAATGCATATTCTTCCCCAATGACACTGTTGAGCGATCAAAGTTTTAGCTGCAATCATTGAAAGAATGGTCCAATTGCACCACTTAGTGGCCATGTGAGTGTAAAACCACAGGGGTGGAGGCAGGATTGGAGGGGTACTGTGAGAATTTCAAGTTTCTGCAAACCAGCCAAGAAAGCCCATTCTCATTTAGTTGTCTCATTAAGTTACGAAAGAAAAACTCATGTTATGTAACTGCAATCAAGCCAAAACAAGTTCACCACAAGACTTTCCTCCAACACCCTTTGGAACCCCAACAACAAGTTGATCCCTTGGTCCGACTCTTCGCTGGGAAACAGAGGTGGCATTCATCGCTTCCTGGCCAGGCCCACAATAAAACGCTTTGTTACAGAGGAGTTGGCATCTGGCCTTAAGGGCAACTTTGGCAACTCTGGTTACAAACGAGTCGTGGCAGAGAAAGGAAAAGGGCTGTGGATTTGGACGGAAATAAACCTGACTATGAGGTCAGTAGAAAGTTACCTTGATTGAGTAGCGATAATAATGGTCTTTCTCAAATGACTTGGCAGTGCACCCACAGAACTGCAGTACCACACCAAGCTGTAACTGAATCAGAGTGGACATGACACCTACCTTTCCAAAGTTGTCTGTGTGCTGTTGATAATCTGAACTTCCCTGGAGGGAAACAGAATAGTGTCAGGATTGATGTTTTCTCGTTGTTTTCTGTTGCCCCTTTATATATTGAATTTTACTGTATTGATTTTCTTTGTTTATAATAATACAAATGTTGCAGTTTCAACAGATATGAGGTATGAGACTGTCCTGACAAAGACTCCTGACAGAGGCTCCTGACAGAGACTCCTGGTAGAGACTCCTGAGAGAGACCCCTGACAGTGACTCATGACAGAGACTCCTGACAGAGACCCCTGACACAGTAAATGTCCTGACAGAGACTCCTGACAGAGACTCCTGATAGAGACTCCTGACAGAGACTTCTGAGACCCCTGACAGTGACTCATGACAGAGACTCCTGACAGAGACTCCTGGTAGAGACCCATGAAAGAGACTCTTGACAGAGTCAAGAGTCAAGTCCTGTCATTGACTCACAATGTTGCTGTGGTGGGCTTTTGTCATCAGGAGCATCCTTCCCACCAGGTCTGTGGTGGAGACTCCCTGAGTTCGCTTGCACTCCCTGAAACAAAAGCAGGAGGTCAGACACCACACACACACAGCTCCCACTCATGATCTCACTCTTCAACATCACAACAGCCCTGTCTTCAGGGGACACTACACACCTGTATCTTCCTGACTTCTTCACCTCTTCGTATGTATCCTTCCCATCCACTGTGAGTGTGATGTCATCTGAAATGAAACATTCAAAATGTCAATCATTTCCAGGATAGTGCTATATCTATGGTATATCAATCATTCCAAAAAGGGGCTGTTTTTTCTTAATTTAAGTGGACTTTTCAAGCCCAAATACCAAAAATTGTTTCCATCCAATCCATCCATAAAAAAATTACAAATTAAAATTCCATCCATAATTCAATCATATCTTCTAAAAGTTCTTTAAAAGAAAATCTAATAAATGATCATCTTGCTGTCTGTTTCAGAATGTGTGGAATGGGGGCTGTGCATGGGGGATAGGAGAGACAGAGAGAGACAGAGAGAGCTCACCTCCGTGCACACAGAAGTCACTGTTGTACTTGTCAAGGGTCTCCAAGGTGGTGACGTAAGGTGCTCCCTCCACTATCTCATCCACCCACTTGATGGCTCGCACCATCTTGTACCGCTCAGCCTGAGTGAAGACAGGTGGGCCCTTGTGCTTTGAGATCTCACCTACAGGTTGGGCAGAGTACACAGGAATACATTAGGCATGGTCAGCTGGTTAGCCATCCAGGTGTGTAGAAACGTATCAGCAACGTACACGCAGTGACTTTCCTGAACTACTACAGTGATAAGAAATAATATGGAAATACATAGGAAAATGTTCTTAACATTTTATGTAGGTAAATCAGTGAGTGGGAATGCAAATGTGTGTAACGTTCATTGGGATAAACAATGCTGTCAGCTCGCTCCAGCAGAAGCCTAGCTCCCTATTACAGTAAATGACCTTTAGTAGTGAGAAGTTGTGTCTGTGTGTGCTGGGCCAGAGCTCGCTCTGCAACGCTGCATTGTTTGAGTTAATCCAGAGCCGTGTTGTTGTGAGTTATGGTAAACAGAGCCATGGGGCACGGTGTGACAGAGTGAACTTCAGACCCAGGGGAGAGCCTGGCTGTGTTGTGGCACACTTAGTGCGTGTCCTCTTCTGTCACAACAACCCCCTCCATCCCCGCCCGTCCGTTTTGTGCACCCAGCTGCTGTCTGTGTGGTGGCCATGAACTAAACACAGTCCATAGTGGCTGACACCTTGGCTGGCACTGCCCCACTCTATGTGAGTGTGTGTCTGTCTTTCTGTCTGTTTCTGTACGTGTGTGTCTGCTTGTGTGCGCATAGTCAGACAAAGTGTCAGGTATGTAGGGGGGTATGCAGAGAGCCTTGATGGCCCTCCAGGTAGCAGGCCTCACCGTCTGTGTGTACTCCAACAACGAGGTAGTCCCCCATGGCCTTGGCCTGGCGCAGCTGGTTAGAGTGTCCATAGTGAACCATGTCATAGCTGGGGGGGAGACAACAACACAACACAGTCTTTTGGAGAGATGCACCACACCAACTGCTGACAGGACGCTACTGCGCCACAGTAAAGAGGGAGCGGGGCATTCAAAAGATGGATGAAAACCTACAGGTATCAAATATGTCATCAACATTTTGTAACCATAACATATCTTTAGTTCTAGTTCTGTTCTTCAAGGCCTGGATACAGGTTGATGTGCTGGACACACAACCCTACAATGAGGCTTATCAGGCGTCAGAAGACGATGTGTGAGTCAATGCCTGCAGAGATAGTCTGCCATGTCATATGTAGATAATTAGATTAGCGCAGAGATAAATTCAAGGTACTCCAAATCTAGAGAGGTGATGATGAACAGATGAGCATTTAACCTTCCATCACTACAACACAACCTTATGCTTTTCTGCTGTCTCATCTTCCTGTTGGGCGATTGTGTCTAAAGTACAGAGCATAGATAAAGATAAGAGCATTCACAGGATACTCAGGGACATAGCTATGACGTGTTGAAAAGCGTGGAGATATTTGTTTTATTATGTTGTCAATTACGCAGTTCATGAAACTTGCTAACAGCTGTGATCGATGGCTATTATGAGACTGTAGCCACTCTGCTGATTGATTTGTTTACAATCACAGCTACAAAATTACCATAAAGTACATTACTAAGTACTAAGTACACATTCTGGGTTTTTTTACTGAGGAAGGGAGCATCGCTTTACTAAAAGGGCACATTCTGTCAGCTTTTGAAAGTGCATTGCCATTCAAAAACATATGAAAACAACAAGATATAAATAGCGTTCTCTAAAAATCAATGAACTACAGAGAGTTAGATACGATTACAAAGCCAGACAAGAAACAGAGCTCTGCCAGGGGCTGCTCAGCAGTCACCTGTAGCTCTCTCTGGATGCAGACCCCCTGGGGTTCTTAGGGCTCGGCTATCTACAGTAGCAAACATCCTATCTGCTCTACCACGGAACCAGAGTGTGTCCGCCTGATATGGGAAGGCATCATCCGGAAATAAAGGACGTCTGTGTCAGATGACTTGGATCCGTCAATGCGAGCTGTAATGAGAGCCACGGGGGGGTGTTAATGGAGGCTTAATGTGCTCCGGACTGCAGACCAGGCAGTGTGGCAGGCTAGGGAAGGCTAAAGGCATGAGGGAGTAGGTAGGGGTGGGGGAGGACGGAGAGGGGGTGGAGAGGGTTGGAAGTCAACGGCTGGAGAAACAAGCTGAGAGACTGAGAGGCAGAGTTGCGCAAGACCAGGTGCAGGGCCTCTTGTATCTGTCTCTGTCCCTCTGTCTGCCCTTGGCTGCTGTAACCCAGGAGCGCACCCTAACCTAACACCCAGCCTAATGAGGGGAGAGGGGTGGGCCTGCTGTATTTTGTAGCAGGGAAGGATCACGCGAGTATCACAGGGGATGATGAAATATGAACTCGCACGGGCCTGGTAGCAGACAGCCAAACAGTGTGGAGTATCCTGAGCGCAGTTTAAACACTAATACATTTACTGATGATCTGGTAAGGGGTAGCCATGACACTAGCCTTAGGGATCCCATATGTTTTCATATAATAAAATGAAAAAGTTTATACATTTGGTTAAGTAGTGATAGATCACGCATCCATGTGTGTGTGTGTGTCTATCTGTGAGTCCTGAGTCAGGTATAACTGACTGGTCAATTTGAGTGGAGCCTGTTACTGTGTAGTTACAAAACAAAACTAGCAGTGAGAGAAAATAATATACATTGTGAGAATGAAATCAATTCAAGTCAATATGTGAGAACTGTACATATTGTTTTTGACAGTCAGAACACAGTCATATCTCTATGAGATAAGCTATTATGTCATGATGACCATGAAGGACTTAGGAAGACCATCATAAACATGGGAATGAGTCAACAATAACAGTTCCTGATTAAGGTATAGTCTCATTACTGAGGTGGTCTGATCGCCACCCCAGCAGTGCTGGAGGCGAACTTTAGCACTGGTCATGATGATGCTTGCTTGGCAGGCAAACTTTGACCCTGTCACCTTATGTCAGGGGAAACCAGCATACCAGAACAGGGAACGTCTGTAAAAGGAGGGGGTTGAGGGAACGACACTGTACTACATAGTCTAAAGCCCTGAAGATGTCACCCTTAATGTGTCCTTTCCTCAGGCCTGTGTGTTTCTCTCCTACTACTGCTGACAGCGGACACGGACTGCAGGCCACACTGTAAACAATGTTTTGAGCGAGAGCAGAGATGGGTGGCGTGTGTTGTGTGGCGACCATGGCAAGTGTGGGCTGAAGGGGTTAGGGGGGTTACCGACATGGGCTCTGTTGATACTGGCTCTCTTTGGGAACTCACCCCACCGTTTAATATTCTGGCATCCAAAACATTCTGCAACATTCCATCAAACCACAGTTAGGCCACCGCACCGAAACGGCTGGAATTCGCCCAGAGAAAGCCAGCGTAATCCTGTTCTTCACACACATGAATTCAAAGCA
Source organism: Plecoglossus altivelis (assembly GCA_036571765.1). Taxonomy (NCBI): domain Eukaryota; kingdom Metazoa; phylum Chordata; class Actinopteri; order Osmeriformes; family Plecoglossidae; genus Plecoglossus; species Plecoglossus altivelis. The sequence continues at coordinate 6,098,395 of BROE01000018.1, read as the reverse complement.
TTTTTCCCCTATGACCCCCGAGCGTGCAGCCGGCCCAGGACGCCCTGGGTGCTCTCACGACAGAGACCAGCAAACATGTATCAAAAGACTTGTACCGTTACCAGCTCATGTCCTCAACAGTGTTTCACAGGGGACAGACCGCTGGACAATGGCAAGTCTGTTTGTTATTCACTCACTGTGCTCATAAGCTGGGCAACTCAACACAAGGGCATGCTGTTCTCCCTTAACACCTACAGGACATCTTTGGGTTCTGTGGGGCTTTTGATCTTGAAGCTTGACAGTGGCTGAATGGTACAGGATGTGATCCCAGTATAGGCTGCACAGAGCAAGTAGTGTGTGGTGGAGTAAGGAAGGTTGTTACTGTCAGAAAACCTGGTCACCTGATGATAACTTCAGTTCACCCAAGCGCGTCTGTGCATGTGTGCTCAAGCGCATCTTTCAATGAGTCCCCGTGATACATTGAAACCCGTGAAAGCTTTTGCTTGGACAATGATGAACAGAATAACAGCTAGAAAATGCAGATCTGACCAATTCTTTGAATATACTTGACAAAACTTAACCCTTTTTTGTAGGTTTTGTAGGTTAAACCACTCTCAAACTTGTGTCATATGACAGCATCTGTGAGATGGTTCTCTAACAATAGAGTTCAAGAACAGTTGACAATAATGTAGGTCCAATTTTGGGAAGCCTGGAAAGTCTGCTTCGACAATGAATCACCACATACCAAACAGGCCTATTGTTTAATGGAAGAGGAAACATGTAGTCATTTTGTACCTATATCCTTAAATCAATGCAAATGCGTTTGCTTCAGGCCATACACCTGTCACTTATGCCTGGTCAGTCTGCCTGAGGGAGGAAACACGTGATATAGTCTCTAATTTAAAATGAAAATAAGAAATACGAGTGATCTTTGACTGTCAAGTAACTTTCGAAGCATGCATGCCTTCGAGCAAAGTGAATTCAAGTGATGTCTTACATAGTAAAGAGTTCATACCATTATCAGCATGTGACGCCGTGGCAGTCCATTCAGACGGCGCAGGGCTGCGCTGTCAGGCGGGGTAGCGTGATAGCGATGGCAGTGATAAAATGCACAGGCCTATTAGCCGGTGAGCAATGTTAAACGAACGGTTAGTTTGCCTTGCGTTCTTACGCAATTCAAACGTCTGGCCTGTGTTCTCATGGATAGGATTATAATGCTGACTATAACGATACAAGGCGATTCAACGCAATGTTAATGCGATCGGGTTTAAAGCACTATGCTGATATAATGTCGCAACGTTATAGCATAACCTTAATAACTATACTAATGAAAGCACTCACCATCCATCGCACCACACCCGTACGATTCGTCTTCTCTTCTCTGGACTGCAAGCTGGAGCGCCGAGGGTCGTTCCTGCGTCTTTTCCCGATGTGTTGGTCTGGTGGTGTCCGTTCTTGATCATTTTCTGCACGATAACACTTTTTTCTGTGTGATTTCTATAAATATAAAGACGGGGAACCTCTATTAATAACACAGACGGAGACACAAATTCCCAAGCTATTAAAAATTGTACAGCGTATGTATTTTGCGTGTCCCCGAGCAGGATAGCCGGTTTCTGCATAGAAGTGACGCTCCAGGAGTATCACCGGTGGGACAACGCCTCCTTTGCCGGGGAAGTGTCGTCATACGGCATTGAATCGTACGATGACTGCAAGAGGATCGCCGACATGTTGTTACATAATCGCAGAAAGCTCCACCATCATGTGACTGAGTAGATAGCCACTGCAATGTGAGTTGGGAAAACGAAGTTCAATAAGTGAAATTATTACCTGTAGATAAAGTAATGTAATCATAAGATACTGATTTACGTGGTCATAATTTGAGATGCATGGTAAAACAAAATGGTGTTTTAATAGGTTAAGCTATTACTATTAATGGGACATGGACATTGGGCTGTAACTATTGTAGGCTTGAAATGTATGTCTGTACAGAGGTCATCATTATTCATCTACCTCTCCTTGCCTACAAGGAAGGCCTTTCAACAATCTCCTCATAATAACCTTACAACTAATAGTATGCGCAGCCACAACACTAGATATGTGATAACCACATACCATACACTTGTGGATGTTCCCATTCGACAAAAATGAAACCCTCATCGCTCTATCTTTGTAGATACACCGATCATGGCCAAGGGGATTCCTTGTGGCGTCACCTTGTGGAATGTACAACCCACTGCTGCAAAATCACAATTCAAGATGTTACGTTCACAACCGGCACCAGAGGGAGACAACAGCCTTCATATTAAAAGCCTGATCGATTATGTTCTTTCAAAACCTTCAAAATAACGATACTTCCAATTCAGTACATCTTACATGACACTATAAACGTCTTTCTTTAGTCTATCTGTAAAAAAAAAAATGGGGGGGGGGGAATCCCAAACTTCTTACAATCCATGCAGAGCATCTGGATAAATAAGAATTTGATCTACCCATAAAATGACTAAAGAAACTACTCCATCATTCTCAGTGTCAATACATCAGGCACTACACATCTCTCAATTGGGTTACATAGGTCTTTAAAGCAAAATACTTCCCCACACAACTCACACACATAGGCTTGCTGTCTAATCCTGCGATGCCAATTGTTGAGTGGCGCAGCAAGCTAAGCTCCGGCCAGGCTTGGCAAGCACAAGGTCCTTCTAATGGGGATGCTAGCATTAATTGTGCAGTGGGCTGCAGCCGAAGAACTGGGGCAAGCACCTGCTGCTGCAGCAGAAATGGGTGCGGATGAAGAATGCTGTCCTAGATCGCCCACCAGTTCACCTCAACCCCACCCGCCAAAATTAATCAACTCTTCAGAGGCCGCGGAGCCGTCTGGGGCAGGCGTCCTCAGGCAGAGTGGAGCTTCTTCTGAGGAACAGGTCACGAGGAGCAGGGTGTGCTTCTGCTGCAGAACACCGCAAGGGTTTATGAGGAGGATCATCTTGAGAACACAGAGGGGGTATTGATAAACAGCCTATCCTTGCTGACAGTGCAGGTGGACTAAATGAATGGATGGATTGGAGACCTGAGTTACGCTAGAAAGCTGCGATCATATAATGGCGGAGGAAAGGACTTTACTGGAGAGACGCTGTCTTCTTTCTGGTTCAGATTGCATCAAGTTTGTTTGGCCTTTTTTTGTGTCGTGCCTCCCTTGAGATGTGGTTTCCTGTGTGAGCAGAGGTACAAACAATCACAAGGTGGGTGATGTGTGGGGAGGTGTGTTGAGACAGAGGGACCCTGGGCGCCACAGAGGGAGCAGGGATGACTAACTCACCACTCTTCCTAATCTAGGACAGGCTTACACCTAGACATCCTTCATGACTCTTAATGTTTTACCCGTGTCGGGCCAAAAATATGTCCATCGAGGTTACTCAAAGTGGGTCGCCCAACTGCTTTTTTTGGATCATAGAAAAAGAAATCGTGCCATCTAAATGATCACCGTCTCCTGAAACCCACCCTGGATGGCAATAAGCCTTCCCCGACAGTTTATTTTTACAAGTATCAAAGTGGGTCAATGACGCCACAGAATATGACAAAAAGACAACAGGCCACTAAAAAGAGAGAGAGAGAGAGAGACAGAGGGAGCGATATAGACAAAGAGATACGAACGCTTCTGGTCCTTTTCAAAACCTCTTTATTAGTCATAGAAAATAAAGTAAGCTGTATCAACAAACATACAATATATACATCAATAACTTAAACACCTCAGAGAACCACGGGGAAATCCACAGTTGTTATACAGGTATATGAATACATCATATTACTTATCTACAGATTGAAAAAGTACAATAATTTAATTTATAAATAGTTACAATGAACTATTCTCTGTTTTCATACAAAGTACTGCAATATATTATTACAACCCATACAGAAAAATAACAAAACCAATTAATAATTCTGTTCTAACTTGCTTCCAACAACATTATTTTCAGACTCTTATACCTTTGAAACAGATTCTTTACAAAGAGTAAGAAAAAAAAACTGCACAGTCAATTGTCCACCAAGCATAATTTGATGAAAAAAACCATTTCTCTAGCTAGTAAATTGCCACACAAGTGCAGATAAGTTATTTATCCTCTCTAACACAATATCGCTTGTAAACAAAAGCCAGAACCAAGAAAATTGATCAGCATAACTAATTACAGTGAGGAGATCAATTTCAAACAGATCTAATGAACCATGGAGCAGAAATGCCATCCAGATATGATACTGGTACTTTAGCAAACAATGAACAGTATACCTAACGTAGCAGCATAGGAACCCAACTACTCAAAACCACAAATTAACACAGATATTGCAAGCGGCCCTCATAGAATATAATACCCAACGCTCCAGCCCCATCTGGTTCTGCTAACTGCGAAGGTTCTATTGATGAAATCAATAAAATCAAACTGTTTAAAATCGATGGGACAGGTCATTTCCAGTCTTCAACAAGGGGGATATCAAATGATTGAAGGAGACTTGGCTAAAGCCTAATGTTGACTCCCCCTTAAATACCTTTCAACTGGGTATATAGTGCATGAATATCAGATGTTACAAGTACAGAACACAAGTTTAAGTTGCACCTTATTCTACAGCAAAGAAGCTAAACAGATGATTGAATTGTATTTACCATTTTCACAATAATTGAAGTAGCTGCATGTTTGTTTCTTTGGGATACCTCACAACAAACACTGGTTGCGCTTTGTTGAACACAGTACGAGTATATCCGTGGGTTTGCATACTACGTAATTACAAGTGAAAACAGTACTGGGAAATAAAAATGCAACTACTGTTTCCTTTCACTGACGTTAACAGCAGGGCCGACTGACATTCTAAATGGGCCGAGGGAGGGAGGGGCAGGGGGCAGACAGACCAAAGAAACTCAACAATAAATTTACAAAACACAGGAGCAATCGGTATAAAATGATAGACCACAGTCACTTTGACAACATAGATATTTCTTACACCTACTCTCTCACACCAGTCCACTGAGTTGCATAATAAGGAACACTTTTCACGATGGTCAACACTTCTACTTACAGTAGCTACATACTATACACCTTTGTTTGTGTCACTCATGTCTAGTGGAGGTTAAGCTCTAGAACGTTCAAGGGTGCCAGTAGAACACCTAAAGACACTTGACAGAAAGGTTCACTCCACAAGACTGCCACAGATAGACGGACGGCAACATCAACACAGGGCTATGCCAAGCAGGGGTGGGCTCTAATCCATTTCAATTCCTTCAATTCAATACAGGTTTATGTTGAATGGAAAAAAACCCATCTTGGGATCAGGGGGTCAAATTCAACATCTTTTGGAATGATTTGCCATAACTTAGAAGATTGAATCTTTCAATTCGCAATTCTGAATTGATGAAAGCGTCTAATTGACCACAACCCTGATGCCAAGAGACCGATATAATACTACAGCGTACTATTTACCACAGGTAACCAGTCAATATAACTAGGTATGCATGTTGAGAAGACAGTGTAAGGATGCTGGCTGGTACAGGAGATCAGAGCCTAGCCTGACACGACAGTGACAGCTACCAGGGCCTGTAGGTGTACAGCGGACACCATCTGGAAACCTTCTAAGGGGCACCCTGGTAATTCCTCCATCTGCAAATCCCCTCTATATTATTTGGCCTGCAGGACGAGTTAGAATTAAACGGCCTCGTGGCTACTTGCAGTTGTGTTCGTGCGAACACGAGAAGACTTTCACGTTGGGGTGTGAAGCAGAGTTACAGGAGGCTGTGTTTAAGGGGAGAGCAGTGACTTGGCACGTGAAATGCATCCCTGGCAGCAGGTTCTGATTGCTGTCTCTCTCTGTGTGAACCCAAGCCCTTTATGACACGGTAGAAACGATGAACAGAGCTGCCCTTACGACTCTTCTGTTTTCGAAAGTGGTTCGTTTTTAGGCCAACCTTATTTAGTCCTGAGCAAAGCAAGCAGAGGATTAGTGCATGTACTTCACTGTACGACCTCACACAAACCGTGAAGAGAACCTGACAGTTTGAAGACAAGTGGTTCGCTAGGTCACTTGTGTATGCTTGGGTTAGTGCTATCCTCGTTTTGGGAGACAGTTGATGAGGCTCCAGTTCGAGGGAGACAACTTTTTCGAAAAGGCCATCCAAACCATGGCCTCCTGGGTCATTGTTATGCAACAGATCGCTAAACGTTTGTCTAGTCGTAGAGGTCAACGTAAGCCTGTTCCTTTTCACAAGCTGATTTAGCCAATTGCGAGCATGTCTTGTTCAGTAGAAAATACTAAGACTGACTCTGTAATCCTCAAAGCACAGAGGCTATGCATACGTGACCCTTTGGTATTGGAATCCAGAGTCTTTAGCATACATGAAACTAGACAACCTGGAAAGCTTCAGAATTCCAGTCCATCCGTTCCTCTCAGAAGACGACCACAACCTTGCATCCAGCTCTCTATGGATGCCTATTGAACTGTTTGTTCTAGGACAACAACAAAAAACACTGACTGTATTTCCTCTTAAGCTTGACTGGTCATCTAACCCCATTTCTGTCGAGCACGGTTGGACGTACGGAACTTGCGATAATGAAACGATAGTGGAAGTAACATTGAGCGGAGGAGATATCACATATGCCCATAGGGAAGAATACCACTGACCTTGTTTACACCACCTAGATTAGCTCTACAGATTTGTTTAAATAGTACAGCATTGACATCTATACAGTGAACGACACTGCCAACTTGTCACTTACACGTCACGTAACGCGCTACTCCACGCGCCTAGTCACTAGAAAAAGCTATCAGACTTCAATAGTAAGCCACTTTTGGTACAATTGCAAAAAGGATCACATGTTTTTATGTAATTTTTTTCCGAGAGTTTCTAAAAACAATGCAAGGTACTCAATGCATTCGTAAAAATCAAGAACTTGTAGTTAGACAAAGACTACTACAATGCACACATTTGACAGTTAAACAGTAAAGCTTGTGTGAATATTCTTTTGGAAATATGTCCATCCACATATTAATACAGAACGGAAAAAAAACGACACGTTCTTAAATATTTTGAAACATAACACTTTGAAAGCTTTTTCCCTCTGGATGATCACTTCTCGTTTGATTTGTGGGTTCAAATGTGTCCTCAAAAACATGGAGATCAAAACATTCAGGCTCTCTGAAACGACATCTCGTCCTTTTGGAATGGCACTCTAGACTTCAGTAAAACAATACCACTCGGTGTGTACCATGACCATTTGTTGAACATTTGGAACGATTCCATTTCCCAAAACTCTGACAGACCTTTAGTATTTTTCAGTGCATACGAATATTATTGCATCTAATAGTCACACTGACTATAACATGTTCATAGAAGTCTCAAATGAGTGGAACTGAACTTGAATGAATGATTAACTTATCGCCAGTAATTCTTTCTTTTAGATCCCCCCCCCCAGACATTTAAAACCACAAGGACATTTATGATGATTTAGGTCAATTAGGCTAAAGATACTAGTCTTGTTCTTGGGTTAGTCAGGCTGGTTACAAGACATCCATCACATGAGTTTGAGAGTATTTGGGGCTCATCATCACAGCAGTCAGTGCATGCTAACAAACACAGGTGGCTTCCTAAGAGTTCTGTCAGACTCGTGATATGGTGAAGAAGAAGCCCAACCACTGGTGACTACAAGGGTTGAGGATGTTGGATAACAGTGCATTTCAAATGAAATGTCAACGTAAGAAATCCTGTTTTAGGACGGAACTCAATCTTTTTAAGGTCAGGATTAGGGTTTCCCTCACTCTAACCCTAGAGCCAATCTTGGGGGTACATACAGTTATAAATAACATAATCATGTAAATAAACACCATGTGGAAAATAACGAACACAAATCAATCAAAGAGCTTGAGTTCAATGCCAAATCAGGAATCTTGATTGAAAGAAAAAAAAATATGAAAAAAGGTCCTAGATTCATGCAATGTTTAGTATGACATCCAGGGTGATAAATAGAAGATAATGTTTCGGCATGTGCTATAGTACGTCTTGGTATAGAGGCTGACAGTGTTCTAGAGGCTGGCATTTCGTTTGAGAATGACTACCCAGAATAGAAAAAAGTAGAAGACGAGGTGAATGAGCCACGTAACCAATCCTGCGGTCCATTAGAATGCACTGACAAGAGCCCGTCTGACGAGGCGCCGCTCAGCGGCACGGCCCCACCAGCTACTATGACCTGGCCTCCGTTTTGGACTTGACGATGGTGATGACGCTGGTGGCCCCCACCTGCCCTGGGACGAGGGGCCCGATGACGGAGGCCATGGGCCCCCTGGTGGAGGTGACGGGGCTGCGCGCCACAGTCCTAGCGAAGCTCTGCAGGGCCTCGTACTTGGAGCGCAGCGCGTCCAGCTCCACCTTCATGCTGGCGTTCTCCGTGGCCAGCTTGTCCACCTCCTGCTGCAGCTGGGCTTTCTGCTTCTCCAGCTCCTCCTTCTGCGTGACGCGCTTCACCCGGCAGCTGGCCGCGTAGCCGCGGTTCTTCAGGGTGCGGCGGCGCTGCTTCAGCTGCAGGATCTCCTCCTTGGTCAGCCCCCGCAGGTGCTGGTTCAGCTCCCGCACGGACATAGTGACCAGCTCGTCGTCTGTCAGGCTGGTCCCATTCTCCCCTGGCTCCCGCTTCACCTGCGGAAGGGCGAGGAGAGGGTGGAACGGTGAGGGAGGGGTGAGGGTGGAGGGGCGAGGGGAGGATGGAGGAAAATGGAGGATGGATGAAAAGCGGGAGGGGTTAAGGAATGAAATAAAAGGAAAAAACAAAGAAGGGTTCTCAGTGAAGGAGGCAGTTTTCGCAGACCACATGGCAAGCAAAGGATAGAGACTGTGTGCGTTACAAAGTCAAACTCTCTTCATGTGGGCAACCTACCTTCAAGGCTTTGCTTCCCTTGTTTGTGGTAGTCATGCCACGAGAGCCGCTTCCTACTGCACCGCTGGCTGATCTGGAGGCGAGACCAGAGAATCTCAATACAAAGAGCCCACGACAGATGAGGATGTTTTGCTCTAAGAATATAGGTAAATTCAAGCATCAGGCAGAACACATATTCCCTCTGGCAAAGCAGCGACAACATGACTTATTCCTTAAAAGACAGTACAATGGCACAAAGTGGGTCAAGGACTTAGACTCTCTCGTTAGAGATGCCAAGTCTGGTTAGCGAACAGCACCTGGACCATTAGCTCAGCTGTCATCCAGACTGACTTGAATAGCTCACATTTTTCAGATCCCAAAAATAGCTGGCTGGCATTTTGACTAACACAAGTCTGGTTGGTGAGGGCCACGCTACAGGAAAAAGGTATTCAAATTAGAGGTCTCCTCAGTTACTGAATAGGTCTTGACAGTGGATTACGCATTGGAGATATCAGACAAATATTGACAAACTATAATTAACAGGACAAGGCCACCCATTACTTTATATATGACATGTAACTGCTTCAACAGCAGTAGTTAGACAAAAAGAAAGCTACTTCCTTTAATGCATGTCTATATACACCCCTGAAACCACTGAAAAGGAAATGGTTCGACGGGGGAAAAAAACTGTAGAAAAGCATAAAAAACTTCAACCTTTCCGAATGGAACTTGTGGATTCAAACACAGAGAAAATATTTAATGATGATAACTAAGGGCACCCATGAGCTACACATCCAATTTAATACATTCAAGGACATTGAAAGCAATGGTTATTTTAAGATTATTGATTAGGTAGCCATACAAGATACTAGCACATCTTTGCTGTGCCTCTTTTTCATGTGGTCTTTATATTACTATTTTCCCAGAGACTTGTCCCAGCTCTCCCCAACCTCCATTAGAGTGATTAGAGACAGAACAGCTCAATAAGAAATCCAATCACAGGCTTCAGATAATAATCCAAGGTGTAAGCCTAACCAATGGGAATCAACACTAGATCCTGTCATGGTGCATTGACACTTTGATTAAATTGCACTTGAAATAGAAAAAAGTCTAAGCGTCAATGTCATTGTGCCATGTCAGTGTTGAGGTGCCCATCACATGTGGCTGGGTGTATCTGCTGAGGAAGCTAGCCTGCTCTGCCCCCTGCAGACCTGTCCCCTGCAGACCTGTCCCCTGCAGACCTGTCCCCTGCAGACCTGTCCCCTGCAGACCTGTCCCCTGCAGACCTGCCCCCTGCAGACCTGCCCCCAGCAGACCTGCCCTGGCCCCTGGCTGTTCGTATAGACTCCTGGCTCTGCACTGGTGGTGCCAAGTGCTGTTCTCCACACGTACACACAGTGCTGTGTGTGTGAAGTCAGACACGTGCCCACACGCACACACACGCACACATACTTACACTATAAACGCAGTGTCAGCAACACTGCCTCCCACCACAGCTTGCCCAGCCTTGCCCACCCCAGCTAACACATTGCCTGGCTAAGCTGATTTGCACAGTGCGGTGTATGTCTGTGTGTGGTGGTGGTGCTGGGAGGGGGGGGTGGATCCAGAAAAATAACTGTCACACATGCCAGCAGGGTGTCTGCATGTATGGGGGCGCATAGCCAGCTGCTGTATATGGACGTGTAAGAAGATGGGCGGGGCTACGGCTTCTGATGAGCCGCTGAGACGGCCAGGCCATCACCATGGCAACAAGAGGGGAGACTACAGGTGGACGTCTCACCTGAGCCAAACCGAGAGAGACAGAAGCTTGTTAAAACTGACCTGAATACGACACTATCACACAGGCCGGGGAGACAACACAGGGTCAGACTGTGACAAGCATCCTGGACGCATCTTCTTTATGTTGCTGCCCCCCCCCCTCCCCCCCTGCGCCCCGCCCACCCACACTCCCACCTCAGAACCTAGAAGAACAGCATTTCTCCCTTGCCAGAAGACACCAGGCTATCTAGTAAGACCACATTTCATATTCAGCGGAGGCATTTCTTCACTTTGATATTGCCTTCCAGTTCTGGCTATAAATAACAGATAGTAAAAACACCTACCCGCATTTTCTGGTTCTGACTCACTTCCAGTAAGCATTTTCAGAGCCATACCACAGCCAGGAGCACTAATGGGATAATGGCCTGAATGATGATGGACTAGATAATGGATTTAAATCGCATGGAAAGTACTCTGTTAAGTGACAAGAGACAAATAAAATCTACTCTGAAACTCCCAAAAAGCATGCATAATTTTCACAAATAGCTTAAAGCGTACATTGCCCAAAAATGGCATGCCAAATAGGTTTGGTAGTATTTTTAACATACAATAAATAACAAGTCATTCTATTGGTAAATGAGAAAAATGATGCCATTGCCAAAAAGATGTGTGGTCAAAGAAGAGCATGGTGAAAAATACACTCTGGCCTGCCTTGACCTGGCCTGCCTGGACCTACCCTGCCTTAACCTGGGCTGCCTTGACCTGGCCTGCCTTGACCTGGCCTGCCTTGACCTGGCCTGCCTTAACTTACCCTGCCTTGAGCTGGCCTGCCTTAACTTACCCTGCCTTAACCTGCCCTGCCTTAACCTGCCCTGCCTTGACCTGGCCTGCCTTGACCTGGCCTGCCTTGACCTGGCCTGCCTTGACCTGGCCTGCTTTAACCTGCCCTGCCTTAACCTGGCCTGCCTTAACCTGGCCTGCCTTAACCTGGCCTGCCTTGACCTGCCCTGCCTTGACCTGCCTTAACCTGCCCTGCCTTGACCTGCCCTGCCTTGACTTGGCCTGCTCAGTGCCAGAGCAGCTCACAATATGATCCTGTGGGCGTCATCAAGGCAATGCCAGGCCAGGCAGCCATCAGCATAGGCAACCCACTGCCGAGAGAGAGATGAGGTGGCGTACTGCCCATGTAGTGCACTGCCAAGAGGAAAAGAGGGAAAGGAAGAGGGAGAGAGCCAGGAAGAGAGAGCAGAGCATAGCAGTACTACAGATCTGTGGGCCAGTACACAGCTGCTCTACTCCACAATCGAGGTGTATCACATCATGCAGCACATCACACACACCAGCACGGACACAAGACATTGTACCATGGAGGACGACGTCCAGCTACAGTTTGTCCGACTCAAAAAGAGGAAATACACCAAGCAAAGGGAGGTTAGACTATCAACTGCACAGCACAGCTTTGCAAACACACCAGACGACCTTGCCTCTGACAAGTTCACCCTCTTAACATTCACGGCAGAGGACAGCGGACACAAACATTTCGCGGCGCTCACAAATGTGTAACCTCCCATAAACGATTTCACCTCTTTTGTGTGTGCCAAGTGAAGGGGAGCAGGAGGCAAAGTGGTGGCTCAGGAGACGGGTGTGTGTGTGTGTGTTAAGGGGGAGGGCGGGACACACGCACGTCTTTTGTAGGCGCACGCTGAATTTTTATGAATTGCCTGGAAGAACGCTGACAAATCAGGGCTGATTGCTCGTGGAGGAGAGACATCACACCCACAGGAAATAGAAAGAGCTGAGTATGGTCACCCAGTGAAAGAGAGAGAGAGAGAGAGAGAGAGAGAGAGAGAGAGAGAGAGAGAGAGAGAGAGAGACGGAGAGAAAGATAGATAGAAAGTAAGAAAGCAATACAGAAAGAGAGAAAGAAAGAAAGAAAGAAAGAGAAAGAAAGAGAGAACGAGAAAGAGAGAGAGAAAGAACGAAAGATCTTGTGTATGTGTGTGGTGTGAGGGGGAGAAAACCAGCCTCTGTGGGAAAGAAATGCAGCTGCTACACACAATTGTGGAGGAGCCTTGAGCGAAGAGTGTGTTGAAAAAAAGCCCTGATCTCAGCAAGGACCAGATCAAGGCCACCAATTTAGGAACGTGTGTGAAAGTTGCACCACACACACGCGAGAGAACGCACCGTCCAAACCCTTTCAAGACACGGCCATATCTGTGTGTTCACTTGGCGCTAAAGGCCCCTACGATAATGCAATCTTAAACCTGGGGCTGAGGCGAGGGCTGACTCTGGAGGAGATAAATAAATATAGCCTCTCCCAGACAACCTAATCTCGCGCGATCGCCGACGATGATGCGCGCTTGCTGGGCTTAGGCCTGGTGTCATGCCTTAAAGATGTCCTTCCTCTACAGGCGGCCTCTCTCTAGGGGGCTGCCCGGGCTGAGCTCTGCTCGCTGAGAACTGAACTGGGAGCAGTGCCTTTTTTCTACGAGGCTCAGGCTTCCAAAGCAGTGCGGAAGCGCGTGGCGCTGACACTACACACTCACACACACACACACCAGACACATCACACACACACACCAACAACACACACACCACACACACACCCACACAACCACACACACACCACACACACACACTCCACACAACTGCGCAATCAACACGACAGAGCTACGACACACACACACACCCACACAAGCTGACACATCCACACCGCTCCGCCCCCATCTGCATGAATAAGTATGAAACTGTCACTGCTGCAACAGTTCCAGGCTGAGGTAGGGAGGGAGGGAGGGCTCTATAGCTGAGATGCTCAGGAGGCTAATCTTCAAGGATGACATCAAGGGCTCTTTGCTCATGTCTGATGTTTCAAGATGGTGGGGTGCTGGGTGCTGGGTGAATAGGTGGGGGAGTGGGCCACAGACGGGGGCGTTGTTCTTCGCTTGCGGGAGGTTGGAGTGGGGGGGGTGGGTGGGCGGGAAGAGAGGGGGGTAGTGTCTAACTTGGAAGCAGCAGTGTACCAGAAGATTTAATAACAGGACCATAAGAGCAAACCCCCCAAAAAAACAGTCAACGGCGACTTGGGCTCCAGATACAAGGTGTTTCGCCCCCCAGATGTGCTCTCCTGATAACTAAACAAGGCGAGGGCTAAACACAGACACAGGCTCTGCTCCGACAAGGGGCTACACATGCGCAACAACACACACACACATCACCCAAATAACTTGTCATTGGTGATTCCTGAAAGGATGCATCCCTGCGCCTTGCATCGGCAGGTTCCTAATGAAGAGAACGACCCGGGTGGTGGCCATGCATGCTGATGAAAGACCTCAGCATCAGCGCTGGAGCTCTGGGGGGTAAACATTCAGCTGGCTAAACAAATATCATAGCTCATCATCAGGTCCTGTGGGAGGACACTAGGCTAGACTAGCACCCTTACATGGCTGGTTTAGTTTCTTCCCGAGCACATCTCCTAACTCAAACCAGTTTGGACCTGCCTGCATGCTGATTGAGCAACAACGCAGCAGACAGAGGATTTGGAGCAGTAATTACAATCTTAACATTGTTTTCCGACTGATCTCTGCGGCGTTCTCCGAAAAACACATCTTCCCTCTGTGCCCTCTGGCTCCGACATCGCAGAGAGAAACAAGAAGCTGTCAACATACGTAAACAGCTTCAAATAAACGGGGTATTTTCATCTGCCTCCATGTCACGAACCCTAATCTTAAACTTGCAATTTACAAGGTATCAGTGTATTATTCAGCTGCATTGCCGTAGAACTCAGTCGGATAAGCAGGGTACGAATAAAGTGAGCTCATTGCATTGGATAAATACTTTCTTCGTCCATTGTGTCCATTATGGGAAATTTTGTGGTTAAGTGTGTGGTTAGTACATTGTTCATTAACCTATGGACATCCTGCCTGCAAAAAGCTCAAATGGACCCGTTCTAACTACAGGACAGGATCAACAGTTTCCCACACACACTTCTAATAGCCTCTTTATAGATTTTACAGCTGATGGGAGCCACCATTTTCACAATCTCCCCCTCGATCCCTCCTTTCCACCCTTCCTCCCTTTCTGTCCTGGCAAAAAAGATAGATATTCAGATCTAATCATCCCTCCCTTCAGCTGAATGAAGTCAATTATCAAACAAGCTGCATGTGTCGGGCGCCATTTAACTGCAAATTAAAAATCAGCCTGCTTTGATAGCTCAGCAAGAGTTGCTGGGAGGCTGGCATCAATTTGTGTACTATAGAGTAGGCAGGGCAGAGAGAGAGTAAAAGTAAGAGAGAGTGAGACAGAGAGCAAGAGAGAGAGAGACAGTGAAAAAAGAAAGATAGTCAGAGTAGAGAAAGCTATTAACTACTAGGTATTCAGAGCGTGAAATAAGAGTGACAAAAAGAGAGGGAGGAAATCATTCAGCTGCTATCAGAGGGCCAGCACGATGTGCCATCACTAGAGGACACACACTAAGCCAACACCTTCACTTGTTAGAGCTGGAGGCCATCGGGACACTATTCGAAACATGGGCAAAAACAATGCCAAAATGGGATTGCCACCTTTACCAAGGATAATCCTCTAGAGGAGCCTTTTCTGATGATATAGCACAGGGCCTAGCCACAGGCCCTGAGCCTAGCTATGGGCTGGCTGCCACATCCCAGGGGACGGAGGACTACCCCTGTGACAGGGGACAGCTCTCTCTCTCTTTGTCTGCTACTGCATTCTGCACAAGAACAAACACTCTTGATTCCAGTCTAAGGCAAGAGGTGAAATGCAACATGAATGGAGTCAGGGAAAGAGCAACGTATTAAAATAACACTGACGACCGAGGGTGAAGAAATCCTACTGAAAGAGTTTCAAACTGCACCCGACAAGCTGAAATTTACTCTCCTTAACCAGAAAGATTGCTCTGGAATAAATTATTTTCCGCCCAAAAGGTTTCTCTCGTTACAAACTATCCATTTTTCTATTCTCCACATGGTGTTGGGATTGGAGACTTCATTGGCCTTCCCACTCTTTATCTGCCTGGAGCACTTGATTAAAAGGGAACAGCTCTGTTGATACATCAGCTGAGCTCTGGCAGAGGAAGTTAGGGTTGTATCCAACCCACACACTGGCACAATATCCATGAACTACTACGCTACTGGTGCACCACAGTGGGTGTAATTGTGTGGCTAAGATTCAGAATGCTGTAGTATACTGTTGACCTTGGAACCACAACATAAGCACATTCACATTTCTTTGGGTCTATGCCTGGTTAAGGGACACCAGTTATCTGAAAAGGCTTGGATAATTCAATGACTGGTTGTCAGCATACCTGGATGATTGACAACATAATCACCTACAATATATCTAGGCAAGCAAAAAAATGCATACAAAAGGCATTTCCTGTTGGATCACATCCTCTTGATGATGACACCTACAGACTCAAGTCAGGTGTTGCCCGTAGAAAGCCAAGTTGCACATGAATCGTATTAGCATTGCGGTGTATTAGACCTGTAAGCTAATATGATTGCTTTTTCAACAACATGTCAGAGACAGAAGAGTTGACTGCCACTTTGCACAAGCCAAGTTCTGTCTGTTTTTCCCTGTACAGTTATGTGAAGGAGAGAGTGAGCATGACACCATTAGCAAACAACTGGGGTTCAAGAAACATTTCCAAAGTTTTTCTGTCTGGATGAAAGCATTCAGTTTCTGAAGTGGGGAAGGAGGGGGGCATATCGCAATACTCAGCAACCACAATCTAAGGAGCTGCACTTGCACGGAGTTTCATCACCAACATCCCCTCCCAATGTGAAACCAAAAAAAGGCCGCCACTGATCTTTTCCTCCCTCTCCTTCAGGCTTTTCCCGTTTCCCCACGCAGCTCGAGCAGCACTTTTGTGGACAAACCCCACGTTTGTGTTCCTACGGGCGTTTAATTCCCCTGAATAGGCATTTATAATAACTCAGAGAGAGCAAGCTGTGCCGGCCATACTGATGTGTTAGTGGCTGTATTCTAGTGTGCTGTGGAGTCTTGCCCAGTGTTTCATCAACCACCCCTCTGCTTCTCCTTTCCTCTTCCACCCCCCACTGGCTGCCCAATCCTGACAACTGCCAATGGGGGCTTGCAACACGCCAAGTTCACCTCTACTGTATCCAGGCCCGTCTTATCTTGCCCACCTCTGTGTGAGTGGCCATAAATCTTGGGAGCGGATCTCCACCGCTCCACCACTCCCTATCACCGTCCCCAGCGCTGAACCCTGCTGCGCCACTTCACTGGGCCCTCATCTGTTCTTGTTACCTGCTGTGGAAGGGGGAAAGAGACAGGCATTACGGGGTTTATTGCAAGGCTGGGTTTCTGATGTAGAGCTGGTCTGTCTGTCTGTCTGTCTGTCTGTCTGTCCCATCCGTCTGCCTGCCTGCCTCCCTTTCGCTCTCTCTCTGCTCGCCTGCCTGTCTGTCTATCCGCCTGTCTGCTTTTCTTGTCTTTTTGCCTGTCTTCCAGCCCGTCTGCCTGCTTGGTTGCTTGTCTGTCTGTCAAATACCCTTCAATACAGTTTGCTAGCACTGACGAAGGGTGATGAAATAAGAATGAATATCAGAGCAAGAGAGGGTAACTTCAAGCACACACCCAAGACCAGATACCCTTGCCCATTCATCCCACAGTTTCCAAGGTGACTTCCACTGTGAGTGACTATGAATCAAAATGCTCTCTGAGTCCTTGCAGCCCTTCATAGCTTCCTATAACAACAGGGGCTTTTTGGAAGATATATGGTCAAATGATACACAGAGCTGAGATCCTGCTCATTTACATCACATGCAACATTAGTTACTGGGCGACAATGCTTCTCACCTAAAAGGACTTCAAGCACTCAGTGACTGCAGCATGACTGTTGCTCTTACTAACTTCTCTCACGCAACGTATAATTTCTATGTGTCTATGACCTAGTTAAATAATACATTGACCATATGAATTAGGCTAAATACAATTTTCCTATTACACTTCGTATTGCATGTTATACACCTTTCGCAATATTTTGACAATATGGCATACGAGGATTCAGTCTAGGATAACACAGTGATAGCGCTGTAGCTGATTTATACCAAAATGACATCACTGAAATAAACTGGCAATTATATGTAGGCATTTGATATTATGTACTGTCAGCGCCAGCTTGCTCATACATGCATGTCCGAAGTGTACTTTATAATCAACACCATTTCACTATGTGTGAACGATGACGACAATTGTCTGATAAACATCATTGATCCTTATCCACCGAACAGACCTTTGTCCGGTGGTGCCATGTTTCGGGTGGATTCTTAAACGTCCAAATACAACGTTGTGATGAATCAGCATGATATTTAAAAAATAATCTCCACAGCACGTTTAAGGCTAGTGATAGTTAAATAGAACAAGGTGCATGAAGCTAAATTATCGAAACGAAAACAATGACAGCGGCTTGACAAGACTGCTGGCTGCAATTTAGCCCGTGGATTAATTATTTCACTTCAGGTGAACCAATACGCTACAGCAACCATGCAAACATCGACACGATTACCAATGCCATACAATTGTCTCAGGGTCCGAACGTACTCTTTTACATCATGCACACAAACCAATGCATGATTTAAATCGACACGCAGAGTCATACTTATTAATCTGTTTTACATCCTCGCTAAAAGCCACCAACCTGATCTCGCTCTGGAATCCGCTGCTTGGCTTGCGCTTGCCCCTTTACGCACAGTTATGATGAAGCAGCAGGTTTTAACAGCTCGTAGCTAGCTACAGTATGTGCATGAGTTGGCAAACTACGAGACGCCAAGAAGCAGTGAGGAGAGCTGCCATATCGCTGTTTGTCCTTCCACACATTTTCTCGGCTATTCTCAACCTGTCACAACACTTGACACCGCCGCCCGTTCGTGTGACACTCGCTGTCTCCCGCCCACGAAACAAGCAAACAAGGGAATCCCCATACTCAGCTGCTTGCTGTCATAACGGCAAGCTAAGCTTTTTTACCTCAACAATTTTGGACTTTCGAAAATAGAATTTCGACCAGTTAATAAGCATGTCATGAAGTATCTGAAGCGTAATAGTACCGTGGCGAGTACAAAGACTGTAAACGAGCGAGTATGACCTGGTATGAGCATGGATAGTTTGCCTCTGACAGCATGGCTAGAAACCTGAGAGGCTAGCTCGAGCTAGCTCGAGCGAGATGGCTAGGCAGGCTCTCGAGCTAAGCTCTCGTCTCGGCTGCTGGGAGGCAAAGGCGTGCACAGTCAGCATAACAACACAATTCTGTAACATCTCGATTTTTAACTCACCAAGCTCTATGAAGCTGTTGTTTAGTAGATCCTTCTGTCCACTAATCAGTGAAAAGTAGGACAACGCGTACAAATTTTCAGGCGAAATATGACTGTCAGGTCAGCGTGGTTTTGTGCCCTCCTTGTTGATTCCTTTCTCTTGTATAGAAGCCAGACGTCAGATGATGTTTGGTCACGTGTCTTCATTCATGAAGGATCTACTCAAGGCATTTTAGGGGCGTACATTGCAAAAGAATTGTGTCTCTGAAGTGCAATCATTTGCAGAATGTTACACTGTTTCCAATGTGATGAAGAACGGTAACATGCAATCACCGCAGCTCCTCCTGATGCTTTCAGCTCGTTGACACATGTAAACCTATTCAAATGTTTTTTAACAACTTTTTGGATAAAAGATGTAACAAAGGTGAAATTTATTTATATGATGCGCATATAATTACAAAACAGCAGTTAACAAATTCTCCATATGATGCCTGTCAACTCACTTGCCTCACAAAACTGTATAAAAACGAAATTGAACAGCCCTTTTCCCAACATGAGAAAAACAGAGGTATTGCACTCTACAAGCCATAAACTTGTTTACATCAGGTACATAATATTTAGCGTATCTTAGGTGGTGTTCCTGTAGTGAATAGAATTCTCGCCTGTTGCTTAGACGTTGTCTTGCTTAGGTAAAGTCTGTTTCTTGAACGGTTCAAGTGGTCACTACTTTGAGGTAGTTTCTACTTATGTTTGGAGTGAGTCATGTAACACAAAACCCCAATAGAAGCAATAGTATCTATTTTAAATGGTGTAACTCCCCAGCTTTCATTCACCACTGTTAGTAATCTCCTTTCACTCATCCAAAATAAGGCTCAGTGCTTCTTCCTGGGACTGCTGTTGTTAAACAGGTTGATGCCTCCCCTGAAACCCACTTCTGCTCTGGACACCCCTGGTTGCTGCAGCACCTTGTCAAGGGTTGTCTTCTTAATGGCAGCTGGGGAGATGTTCTCCTGGTCAGCCAGGAACTGAAGCTCCCTATGAGAAGAGAAAAGAACACACTGTTATGCTATTGTACCATGGAGAATTGACATTTTGGAATTTCCTATGGTCTTCCTCGAAGTAATTGGACAGAACTGCATTTTAAATCAACAAATGTATTCGAATAGCACCCTCTAGTGTCTGAATAACCAAACAGCAGGTCTGCAAAAACATTTGGACAAAGACTTAAATTCCCTTTGTAAATGCAGATATTACATATGCTGTCGTGCACCATCGTTGCCATATACAGCTCCCAAACAGCTCTCATCTACAGCTCTCATTAATATAGTCCTGAAAAACTGATACCACAATAGGAAGTGGAGAGTCAGGATCACAGACAAACAAATAAATCAACCACAAACATGTATTTGGGGCTAACAGCTTACCTGGTTCTGATGCAGGAGGCCTCCACAGCGTTGATAAGAAGACTTCTGAAGCCTCCACTCTCCATGACGTGCAACGCATGGATGGTGGCGCCCCCTGGAGAACACACGTCATCCTTCAGCTGGCCTGGGTGCTGTTCTGAGTCCAACAACATCTTGGCTGCTCCCTGGGCGAGAAAGAAGAAGGGGAGGGGGGGGGCATTTCAGCTATTAACTAGAGAATTTGGGTCATGGGAACTGAACTGAAACATACGGAAAATGTTGCGATTTTCATTGTAGAAGAGGAGAGGTATTGAATCTCACCAAGAGGGCTTGAGCTCCAAGCCTTACAGCCAGTCTCCTTGGTAAGCCCATCTTGACCCCACCATCAGCGAGAGCATCTAACGCTGTGAACGCCTACGATGGAAAACCATAGTATATGTACCCCAGGAAACATAAACCCTAACATACATATTTGTAAAACACAAAAACGGGTCCAAAAACAACAGCAGGTCTGTGAGGAGTTTTAGAGTTCTGTCCACATTAGATTATCCTTAATGGAAACACAGGCCCTCAGATCACACTATTGTTATTCCAGCCTACTCACATAGGCAGGGCCACTGCCACTCAGCCCAGTGACAGCATCAATCAGGTCCTCCTCCACCTCAGTGCAGTAGCCCACGCTGGCCATAAGCTGCTCCAGTAGTTTCCCATCCTCCACCTCTGCATGAGTGCCAGTGGCGTACACCGTGGCACCCTCCCGTACCACCACGGGCGTGTTGGTCATGCAGCGCATCACCTTGGGAAATTGGCGGTGTTGGAATAACTTCTGCAAAGCGGGTGGGTGTTGGTGGGAAAACAATAACAGGTCATATTTTAGTTCCAAGAATAACTACAAGCAAACTCAACTCAGGACAAGATCAAGATCGTTTCAGATGTTGCTCAACATGTGACTGTTAACCAAGTATCTGGGCAAATGAATACTGAGAAATATCCGGCAGGAGGATAGATATGTTTCATGTTACAGCCTGATAATTATCCTCCAGAGGGAGTGAGACCACAGCACGGGAGAGAGGAAGTGTAAAACTGTCCAAAATCAAACCATGAAAACATATCATTCTTTCTTCAAACACGTCACAAAGACACAATTCCACCCCATCGTTTTCACCAATGGAAGACAGGCTAAATGTAGGCTGCTTCTATATCAACAACACTGTACCTTCTCAATAGAGCTGATGGTGACACCAGCTGCGCAGGAGACAATGAGATGACGGTCTTCTATATCTGGTCCAATCTCATCCAACACAAATGGAATGATGTGTGGTTTGACAGCAAGGAAGAGAACATCACTCTTGTTCACTACTTCTTTGTTGCTTGTTGTAAGACTGACGCCCAATTTCTGCACAATAAAGCAAAAGATTTTGGTACTTCAAAACCTCCTTCCAAGTGTCTGCTTTGCCAAAGGTAGGCTTGTTTTGGGGATTTGAATAAGGCACCCAGGGCAAACAAGAAGATGCCATCTCCACTCACTCGCAGACCGGAAACCGTGGGGAGATCAGTATCTGGAGAGCTGGCTGTGATTCTGTTGCAGGCAATCACACCTGCCATGGAATACAGACACAGACATTATAACTCTAAGTAAACAAGCAGAAAACGAGCAATCAGATGATGAACATGCATGAATATAGTGATGTGAGGGAGTTATATCAAGAGGACTGACCTGCAGCTGTGAAGCCCCTTACCAGAGCATGGGCCAACTGGCCCGCTCCTATAAAACCCACGCTCATCTCAGTACTGCACAATAAGAATAGAAAGTTCCAGTAGGTATAGGGTACGGTTACACAGACATTAAAAGAGAATGAAAATACGGTAAATGTTCTTCCAGTAGACTGTTCCCTGGAATCATAGCAAGCTAACCTCTAATGGACTGACAGGGCAGTAATGACTTCCTGGTAATGTTGGCGCTTCAATGCACAGTTAATGACAAAAGATATCATGGCACATACAAACATTTACTCCACTTAGCTACTTACAGATGTGACGAACAAACAAATTGTTTCGCTGTCTTTAAGTTGACTCTCGATAGACAGAAAACTAACGAGTTACACTGTGTCAACGTGGCTTCTTCCTCAACAAAAATCCAATACGTAACATGCATGCGGCAAGACGATGACGGCGTTTGAAGTGACACGCGTGAAAGCCAATGGAATAGGATGTTTGCACCATGACTAGCCAATCGCTATAGCTATGTGTCTTGTTATGGGCAGTCTCTGTAAAATGGAGAACCAGTTGCATCAGGCTCTTGAGCAAAGCGTTTACGCGTGGGGAGGTAAAAGTAGGTTAAATTCTCCCACCTACTGGTCTATGCTAGAAATAGAATAGGATAGTCTAACATGATCCTATCAGACTGAAGACAAGCTCCATCAATGAAGAATCAATATCAGGTTGAGATATTTATTTAGACTCTCTTTATTCAAGACAATAACAATAGAAAACACGATTAGTACATTGCATTTCTTTGAATTATAGACTAATATAACACAGCATTCAGTTTTCAAGTAGCATATACTTTATAATACGCTTCTACATACCTATAGTTAATCAAAATGCATCATTTAGCAGTTCACTATTCATGAACGCACATTGCATTTGATCGAGGTATGTAAAGAACAATGTCCATCGTAGTGAAAAAACGATGTATCTCTGATCTCGTACTCTTCAATACTGGGTATACTTGAAAGCCCTATATTCAAACAAACTTCTGAAATGATCGTTACAAATATAAAGTGAAGGCTCCTTCACAAGGCAATGTTTTTGCTCTGCCAGGGAAAATAAGAGTGTTCATATGGACCATTATTATGGTTATCCTTACATGTGCTTATGCTGCCCAGGTATTCAACCCAGTTTCTGCTCTCACAAGCTTGTCTTAAGACATGCTGAGGCAGAACATTTCATACTTGAGACTAGGAGATGAAAATGCACTTGGGTGCTGAGGTGGCCATCTCTCCCAGTTTCCTCTTATGGCCCAAAATGCTTAGCAAAGCCTTTCTGGTCCCCCTGGCTTTCTGCCTCATACAGGGGGGCATTGAAGAATGGGGGTGGGGGGGGGGGGGGGGGGTAGTAGGAGGCCATGTGGAATTGGTCCTGGTTGAACCTTTAACAGCCTGACTCTGATATTCTCTTTGATGAAATGAGATGATGACGCCATGTAAAACTCAGAACACTGATTAAGGCATGCAACACAGCAACTATACAAAAGGCACTGCACTGCAGGACAGTAGTACAGCTGAGGCTTTCAGAAAACCTTGAGCAATAACGTGGGAAATGACCCACTGCACTAACACAGATCAAACAGCCCCTGATAACACAGAATACATGATTTCTACTTCATCCTCATTAGGAGTTAGTGGATGGTGTCCGCCCAGCTGTCTGGCTGTGCATGTCTGTGTCACTGGGCCAGGGTCAGTAGAGGAGCCTCGGGCTAGGCAGCAGAATTCGAGACGAAGCGGATCCTCTGGGAGTACACCAGGTCAGTAAAGTAAAGGATGAGGTTGACATTGGTGAACACGGCCACCACCAGCTTGCTGTCCCAGGCACACTTCCCCCGGGGGCAGTCCTCCGGGCGAGCGGTAGTGCCGTACTTCTTGTCGAAGCTGAAGATGGGCCACACCAGCGCGGTGCTGAGGTACAGCAACATGGCCAGGAAGGTGTAAATCACCACAAAGCGGTCGAAAGGAAAACGCAGGGCGGAGGTCCTCCCCGACACGGTCACGGCAACCACCACCACCGTGACAGAGAAGCACAGGCTGTACACCACCACGCAATACTGGGTGGGGATGTGGCGGTTGTACTCGCTGTCGTTGGCCAGGGCTCCAAAGATGATGCATGCCACGAAGGCCTGGACTACCTTGAGTAGGCCTGACATGGTGGCCATGTAGCCCACCACGTGGCCAGGCTTGGCCCGGGTCAGGAACACCTCAGCTGCATAGGCGAAGCTGCAGACGCTGGAGCAGACAGTGACGGCGATGCGGTAGTTCCTCACCTCGCAGCCCTCGGCGGGGCACTGCGTCTGGAGGAAGTAGACAGGGTAAACGACGGAGGCGGTGACGTACATGAGGGTGGCCAG
This sequence comes from Plecoglossus altivelis, assembly GCA_036571765.1. Classification (NCBI taxonomy): domain Eukaryota; kingdom Metazoa; phylum Chordata; class Actinopteri; order Osmeriformes; family Plecoglossidae; genus Plecoglossus; species Plecoglossus altivelis. The sequence continues at coordinate 6,073,959 of BROE01000018.1, read as the reverse complement.
CATGGCAAAGGCCACGGTGAAGTTGTCCCAGGATATGGGCATGCAAGCGTGGAGCCGCGTCACGTCCAGGATGAACACCACCAAGGTGACAGCGAAGCTGAAGCACCACACGAACATGCAAAACGTCCCGTATGTGGCGCTGTAGCCCGCGCTGTGAGCCACCAGGGCCATGATGGTGCAGCTGAGCAGCAGTTGGCACATGCGGGCAGCTCCCAGGAAAGACAGCACCGCTGCTTTGTTGAGGAAGTGTCCGCCATGGGCGTCCATGGTCCCACTTGTGCCCTGTCCACCAGCTTCTGGAAGATTCTCCCCCACAAGGCCTGCTCCAGGCTGGGTGTCTCTGCTCCTCTGCTCACACTATGTGTCTTTCCTCTCGCAACGTAGACCTCACCCTTCTATGCCTGATGCTTTTTATAGACAAGACTTAATTACAAATCTCTCTATGTTTTCCTGCCTGCACTTTGTAATTAGTGCAGTGTGTTGAGGGATCAAATTACAGTTTAACTGTGTTTAGTGTGTATTTCTATTTACAGTACCACACCAATACACAGTCAAAAATGAAAGGAGTTAAAGAAGAAAAATTTCAACATTCAAGAAGCAAATGTCTTCGTTTACCTTCAAGTATCCAACAGTTTGTGAACGGAACAATATTAGTTTGGTATTAATTCTGTCGGCTGTGTTATGCTCTTAACATAGCGTGTTACTCTCTTCTCTACTTTTTATGCACCTGTTGAATGCCACATTAGCCTTGTGTCTGAAATAGAAGCTGCATCAAATGGCTGCGCTCTCTCAAAAGTATTTTCCCTTCTTCCAAAGACTCAGAGATGACTTTAGAGAAAGCAAATCCACTTCATGTCCACGTACAATCCAGTCAATTGGGCAGTTCAGTGCATTCAGTGTTCAATATAGCCCAACATTGCCCAAAGAGTTTCACTTGTAATCCTTTCTGTCAAGGTCCAATACTGATCTCAGTCCGTCCTCTGTCGGGGGAAAACTCCCACCCTCTGATTTTACTTTCATGTGTTCTCGTGTCCTCTCTGTCGTGCTCTTTCTCTCTCACACTCTCTCTCTCGCTCTTGTTCTCTCTCGCTCTGCCTTTCTGTCTCTCTTTCTCTCTGCCTCTTCCCTCGTCAGTCTGGATTTGAAATTGTCACCCGATCTCCCTCCCCTCTTTCTCTCCCTCTCTCTACAGTCTTTCTCTACTTTTAATTAACACAAGCACACACTCCCTCTCTCTCTCTCATGTGATAGTTTGTGCTCTATTGCTTGCCAGAGAAGTTCTTTAAATGACTGTAGTGCTGAACCAAGGGTTGTGAGCCACATAGGGACTATAAATAGGGGGTCTCTATTCCACAGCTGGGTGGAGTGGGCAGGCAGCAGTATGTTGAGTCGTGTTTCTGGGACTACCAGGACAGACTCAGAGTTCTCTCCCAGAGAGATTGGCGTTCAGCCCCTGTGTAATGACAGGGGAGGAACCCCAAGGTTCTGTTGGAGCCAGAAATTACTCTCAAGTTCTAAGGGATGATTATACGTGACTCATTGCGGTCTTGAGTTTTTATATCTGTGCAAGCTGGATAGAAACAGAAATGTAAATAGCTCCTGGAAAATGGGTGGCAGATTTATGCTTTGTTCTTGTGGTAGAGATCCTGTGTAGGTACTTAGGTTTCCATAGATACGTTGTTACAGTGTAAAATTCATAGATGCTAAAGGCTGAAGTTTAATAATATAAGTGTCAACCTTCAGTGTCCAGAGTTCTAGCCCTGGTTAGTCTGCTTCCTGTGTGACAGGATGTGACAAAGCAGATTGAAGAACAAGACAACATGAAGTTGTATCATTTGAAATATTTGTAATGGGTCTTTCCTTTGAAGTCTGATACAAAGACATGCAATCAACACAAAGAGAAAAAACAGCAATATATTTACAATTTACAAAGAATCACTTCTCTGTGAAAATAGCACTTATAAATATGATTTACATAACAAAATAAATATGTAAATTACCAATGTAGCTTGAGTTTTGTTTGTTAAAAAATATGTTACAGAATAAAATTACAATTAGTTATAACTTTCTTCTCAGTTGTGTTGTGAAATAGAGGTCCTTTAAAACATTATTTATAAGCCTTAACATAAAACATTGTCATTATATTAAAAGGTGATTTCTATTAAAAATAAAAGTAGGGAGTTACAATTGTGAACACTTAATATAACCTATACAAATAATCCAATACGAATATGATGTCCATCTCCCTTTGAACGTAAATTGCATTGAATCTAAAGACCGTTCTACAAAGCAGATAAGGAGTATCAAGCAGTATGTGGAGTCCACATTCTGAGACCAAACACCATTATTCTTCATTGTGAGTGGTCAAGATGTTACTGATGGGGTTAAAGTTGTTAACTGTGCCTTGGCACTGTGGTGTGTGGATAAACTAGTGGCAGGCCTAGGATTGTGCAAGGCTCACCTTAAGAACTACAAATGCTTCACAAAGCATTTGTTTCAATTCTACTGAACATGACCATAGTGGACATGTCTCATGTTGCACTGTGTCATGGTAGATGCTCACACTCACAGTTAGATTAGATGATGTGGTCTAAAATGCCTATGACCAAATGATTGTTTTTGGAATGCGTTTAAGTTTTACATTGCTAAAAGGTTTTTTGCCCGTTTCAAGAATGAGGTTAGCGCTGAGCAGACAACCATTGTACTTGACAATGTTCAGGTAAAAATAACAGCTTATGTAGAGCAGTCCGGTGTGACGATAATGTCATGAGTTGATCAGGAATGACACCTGGTTCTTATATCCTGTACTGTGTGTGTGTCTCTTTCTCCATCCTCCACTGTACTAGATAAAGGCAGAGGTAACTACTGTTGTGAAGTCTTTGCTGTCTCCTTTCCTTAATCCAGTGCTTTTCACACCATTTAAGTGTGCCTGTTCTTGACTTACTTAGAAATACTGTGTGGGTAGAGCCCAACAATAGCAGACAGACTTAAACTTTGTATTATTAACTTTATATACTCTCTATAGACTACTTAACAAAGACAACTCTGTTAAGTCATTGTAGTTTCCGTTTTTAACAATGACTATAATGTAAATTATAAACACAGATAAAAGTATGTAAAACAAAAAAAACAGCCAAAAAACAAAACAAAAAAAACAATGAGCATCCTTAAAACTGGATTACATTCGTGATTTCCTTTTCTTTTACAACCAAAAGATAATTTAAGATGAGAGTAGCAGAGATGTGTGCCTTGTCATGGTGGGATGTCACCCTGGTACCCATTACAGTACTGGGTTGTGAGAGGCTTTTTTGGGTGAAGGGTCTAGGGGTCATTGGGGTTTGGGGTCACCGGAGAGTAACCCTTGGTTTTAACTGAGGTCAGGACTGGATAGGATAGGCTAGGGAATTGGGATGAGGAAGGGGCTATGGTGGGGGTACAGGGCTGAGCTGGAGGTATAAGAAGTGGGGTCTGGACAGACACCAGTCACCCCTTGAACTCAGATTGGCAGTACCATGCCCCTGGTTGTTTAGCTACCACTGCTAAGCATGCCCAGGAGCTTGCTGGGGTCCATACCCTGCTGCTGGGCCATCTTCTGCACATCAAATCCCATGTGCATGAGGAACTGGATGACGTTCATCTCCTGGCCAGTAAACTGGTCCCGGATGGTGGGGCAGGTGGGGTTGCAGTGGGGCCAGGGACAGCTGTCAATCAGGTGGACAGGACAGCCTTTGGGGGGGGCTTTGTTGTTCCTGCTGTTGTCGTGGAGACTGCGATCCCAGCAATGAAGTGCCCGGGGAAGAGAGGTTCCTTTGACTTGGATGTCGATCCAGTAACTAGACCAGACACAAGAGGGCGCCATCGGCTTACTCACAGACTTCACATAACACAGGCAGTTGACTCTGGATTAAAGATACATGGACTAACTAAACAGGTGGTTGAGGTACTATAGAGCATGCAGAGTCTTAAAGAGAACACAGGCAGAATACTCACTTCCTTGTGATAACTTCATGAGAGAGACAGGCTGGAGCGAACATGGCCCTGCAAATAACATCAGTTCATTAGAAATATGTCATACGAGGATCCAAAGGGAGCTGAATATCAATTTATTATATTATTTATATTATTTATGGATTATCTTTTTCAAAAAATTCATGATCCTGTATTGTTGTGTTCTATGGGTGCTACAAGTACTGCAGGTTGACATGCATTTCTAGATGTTGACTTCCTTGGAGCAAATCACAATAGTCCTTGACTATCTGCTGTTGTAACTGTATACATTTTTTCTCCAATGATTTGGACCACAGTGTCCGCTAAATGAACAAATATGTTCCATCCAGACATGTAAAAGTGTGTTTGTGTGGCCAGTCTGGGCTGGAACTTACGGGACATCTTTCAGTGTGTTCCTCAGCTCGATGCCCAGGTTCTGGATGTAACGCCACTGTCCCTCCTGAACAGGCTGTCCGGTCAGGTGGATGTTGTCCACCGTCAGCTGGGCCTCGTCAAACAGCCACTGGACCACAAACACCGGGCCTGGGAGCAAGAGTAGCCAGTCAGAGCAGGGTGGGTTTAGGGAAACGCACGCACTGGCGTGTTTACATACCCTGATGTACAGTATGTACTACGTATACATACACGTTTACATGTTTGCAGACACACACAAACAGAAATGCACGAACACAAACGCACACACACTTCTTACCACCAGCATACACACATACTGACTCAATTATTCTCCCTCATTCACATTAGACTATTGAATCGAATATGGTATAACGTTAAAACAGGCATTGTGAAAAGCGAACACATTCTCTCACAACACCCACTCTTTATGGAAGGAAAAACTCTGTAGCCAAAGAAACAGTTCCACTCCTCCCCCTCGTGGGTCTGTCGGCACCTCTCTGGCACCACACTGCCCCAGTACCTGATGGGAAAAGGTCGAGGGTCAGGCTTTGAAGTTAAAAAAGGCCAGAAAAACATTCAGGCTGACCACTGTGATCTCACTATCAGTAGTTTCATACGACAGACAACTCATGGAGAAAGGTGGAGTGCTGTAGTTGCAATGAAAGTCAGGTCTGAATTCCACTTTCCATCACCTTACACAACTTTGGATGTGAATTTATATTTAAAAAGACAAAAACGGTGAAAAAGAATAATTCAAAAAATGCCTCTTTTTGACAGTGTTGTGGAATCCTCTGGTTTTGGGAATGTCAGCCTCAACCATGAATCTAAATGGGTCCAAATTGAAAACTAGTCCACCGCCCCGCCCCCCCCCCCCCCCCCCCCCCCCGCAACTATGATTTTATCCCTGATATGGTCTCACTTGATTCCTCTTTTGATGGCCTCTGTGGGGGCACAGCTGATGGTGTCCACACAGTCCGTGCAGCGGTACTGCTTGTTGTCCAAGAACCAGCCGGAGTCAGACAGGCCCCTGACCTGGATCCCAGGGTAGCTCTCCAGCTGCTCAGACACTCGGTCCACATTCAGCAGAACACCAGTCCCCCCAGCACTGGGGAGAAGACGACACACAAGTGAGTCCGGGACCGACAATGTTCTCACAGATAGGTATCAGCGACACGTCTTGTTTTGAACGCACGCACAGACTGACAGTACAAGGACTCACCTGCTCCCAGCTAACAGCAGAACCTTAGCATTATCAAGGCCTTTGGTCAGCAGGTCTTTCACTACCTCCTGGATGATCAGAGATCCCATGAAGGCATAGCCACCTGTACACAACAACACAAGAGACCGTGACCATCACAACACACTTTCTTAAACACACAGTCGAAAAGAAAAGCATGGCCCCTTACTTTGATCTGTCTTGGCGGAAGCACCACTCCACACGTCACTGGAGCAGTATGGGATTAACCTGGAAAGGAACCAGTCAAAGTCAACAACAGCCCTACTCTATATAAACATCCCTGAGGTCCTACATGCACAGCTACAAACACACATCTACACACAGCATAAAGCAGGAACTTACACCATGTTGGCGTTCCACCAGTGAGGGTTTTCCTCTGGAAGTGGAGACAGGATCCCGGTGCCTGCAGAGATGAACAGCAACAAGGCAATAAGAGAACAGGTATCATTATCCATCATGCCCCTCCCAGACATATCCCCATCTTCCTCATAATCGCAGTGTGGATTACAGTTATTACACCGCAATGAGAGAGCCAGGCGGCCAGGCTCGCGTGGGAGCGGGCGCCAGCCAGGTAGGCCTGACCTGGGCCTCATCACTGGGTGTACGTCTCCATCACACAGCAGATTAGAACACATAAATCCTGTCCTTGTCATTACACGGCCCCTCGCTGTGCCTCGGCTGCTTTGTTCGCTGCGGTGTGTGGAGCCAGCGCAGACATCGAGGCAGCAGGGAGCCGGAGCTGTGCTGGGTGGAGGTGCAGCGTAAGGGGGCTGTATGAGCGGCGAGGCCGCCGTGCTAAGGGGCCTGTCTCCAGGCGAGTCAGACCTGTTTTGGTTTGCGGCCACTTGGATGAGCTCATCAGGCGCCTCATGGTCTCGTATCGGCTGTCACAGTTCTCTTTGTTGAAACAGTACCAGCCACCTGAAGACACACACACACGGACACACACACAAGAGACACACACACACACCCGAGACACGGACACACACACAATCAGTATCCTTTGTTTCCGTCCATGAAAAGGACCTCTAAATATAATCAAATGTAGAGTAAATAGGAAGGTGAGTCAATAGACTAGACAACACTCACCTTCTAAGAATATCAACCATCTCCTGCTGCCCCTGGACTCCTTCATGTAGTACCTTCAAGTGAAAGAAACAACATCAATATCTAATAGACAATGCAGCCAAGCACATTGGACTGAAAGAGGCGCATAGTGAAAACAAGTTGACTCGGTTCCACAAAAATGTATTATGACATAGCAATTCAACTATGCAACACATTTCGGAGATACAAACTTTGAATTTTGACATCACTGCTTCATTAAGTCACTGTTTATAAGCATGAACTATCGAGCTGTGACCTCATGTGTAAACATACTGCCGACGATCGGGCAAACTTCTCACTCGGGAGATTATTGAGACTGTGAGCTCTGGAAACACCGCCCCTTTGTTATGGTTGAACAGGTCTCACATTTATATATACTGTAGGTCTAGTCATTGGTGCCGGTGGAAATGACTGCTAACGTGTTCCTTTGATCTAAACAGATAGGAAGTTGTGTTTGAATGCTTGTCCTATGAGGAAACTCATGCGGAGATGAATCATCCGTCAGAATCCACCATCTCCCCCAGGCCTCTACAACAGCGTGGCTAAGCGTTAGCCAAGCCACGCGTCCTGCACGTGGGTACTGCAGACGACTACCATGGCCCCAGTGTTTACGCTGAGCTAAACCACTCAGACACAGTGGCCTCATACACAGCCCCTTTTCTCCAGGACCCTATCATGGCTGCCCTCATTCCTGCCTAGGCATAAATGAAAACAGAGTCCAGACGTTCCCCGCCGTGATGAAACCATGGAAGGGGAAGCATGCACATACATCCTAAAAGATCAGTGAATCTAAGATATGTCACTCAGCCCATTCGAGGGCAAAGCTATCAAGAGCTCTTGTGCTACTCAGAAGCATAACATGATCACTAATCTGGACAATATCAGTCTTTTGGTAGAAAGATTTAGACTCAGCAATATATCCAGTCGTCTTACAAAGCACATGCCCACAGTGAAGCTTCAAATTCACACTAGGATCCAGAGAACCTCCTTTGGAGATTTAGATCATAGCCACATACCACCATAACCGGTTCTGCTGGCACAACAAGCAGGCACAATTATCCCTGTGTTAGAATAATATTCAAAGAAAACACGACAATATCTAGACATGGCAAGGGGGTTTGCACAGCAATAAATATTTCTCCAAGATTCCACCTCACTGCCAAAGATGTAACAGCATCGAGAGTGTTTGGAGCATGGGTGGGGTTTGTCACAATACAATACAATACTCTCTCACTCATCACTCAGGGTCCTACTGCTGATTCAACCATTAAAGTAGTAGAGAAGACCAATCCATTTTGAATGGCCCTCCACATTATGTGATTTACACTGCAGTATGTTTGCAGAACATTATTTTTGGTGCCAGAACACATCGTGTTTCATCCTAGCCTGTGTTCTTTTGAGGCCTGGTCTTTAAAGGATAGCAGAAACCCAATACATCATGCTCCAGTGTTTTGCTAACTGCCTCTGTCTGCTGCTCTCCAGGGTGAATCAAGGAGCTGCAGCTGGAGTCAGCCCATGGAGGGATTATAAGGTCCTGTCAGCAGACACTGAGGTGGCTGAGACAGCCATCTGCCAATGACTGGCTCCCCTAAGCTGTCCTCACACCGCGTTCCTAAAGAGCTAAAAGCTTTACCGGTCAAAGAGACCGCTCTTTATCGCGTACTTTCAAAGGTTTAGCACTGGAATTAAATGGAAAACTAAATCCATGGAGACATTGGTATTGAGACTTCTACTCTCCGTGGCCCTCCTGTGTAATAGGTTTTAATGGAGTGTACCTTGTGGGCAGCCTGTTATAGGGGGTAATAACATCACCAGTTAAACAGTTCCTCGATGGACTGGATTAAACATGTATTAATTAGATGCAGATGTTACTGTTCTAAATCCTTAGTGACCATATTTGTAGATGACAATACAAGTAAAATGTATCATCCAAATGTGTCTTTATAACATAAATGCTAAATGTTCTTCAGGAATGAGAGGCAACTTAAACCAATGGATATGTCACAACAAAGATGTGGTCATCATCAATGAACTCAACATATTACATTTCAAAATAATAATAATTTGACTTAATAAAATACATATGTAGCAACTACAAAGAATGCCCCTGTCCCTTGAAAATAATTGACAGACGATGAATCAAAGGGAGAGGCCCTTTTAGAGAGCAACCGGTGTCTCATTGACTATTGGGCACATTTTATTGAGCAAATAGTGTGTTTGCCTTCCTTGACCTGCCTTGAATAGAAAAATACCTAGTATGAAAAATGTTTTGATTTCGAATGGTACTCGTTAAATTGTTATGCAAGTTTGGGAGGACACCAAGGAAATTAACGTTGTTGAAACCCATTTTCTTTCTCAACAACAACAAAAATAAACAGTTGTGCTGGTGTGTGACATCCGTCAAAAAGTAACACTTCAGACCAAAGCTGTGGCAAATGCGTAATATATTGCACTGTTCGGGGACTTCTTTCAAGAACGCAATTCTGCATTCCGAATACTATGAATACTGCCCAAGGAAATGAAGCAGGATACCCACGTGGCGGTGGCTTTCCACAAATACTTCACGCTCTACTATCGTGACGCAAAGCAGCTGTCAATCTTCTACCGCTTACCTAACTTCTACATATGTTTGATTTGTTTAAATTCCTTTATTACTTTAAGTTAATTGGTCAATTTACGCACAGTCAAAAAATTATACTGGAGGATTAGATACATATAATGCAAAGGAAATGTCGGAGTTGGGCTCGGAAAACGACTTTTGCGGCAAAGCTATGGGCATCTCAACTATAGGCGCGCAGCCCTCGCTCCAAGATACAGGTGTATTGGAATACGTACCCGGCAGGTGTCCCGTCATTACACGTGACTGATGTATTCTCCAAAAAGTGCAACTTCATGTCATAATCGAGCTTCTGCGCCGAGCAAGGGTAAAGGGACTGGGCAAGGTTCTTCACCTGAGTCATAAAATTGTCCATGTTCTCCTCTACGGCTGTGAAATCCAGAGGGAAGCTCTCCGTGGTGTCACCCCGGTCCCGGTATGTGGGAGAAGGCGGTGCCCGCCGTGGTTGCGGGTTACGACCACCTCGAAATCTTCTTGCGCCAAGAACTCCAGACTGCAAAAGTACTATCAGCAGAATCGAGGAAACTAATCTAAAAGCCGTCATCTTTCCCGCGGGCAACTTGCAGTTTAGCGCTTATTTGGATGGATTCTCTCCCAAAATTGTGTCTCCGCGTGAAGATCTCGCTGCTTGGAGAATAAACGACAAAAAGGCAAACAATTACGCACGTGTTTGGAGACGCCAATTGTCTGCTCTGCCTTTGGCTCAAAGGTGCAGTTTCGTCCTCTAACAGAGTTTATTTTAGATTAAAACTCTTAGCAGAACAGTGATTTTCTATTATTGTATTATTTTATTTGAAGTGTTCTCTCCGCGTGTCCTGTAAGCAGCACCTTCCTTCGTATGGTTCACTGGATTCTAAGTTTCATGTTCCCCAAACTACCACTGTCACTGCTACTGAAGCAAGCGTACGCTTCGAGTTAATGACAATTCTCATGCCATGCTCTGGAATTTTATTTAAACTTTCCCCCCTTCTGTCTTTCTTTAGCCAATCATGGAAGTGGGCAGGACTCTGGGCATGATCAAGCGTGGCAGACTTCCCCCCTTTTAATTTGTTGAGGGAAAAATGCCCATGCTTTGGCTCTTTTGATCCGCGATGTTGCATTTGATGTGGCGGTTTTTACTGGCATTGAAATGCCTATTTCCCATTCCATGCAAATTTATAGAGTGAGAATAAGCCTCTTGTTACACCCTCGTCTCAGAATCAATTGGGGGAAAGAAACAGCAAACACAGGATCTCTTCCCATAACTCATGCGAATCTGAATATGAACAACACAGTAGCTCACTCTGAGTTAAAGTTTGACATTTGCCGACTAGTTTCAATTTCTCGCTCACTTCTGTGCTCTGGTCTTATTCATGAGACGTTCTTTAATTTACAACAAATTAATTATAAATAATGGATGTTATTCGTTTAAGCTTTGAAACCACACGCTTAGGCTGTGCTGTGTTTATAATGTGTTGGCCTTAACCGGAAAACACAGGTGTCCCTAAGAAGACACACAGGATACCAAGAGTGCAATTAGTTTGATTTGTCAACTTCCAGCGATGTTTTCAGTTAGTAAATAAAGGCTGATAATAAAAGTAAGTGACAAAATAATTCACAGCAAATTATTATTAACATTTTCCAAAAATGGAGGACTATAGTTTACAAATATTTCAGAACTTCTCAACATGTTGCTGTTTCAAAAGAAGAAAACATTAGGCATACCTTGTGTGTGCGATACTTTATTTCCCATGCAGAACAATCCCCAAAGTTAACTAAGAGTAGCTCGAGCAGGTTGTGTTTGTAGCTGAGGAGTGGGGACGCGGACACTTTTTATCTACAAGGGGCCCCTAAAGATCAAAGCAACCATCACTCTTTCTTTCCCCTCCCTCCTCAGACCCCTTCAAAACCTTCGTGCTCTACTGTATATTTTAAGTCGAGGTTAGCATCCTGAAGGGAAGCCCGCACCTTAACACAGGAATGCCCCGTTGCGGTTGAGGTATTTCTTTAAAGGTCGGTCAATGTCTCTGGAACAAATCTTTAATCGGCCCATTCCAGACGTCACTGTGTAAGTAGAGTTCCCGCTGATGGAAAAAATGAAAATCTTGGGCACAGACTTCTAAGTACATTTGTGTCCATGTGTGTTTTTAAAGCTTGTTTCCCCAACTAATTTAGCAGCCTATTTGTCTACATCAATCAAGAGGGAAATCCCAATTAATTTAACTGATTTCATTATCATTTGGTTTCCTTCAATGGCATCAAAGGAACCTGACATTGGCGTCCCTAAGGAATCACCCTAAATAATTTGCCGATTACTTTCGCCAAAGCCATATGAATAAACGTTGCATTTGTAAAGATCGGTCGCTGAAGTCAGGCTTTTAAAAGGCAGTCCTGTTGAGAGCTCCCGATCTGCAACACTGTCATTCTCAGGGTAATTGCTATGGTAATTGGTTTATTCCGGCTATGCGTGAAGGGGGGAGAGCCTTGCTACGATGTCCTAATTAACCGTTACGCACAATAAAAACATAAGGGTATTAGTGTTTTATAGACTTTGGGGATCCCTTAGATTTGCTTTTTCAGCCTGCGCGGAGTGATATTAGAAAGAGCGTGGGGACCAGTGATAGTGGGAACCTTGACTATGCTGAAACTTGTTGCTTCAAACTAAAGTATAATGTCCAATTATAGCTACGCATTTACCTGAGACGCGTTCTTGTGACTGATGTCGGTTCAATGATTGATGTGCTACGAGGAGCCCGATGCAAAACACGCATTAAAACACAATTGATTTCGTTGAGTAACAGCTTGAGTTAAGTCCTAAACATATTGCTTTGTTGGTAGCAAAAAGTGAGACATCAAAAATGTTGAATGCTCCCTTAAGTATGTGTGAAAAGGTGAAAGAGATACCAGCTCACAGCCTCAAAGACAGACTAGAAACTGTTGGTGCATCTGAATGACTGAGGCAGGTAGGAGATTGGCTGGTGTGTTGCATGGGGGAGAGAGGACAATGTTGACAAGAAACAAAACAAACAAACAAGAAGACCACCAACATCCCTTCGGTATAACTAGCGATCCGATGTTCTAAACTGCTGGGATCTGCTTTGGGACTCAGGTATTCTGGATGCAAAGTCACACTAGCAGGACTGATGGTATTCATTGGAGAACTTCAAACAGATGCTTGGGTAGATTAAAACATGTGCTGGATGCTATAGGAGAGGCTCTGTCACTGACTGAGCCCAGTCACTTTGACCCGTACCTCTCCTTTTTATCACCTGCCATCCCCACAAATGTAACCCTTAAATCACTGGCAGATGGACCCAGACTGACACACGTACATCCAAGGAGAGGTTCCTTGGTGAAGCATCCATGGTGTCCTGACAGGCTGGCTTACCCTACACCTCATTTGGCTTGTGGCTACATTGTGGTGTGCCTATAACTGAGTGCATGTTGTGTGGTTAGTATCCAGTGGCCAAAAGGTCAGTCTGGGAAAAAAGCATTGCACGTATCCATACTTTTTTGCACATAGACTCAGATGCCCCTTCCGCTTTGTTGCTTATCACTGTCCCCTTTTCTTCCTGTAGTCCTTTAGCCTGTTTCCTAATTTGGTCTGCGAATGCCACATTAAATATGGGAAATGGAGGCTAAAAATGGTTTTAGGGGCTTTGCTACTGTCATGGCACTGTGCTATTTTTTCTCTCTATGCACCTTGTTTGAACTCACGGTGCTAAGCTTTTTTGGCTTTCGGTGGCATTCTCTCTCTCTCCTTCTCTCTCTCTCTCCTTCTTCCTCTTCTCTCACACACTCTCTTTCTCGCTCCTCTTTCTCTTTTTCTCACTCTCACCCTCTATCTTTATTTTGTTTAGAGTCTATCTTTAAATTTTATTCTCATGCTCTTTGTCTATCACTCTAGTTTTTCTTTCCCTCTGTTTCTCTCTCTCTCTCTCTCTCTCTCTCTCTCTCTCATCCTATCCCCCTGTGTGCGGCAGATCCAGAAATAACCACAACATAAGTCTGAATGGATTAATCCCAGAATTAGGTCATTTGAAAGTGACCCAGCTGTTCTGATGGCAGTCCCTCAGAAGTGCCCACGGAGCCTCCTCCCCCACAACTCCAGCCCTCCTATGAAAGTCAAAGCCTGTCTTTCATCTCCGATCAGTTGCATGTGCCCTCCCAGATCCACAGGTTTTACTGCTTAACTCTGGGCTGGCAGCGAAGGTCATGTGACACTGCCTGCTTGGCGTTTAGACGCTTCACAGCTATGGGAGCGCGCTCAGTCTGTGCCGCTTGCCAGCTCTTCTCACACATCGCCCCGTCTCCTAGCTGCCCTCGCCTGTTAGTTTTGATTTGCACATGCCGTTGTCCAGGGTCCATCCGTGATCATCAAATCCTGCTAGTTGGAACTGTTAGGTCAGGTTACATCAAAGAGATCAGGGGGGATCAGCCTCTTGAAAGGGACAGGCTCCACCTCCCCTCATCAGAAACAGGTGGAGGTCCTCATTGGAAGAACAAAGGGGAGATCACCATCTATAAAACTTTTGTATTTCGCAGAATTCTCTCTTCAGATTCCTCGAAAATGCCACCCCTTTTGAATCCACACTGTAAATACTGCGTAAGGTACCATCGAAAGAGACTATTCTGTGATATCAGGCTTGAAGCTGTGACGCTGTGTCAGCTTCACCACTAAATCCTGTGGGGGTCACCGTTCCACCTAACCTTCGGTTTAGTGGTCTTACGGCACAAAGTGTTAAAGTGTGGAAATCTGATAAAACCCGGAACCGAAAGAGAAACGGAAATATGATGAATGGGTGTCAGGTGTTGGGAATTAGTTGTTGAAACGTCCAGAGACGTTAAGGGTAATATGATAATTCACTTTTAAATTCTTCCTGGGTTTAAATTTCAATGTCCCATTTCTAGATATAAAGCTCATCACAGACTTTACTCGCCAGCCGAATGTTTATACTGTCAAACATGTATCATTATTAAACAAGATGGTGTAATTGTTGGATTTCTGATGTGCCACAGTTGTAATACATAACATGGTAGATTTTACAGTAAGCCTCATACTGATTCATCATCATTTCCGAGAATGGCATCACGTCTCACACATCTATCCGCTCTAGTCTCTCACATTTCCCCACTCACATCCTCTTTAGAACAGCTCGGAAACAAGTGTCTCAAATTCTACGTTGAAACGTCAGTTTAAACCCCCAAACAAACATTTATGGAGATTTCTTGTCCTAAAATATAGTAGAGCCCCCTTCATGTCCCCTCACCACATGTTCCCTGTAGTACCCAGAACATTAGAAAACAACCTTGATCCTGGCTTGAGTCAGGAGGTGCCATCTAAGACCTGGACTTCAATAGAGGGAGTAAGAGGATAGGCAGGACAGACATCTGTCCAGCAGGCTCTCATTCTGTGAGAGGAGACTTTCTATTGGTTGCAGATGATGCCCTGTTTGATAAAAAAAGAAACCTCTTTCAAGATAGGACAGCTTTCATTAGTGGTCTCCAAGCGGTTGTTCAGATAAGGTCTGTGGTTTCATGGGTGAAGGTCAGGTTGGACGTTTTGTTGCAGAACGTCTGTCGGAGTTACAGTCTGGGATGACCTGTTATCTCTCGCTGTGTTGCAGTGTTGATCCTGAGATGTGTGCATGTGTGATGTATGTGCCCGCGTGGATCTGTGTGGAGACAGCATGTGCGGGTGTGCATGCGTGCACACACGCTTGTGTGCGTGTGTGTGATGAAGGTAAGGTGTTGTAACCTGCGCTTAAGTTCAGGGCCTTTCCTCTAGGTGTTTCCACTCATGCCTTCCGTCTGAATCACCGGAACCTTCTGCGATGCCCTGTCGTAGGTGGAGGACGGGAGGGAGTGGAGACCCATTATCATTCAACACTATGATTATCAGAAATTCTTCCCCTCCGCTCGGCATCGCCATGGAGACAGCACAATCAGACCCTTTTGTTTTGGAGATGTTGTGTTTATATGGCAGATCTTCGCCAGAGGATATGGAAAAGCCCATCATTACTAGATTACAAGAGCTGTTTCCTGCTTCACCTGACAGAATGCATCCCCAGTAAAGATTCTCTTCTTCCATGGTAAAAACAAAGAAGTTGATTTTCAAATACATCAATACTAAAAAAATGACTGTATTTTTCTAATGCATGGACACATGAATGCTGGTATACAGATGTATATATATATATGTATCTATATATCTGTAGATACATATATATATATACATCTATAAATATATAAATGTGTACACTTCTGGTACTTTGCACCCCTTAGCACACATACACAGGCACACATTTTTCCTATGAACATCACACATTGAGCTATCACTTTACATCAGCACCATTGCCTTGACAACCCATGACTTATCCACTTCACACCCTCCCAGAAGCTTTTTTCATCCTTCATCCCTTCGTTCCTCATCCATTGTGCCAACCAGAAGACGGGACTACCGTAATCAGAGCCGGCAGCGCTCCGTGCCAGGTTCTGTCTTGGCCTGGCACTTGCCTTGATGTCATATTTTGGTGAAGCAGACTCCGTCTGGTGCCAGAGTGCGCCCATCCCGGCCAACTGTCTGACAGCTCCCCTTTCATCACAGTGACATCATTCTGCTACTTGATTACTTTCCACAGGCTTGTCCAGGCCTGGGATCTTCCTCCCTGGAAGCTTCAATGATCATCTCTGCTTCATCTGCCTTGATGGTCTGTGCTTGCCAGTGGTCCACACCAAGCACGTGTGGACTAAGTGTTGATATTCACTTGTTTTATAAGGTAATTCCCGTCTGTTAGAGTGATTCCCATTTGTTAGAGTGGAAATTATCGTACCATTTAACAAGACTTTTACAAATTTTGCAGAGAGGTTTAGAATGGTTTATCATCCCACAGTAGAGCTAATGTCTAATGCCACACAGCCACAAATCTAAATAACCTCTGAAAGATGACCACACAAAAAAGCCTATCTCAGTGGTTCTTACAAGCCAGGGACATTCTCATGGAAAAAGGTACGCCCATACACAGCTCATATGTTCAATGGACACAGCATTTTCCTTTGACTGAATTCCAGTAAGAAATCGCAAGGAAGAAGTTTAAAGGGCTGCCGAATAGGAAACTGCAATGTGAGGGAGATATTCATAGCCAAGTTGTTCAGGCCAGGATTGCTGTGTTCTTTCTCCATCCACCTTCACAGGTCTCCGGCTGTCTTCACCTCTGAGGCCTGGGCCTAAGCTGTGTGGACCTTGTGGGCAGCCTGGGCAACGGGTATGAGCTACACCCACCAGATCTCTGCCCACATCTGACAGCCTCTCCTCTGGACTTCCCTGGAGCCGGGGATCAAGAGGTGTTTGTGGCTGGCCCTCTGTCCGTCAATAAAACTGAAATCGGTGACTGTTGATTTATGATTTTATGTAAGGAAAAGACTGTGGATGTCTGCTTTAAAAGGTAGGTCGCTGTGTTTACTTATCCTCAGTGAAAGTTGTGTGTGTTTTACTTTTTTACAGGATGGGGGGGGGGGTGCTACAGGAAGAAAGGGAGGGGTAGCATATATCTGTGTCTCATGTGACTTAAAGGATGAGCAGGGTTAACAGGAGCTGGTATTTTAGCTCCATCTGAACTGACACAACAATACTTAAGGATTCTAGTTTCAGCTGGCAGGAGGCATCTTGAGACAAGACGCAGAACGTGGGAATCTCCTCCCTCTATCCCTTAACCCTCCTGAGTCTCTGTGGTCCACATGCCTTCCTGAAAAGGGCTCAACTGTGCTCTTAAGGTCACCTGTGGTTGGCTAATGGAAACATTTATTCAAAAACAAGGTAATGTATCTGTGTGGAAAGAAAGCGTCCACTTCCCTCTTTGCTGTGGCAGGAAGGAGAGAGTCAGTTGCGGGAACAAGAGTGTTACTCAGGCTTTGCTCATGAAACGTGCCATAGTGAAGACCAGCCGCCATCAGAGCATGTCCATTTGTTTTTGTGATGACTAATGAACAGATTGCAGCAGGAATCTTACAAATCTTACACACAATCTGGCTTTAATCTGATCCAACTTGTCTGCACCTGGAAACAGGAAATAGGGGTTTCCTTCAGAAACAACACCTCTTTACCACATGAGATGGTTGTTTGTCGGGAGACGATTTTTATCTTTTGTAGGTCAAGGCAACTGGACTCCTGTAACAAAAAAGGACAAGATGAATATGGTAAAGAGATGTTGCACTGTGTCAGTACATTTTTTGACAGTATATCAACATTACGTAAAGCTGTCCATAAAACATAATGCTGAGAACGTCTGTGTTTCCCTGCCCTGCAACAAGCACCTATGAGAAAGATGAACTTTGTCAGTCAAACTAGATTCCTACAGACATCTGTGACACAGGTGGGGACCCGATACCAACAGTCCAAGATTTCTCTCGAAATGATAAATTTCAGACCAAAACACCCGCTTAAATGTTAAACTCAAGCAGTTGTGGTCCTCCTGGAACCGATGTGAGTTAAGGATTTGAACTGAATTCTCCTTATCCCTCTAAACTGAAAGCACACCAGCCAGGTAGAGAGAAGAGGACAACTGTAAGATGTCTGAAGCGTAACCTGTTCCCTGGCCCTCACTTTAAAACCAGATGAAGATCGGCTGAAAGCCTGAAGTCATTACACCTTCAAAGGTAATTAACACATGGCTTTTGTTTGGACCTGATGAGCCCCAGATTGTGTAGGTACAGATGGTTGGGGGGGCAGACGACAGATACCAAGAGCAAGGTGTGCTTGGATGTGCTTTCATGTCAGCAGGAAGTGCTTGACCCCTGCCCCCCCTCCTCCCTCGACCTCAAATCTAGGCTGTCAACACCACTTCCGTGAGTGCCCTCTAAAGATGAACATGTGCAAGGAGACGGGGCGCTTCTGGACCCCAGTGTGATGAGCAAGAGGACCCAGCTGGCATACCTGCTTTGAAAACACCTTCGCTCTGAGCTTAAACATACAGTAAGTAGGTATGTCAACTCGGATTTCTGACACCTCCCCAAATGTTACAAATTTATTCCACACAGATATGTGTTGTTATTCAAGTACAAAACTGACATCAACTTCGAATTGAGTTTGCGAATAGAAAGGTTGCTGGTTTTAAATGTTTATGTGACCACCCCTCCAGTTGACTGGAGTGTTTAGAACTTGTGTGTTTGACCTTGAGCTAAAAACAAACTGGCACTTGGAGCAGCCTGAATGAGGTGGTAAATGGTTGGACGTCCTCCATTTTCTGTCAAAGGGAGAGGAGGCTGCTGTCTTTCCTCGACCCACAAGTCAAAGAGCTCCCTGTCTGAGCAGGTCAGTCTTGGTCCGGAGTTTGCTGTCTAACCTGCAACCACCTTCCACCCTCCACCTTCCACCCTCCACCCTCCCACTTTGCACTCATCTCTCTGACAGAACAGACAGAAAAACTAAACTCCTTTATTTGGGGAATCGGAGAGGGGAATTTTCTCCCTGGATATTACTTTGGGAGACATTTTGACAGTATTTCTAATTAGTAACTAGAAAATAACTGCGCCGGTCCAACCACAAAGGATGGGTGACTTTCAAATCGTAATCTGTATTTTCAGTAGTTTGTGTGCAATGACACAGATTTTTTGTGACTGATCTTGCACAGTGTTTGCCTAGGGCTGCTGACCGTATATATACTCCTAAATCAGTGTGACCAATTACACAATTAAGAGGTGAGGTTTAGAGATGAGAAAACACAGCGTGTGTCATGGAAAGAATCTCAATCAAATCTGTCATGTACAACCATGGTTAAAACATTCAAACAACATGGTCTTTGCATTTCAGCAAGCTAACAAACACACACGCAAACACACACACACACACACTTAGCTCCCTAAAGTCGAATATGAATCAACTCAGGCGGTGGGATGTGAGGGTCAGCGGCCTGTCTCAGGAGAACGTTTGATGATGGCGTTTTATTGTTCCAGAAGGTCAAGTTCTTCAAAGCTCTCCTTCTGTTCACCGCAGGGCGTCCGCCCCGCAGCTGTCGGAGAACACTCGGCTTTGTGTTTTTCTACGAGAGGAGAGGTGGGCCAGAGCCACTCTCAAAGACATGTTTTCACTGGGGGTAGGCACACAGTGGACACCGGAATATTGTTGTCCTGCTTTTTTCAACTCCTCTCTTTTGTGGCAGGAGGGTGGTGAGTGATAGAATCTTATTGAATGGGGGCATTTTCCTCTCCCAGGTGATTCACTGTTCAAATACCACTTTTTGGCATGTCACAGCTGTGTGTGTGAGGGTGTGGGTGTGTGTGTGTGTGTGTGTGTGTGTGTGTGTGTGTGTGTGTGTGTGTGTGTGTGCGTGCGTGCGTGTGTGTGTGTGGATGTACTACTACAATAGGTGTCCAAGCTGTCACAGTGGCCACAGTAATGGAGCACACTGTTAAAACATGTGCGAAGTTCGGTAGTTCAGGGTGTATCTCTGACCTGAGCTGACTATGGTCATTCAAGCCCTGCTGTTCTGAATGAGACTCTGCAGCTCTGAGACAGTAACACACAGTGCCACAGGGTCCTTGATAGGACAGTTGAAGAACACTACAGCAGCTCTGGGCAACATCACAGCCCCACTGTAGGACAGGTCAAAGAAAGAGCTCCAGGAGATGCTTTGCGTCCACTTCCTCCTCCAAGAAGGTTCCACCTTTGTGCTCTTCTCTGGGCTAGGCCAGAGACTAGGCTATGCTCTTCAGTATCTGGTGACGCTGTAAGACTCCAGATTCCAGAACACGTGCCAGTAGCTCTCCAAGATCCCCCCCGTCCATCATCTTGGCAAGCCATCACAGGCCAAAAAAATGAGTGCTAGTGAAGATGCTAAGGTAAGACGTATCGTGTAGCAGATGGGCTGGGTCTACTGAAGGAGCCTCTCTCTACCACTTCCAGACCCTCTACCTGACCACCCTGAAATGCTGACTGCTGCGACGCTGGACGGCAGGTTCTCCACCCTCACCCTGTCCATGCTCCCCTCCACCCCCCCCGTCCCCAAAACACACACACACCCATTCCTTAGCACCAGCAAGCTGAAGAGGGCCCTTTTCATGCTGTTGCTAAGCATTTGAAGTGTCCAATTGCAAAACACATCAGCATGAAAAGGTCTGCGGTTTGTGCCTTTGATAGCAGGAATGTTCTTTTGGACTTTCTTACAAAAACGGCAGGTCAAAATGCATGCTGATTTATTTTCCAGTCTCCAATCCACATGGAATACGAGTCGTTCAGTTTTTCTGTGTCTATCTCCTCAGCTTGCATTTCTTCTCACCTTCAAAGTTATGATGCGAAAAAATATTTTTTTACCACCAAACTGCTGTTTTTAAACTATCACGTCTATATGATTTGTGCAGTTCCAGTGAAGCAACTATGCCGTAATAATGTCATTCGGTCCGGCAAAATAGTAACAGCTTCTACTACAGGTAACTTTTCTCCAGATAAAGATACGTTTTTAGTAGCCCTATGTAGAGTCGAATTGGAGCCGTGTGGATATTTCATGAGGAACAGTGACAGAGATGTTTTACGGTCCTCAAGAGGGGCAGTCCAATTGAAGACAGTCGTCAGAGAGAGTTTACCAGACCTCTCGTGTTTGTCCCATGATCATTACTATTCTACTACAAGTCTACTATTCTATCATTATCCTGGCAGGTCATGGGAAGCTTAATAAAGAAAAACTGAAGGAACATATTTACGAATGTGATTGCATGCATGGAATGTTGTCGTTACTTCAAGTCTACTGTTGAAACTGACGACATGTCACAGGTAGACCTTCTGTCCAGGGTATTCTCTTAACAGGGAGTTGGAGTCAGCAAACATCATTGAGCTTACGTGAAAGGGGACGCAATTTAGACTCACAGAAGTAGTTGGGAGTTTGTGGTCAAGCTAAATGTTGTCGCTTGAATCATTCCCCCACCAGTGTCTGATCTCGGCCCTCAGAAAAGGACTGATAATGATGTTTAATTGATTATGTAGAATGAGGGAAAGATCTGTTTTGGTCCCGTATCATTCATCTGTCCCTTTGTGTCTCTGGTCGGCAGAAGAAGATTGCTCGCATGCCATGCAGCTCTTTCTCTTTCTTCTTCTAAAACAAATAAAGACGTCAAACATCAAAGCGGCTCTTGGTTAATAAAAGAAGACCTCAAATATTTTCCATTATGTTTGACATGGTTTTGGGTTTCGCCATCCAGAGGAACAACAACAGGACGAAATAAAATGACGCTTTCTTGGTTGTTGTTGCTTGGTTTCAGTGTTACGGAGGCTAAGCAGACCGAACCAGCGCCTGTTCTTTGATCTTGGTGGCTCTAATTATTCAAAGGTAGTCGCTCTCTCACAGACATGAGTGGTCCTCCTCCCTACTGCACAATACACACGCGCGCACACACGCGCACACACGCCCATACACGCCCATACACACATACACACGCCCATACGCACACGTGCACATACAAACATACACATTTATGACTGCTCTCTCCTCGCTGTCCCCACCACACTCCTGATTATGGTGTCCAGAGGTCCCCTGTTAGAACAACAGCCAGCCAAAGGATCACTTCTTCCCTTTGAAGTCCTCGTCAGTCGCTTGCGTTGATGTCCCAGGCCAGAGGACTGACCCCTGACCCACGCTGATTGCTTCCGTGGCGCAGCCGAGCAGAGATAACTGTAAATTCAGCCCTTTGATATCCGCTCAAGAGAGGGAGGGAGGGAGGGACAGCCTCGGGGAGGCACGCTGGCGCACACGCCGGCGCACACTCACTCTCGCTGACACACACGTACACATCCCCAGATGCGCCGCCGCACACACGTACACGTGCACAGGCATGCAGCTGCTATATAGCAGAGGAGACTTGGCATGGGCTCTCTGAAACTCTGATTCAAGCCATAGAACTGATGTCCGATCTGCTGTTTCCCCATCGGAGGAAGTGGAATGAGAAAGTCAACGAAATGTTCACGCTGAACCATCAGCTGGTTTGGTTTTTAACATTTCTCGGGGAACTGAATGAGCACATTAATGAACATCAAGCCTGATTGGCACCAATTTGTGCAAAATATGTTTTCTTTTCTTCCTGTGTCGCACTACTGAGTAATAGCACTGAGCCTGTCCAAGAACAATAATGGGTGTTCTAGTGTGTCAGGGAGAGACAGGTTCTTATGGAGACAGTGGGATAGAGATTGAGAGGCTCCTAGGATTCCAACTCCTTTGGCTGGGACGCTTGCTGTGGTCTATTTGAAACAGTATGAGAGAAATGACTGCAGACTGAAGAGAATAAATCTAAACTCTGTCATTGTCAGGAGTGTCCATCTATCAGTGAGAAAAGGGAGGGTGGTCTGGTGTACAGGAGATGTTTCTCTGGCTTTCAGTACAGATTTTGGCAAGCTAACAACTCACTCTCCGCACAAATCTGAATGGGCGGGAAGTTGATGGATAGTTGGGTTTCTAACCATGCCCACAGATATAGGCATCCTGAGAATAATCAGAAACAGGATCAGGGAACCAGGAAGCCATCACCAGGATTCCTACACTATGTATCAGATCAATATAGTTGGACATGGAAGTACAATCAGCAGTGGCATAAACCGATATGTGAATGTTGACACCACTGTTGTTTTTACGATCAACACAGCCTGGCTGTGAGTCCACTACAGTGTATTCTTGAGTGAATACACAAACGTTACGCTAGTGGCTCATTTACTCATTGTTGGAATGAGGCATTTTCCTAAATGAGACCAGAGCAAAGCACCCCTTCATGTGAGAGACCGATGAAGATGAGCACATTGAAGTCCCTCAGTAGAGACTGTCCTCTGCTGTAATTATGGTCTCTCTTTCTTGCCCTGTACTTTCAATAGACTGTGGTGTTTTTTTGTCTCAAGAGAGAAAGGAAACTGAGAGGAAAACATCTAAAAAGCTTTCTGGGACGTTGGACCGAATGTTGCTTTTAAAGCCCGGAATAGTAAACATGAGGCCTTGTAATTTGCTTTGTCATCTTTACCTCTCATTTCTCTTTCAGCACCAAGTGACCAAAATGAAGTATGGGGCAAAGAGAAACGGCCAAGGAATTCCTCCATGTAAAAATAAAATAGAAAATATGCATGACATTTACAAAGCAAAACGGACTTCTGTATTATGTCAAATTCAGCAACAAACCAATCTGGTTTTACAGACTGTAGACAACACGTCGACAGACCAACGTCACGATCCACAGTCCATTGCAATCATAGAGCTGCAAATCCTTAACTACATACAATATACAATACTAGCACCTGCAGTACTTAAACATCCCACACTAAGATTAAAAAGTTTGCTTCTTTTTACCAGCCTGATCTTGTGTTGAGTTTACTAGACTGAGGGCAGGATCCGTAGAGCTGGAACTTGGAAGGGTAATACACTTCCTGTGGTTCTTGGAGTTACCTCTGGAGGGAGCTACAGCTGTCAAGGACCTCATTTCTAATTTCAGTCACAACCAAAGACATTAGGGTTGTCACCTGGCTGGTGTTTGGAGTGCTGGGCTGCTCTCTGTATCAGACCAGAGACTCGTCTGACTGATCGTCATTTGAACTTTCCGCCGTTTCAACCTGTTCCATCGAACACAAACAAAAGAAAACCACCAAAGTTATATAAAATACCCGAAAATGCCAAATCATCAGAGTGTCAAATTGCTTAAAAAGATGTGGGTCTGTTTTGTGTGTGTTGTTTGCTATGAGGAGTCCTGGGTTACAGTGGCGTGTTTAGGAGGATAACGGACTGAGGCTGTCACTGGGACATGGCGTCTTCTTTCATGTCCCCTCTGTAATTACTTCACTCATACTGAAAGAGGAGGATTCCGGCTCCTGTCTCCGGTACATCTTTTACTTCCATGCCAAAGGAAACACTGCTGGTGACCAGAGACTTTGATAGATGGCTCTGACTGTTTGTATCTGTTCCATTCGGGGGAAGTCTCAGGAGACTAAATAGTCTGTCTGAATGTCAACTAACAATACATCCTCAGCCCACAACATTCTTTGTCCTCATGGTGATCTCAGTTACGTGATTACCTGGAGATTTGAAGACTTTTCATTCCAATCATTCGCTTAGGGACAAGTTTCCCCATGACATTAGGGTGGAGGAATGCTGACGTCTTGTTTTAAAATGTAAATAACCGGACTGTTCTTAAGTGTTCCTGGTGTATTATGTGTCAGTCTGAAAGGGCGTTCTCAAGGGGAGGGGGGGGGGGAGGGAATGCTCCAAAAGACTTCACTTGAAAACTTCCTTTCATGTTGTGGAAAACCGATGAACTTCTGTTGTAGTTTATTGCCGGTGTGATTTTTTAAAAGCATCCCCCTGGGCTCTTTGAAGTGAGCGAGGGTCTGTTTCTTCTCTGGAACGGTGTCACCATGTCGCTGCTCGCCTGTTTCTTGTCTCTGATTGGAGCGGATGGAACCAATCCTTTTCAACATCCAATCCGCTCGGGTTGCATTTCACAAGCAGCAAGCGTGACAGAGCAGAAGGCTGGACAAATCTACCGGCCTTAATACAGCACCCCCCTCCCCCTTCTCCTCTTCCTCTCCTCCCCTCACATGACAACAGGTGTTTGAGCTAATGTGATGATTACAGAGATGTGTCTCACAGTGGTTAGTGTTTTGCATGAAGAAGGGATTGTGGTTATGGATGAAAGTGTTGTGGTGTTCAGAACTGCAAATGCGTTCTCAGTTGCTTCAAGGCCAATCTCCTACAACACAACATATTTATGGGCCTGCGGTTGTCACCGTGCATTGAAAAAGAGGAGTTATTTACTGAATGACCAGATCAAATGTATTTGATTGATTCCTCAGCGGAAGTTGAGCTTCTCTGTTATGTTGCGTCGTACAGTAATAGCCTTGTCTTCCCTCATCCTTGCTGATTTGGACATGCATGCCTTGATGCCGCCGAAGCTCGTGGTTCATTATGCCTTTATGGCCTATTCTGGTCAACCTCGAAGTTGTGGTCACCCACATCGAACTGTTCCCCTAACAGCTTTCTGTACTTTTTATAATGTGGCCCAGCTTTTCAGAGAAGAGGATGGTTTTTTCTTCTTCTGAGTATCGTTCATCTGATTCATGTGCTTTTTTACGATGCAGTTAGGAGTTCAAGTGTGTTTAAAAATAGTTGCAGAAATTGTTATTCAGGACATTTATAAATGTAACTTGTAAACATGTTTATTGCTCATACATGTAATATCACGGGTAAAAAAAAAAAAACACACACACAATTTTTGATTTCCATCCAATAAATGTTTGAGATTGAAATAACCTTTGGGACAGACAATCCAGGGCGGAGTCATGTGGTCTAGGGTTCCATCCAGGATAATTGGTTTCATCGCTATGCGTGTTCAAGATTCTGTTATTGTTGGAGCTCCTGGTTGGTTTAATGAAGTGGTAACATGTCTACACGGAGAATCACCCTTGTAGACGAAGTTCACCATGTCAAAAAGGCCTCAGTTTACAAACGTCTGGACGAAGAAGAGAGGGATCGCTCTAGGCTCCGCCCTGCTCTTTCCGTGCGTGCGCTTCCACGTTCATCTTGTCTCAGACACCAGACCTGTGTTTGTAGTTTGCTCTGTTGAGGGGCAAACACTAAATGTCTCTTTGCGAGGCCTGCTGATGATCTAGGGCCCAACTGGCCGGGGGAGCTTGTGTTCCGATTGACCCTGGCTTGTTTGTGTAGCCTCTCCTTTCTGGGGGTGTTGAAGATTTAGCAGCTGTGGCCCCATGGCCGGACTCGGCAGCATTAGAAAAACAACATCAACATTCAAGTTACAGAGAAGGGATTCAAAACATGATCCACTCCGTGGTGTGTTTGAAATGTTAACTTAAGACAACAAGTTGGCTAATAGTTTTGTATTTATATATTTTCCTTAGGCTCTTTGAAGTGCAGAACCCACGGAGCACGTCGGTGTGAGGGAATTCTCCAACCTAGCCATGAATGTAAAGATTCCATGGGACTTGATTTAACTTTTGACTCAACAAGGGACTTCTTATTCTGTTTCATGTTTGTCTCAAAATATTAACACAGAAACAGAAAAAAACTGGACAATTGATCAGAAATCTTCTCCTTAAAATGTAACCAGTCTTTGAATGTTTAAAGAGTTTGATTTCAAACAAAGTTCATCGGGTCAGACTGTTATTGCCACCAATATAGAAGCTCACAGGTAACTAGGCAACCCTCTATATTGCCCTTCAGATGAGCTCTTGAGGATGTTCCACTGCTGGTGTCAGCTTTACAGTCTGGTATGATCCAACAGCAACACCCTAAAGTGAGGAACCAAACTCTGAGGTTGTGTTTGTGAGATTTCTTCTTTTTTGTGTCTGTATGTATGTACAGTATGTGTCTGTTTGTATACATGTGTGTGTGAGAGTGCCTATGCTTCGGGGGTGGGGGGTTATTGTTCCTCCTTGTTGGTTTCGGTGCAGTCCTGTTTGTTCTGTGGGCCATCTGTGGGTTGCGTGATGGGATTTAGGCAAGGGTGCTCTGTTAGTAGAGTTAAACAGGCACAGTCACGAGCTCTCACAGACGCCACGGGCACAAGTGTCCTGGTCTCTCTGAGGTTTCACACACACACACACGTACACACACACACACACACACACGTACACACACACACGCACTCTACACGCAGACTCACTCTCCCACACACATGCACACACACACATCTCATACTCAGATTATCGCTGAGGAGAGGTCGTTATAAATCAGTCCTCACACTGATGTGGACAAAAATTGGACTTCACTTCAGAGGATGTGTTGCAGAACAGCCCATAACAGTTTTACATCGGTTCTCCTGATACGTGTGCATGCCAAAGAAAACGTTTCAAATGAAGACCTGTAAGAGTTACCTCCACTGATGCTGCCCTTTCTGGCTGGATCTCTGAAGCCAGTGAATGAGTCAACGCAACACTGCCAGCATGTTTAAAGACCCACCAGAACTTGTTTAAACAACCGCACCAGCACCTAGCACACACTGATCAATGGAGTCAGAATATGGCACGCCAAAAAACCTTTACACAGCATCCAAAACCCTTAGTAGTATTTCCCCCAAACGTACCATAAGGCTCCGCGGTGGTTTTATAGCTGCTCTCTTTATGGTTATCAATTTATTTGATTTGAGACACTTGTGGGCATTTGTGCGTGAGCTATCTAGCGCTCATATTTCATTTGACAAAATGTGAGTCATAAAATTTGGGAGCAAAGAAAGTTGAATTGTAGCAACCAAGCATAACCTTAACCCTGCAAAAACATGACCCACTTCAGATATATAACTGGGAAGGAATAAAGAAATATATTGTTCATAGACCTAATATCTGACGGTGACTGTTCTCTGCCAGTCTTACATTGATGCTGTATTCCCCATCTCGCGTGGGACCCTGATAGATTGTAAATGATTCAGAGGGGAGAGGAGTATAATGAAGACCAGAGTGTAAAAGCGAGCCAGAGAGATGTTAAGGAGAGAGGAAAATGTGAGTGAGATCAAACAGTCAGAGTAATTCCATCAGACTTTGATGTCTGTCTCCTTCGTTGTGTCTCGCGGTGGTTTTGGTTTTATTAGAATCTTCCACTAAGAGGCTTCTGCTACTCATCCTACCACCTAGCTCTCACACAGACACAATGGGCACAACCCGGGCCCACGTACAGCAGCGATGGGCCCACGTACAGCAGCGATGGGCCCACGAACAGCAGCGGCCGGGTCCACGTACAGTAGCAATGGGCCCACGTACAGTAGCAATGGGCCCACGTACAGCACCGATGGGCCCACGTACAGCAGCGATGGGCCCACGTACAGCAGCGGGCGTCTTCATGAGGTTCGCAGGGTCGGTTGAGTAGGAGCAGGAAACGTTTGGCATGGCACAGATGTGTTTTAGCTCACAAAACATGTCAATAAACAAGCACAAACACTTGCGAACAGGTACGGTCTAAATAAACAAAATACATGTGAAATGTGTCCCTCTCATCTTCAGTTGAACCCATCAAACTGTTCACAGGTTGTGAAGAACAAAGCGCTCCTCAATTTATTTTTAGCAAAAGTCGATCAGGGCAACCAGGTCAACAGATTTTGTTCATTTGTTCGGTAAGATATAGGCATTTGGCTGGGGCTGCTTGTTCCTGTTCTGGGAATCTGAGACAAACAAACAAGTAGGCCAGGACAGCAGCATGGGAGGCCTGGCTGGCGTGGAAGGCAGGTCCAGCCTGTCGGGTTTTAAGAGGTTTCATAAAAATGCGGGAACTAACCCCTAGTGTTTGATCGTCTGAACCCAAGACTTTTTTCTGCAGAGCCCAACACCTCTACTGCTGGCAGAGTTCTGGGTGAACCTGGAAGGAGAGTTGAAGAGAGAGAGAGAGAGAGAGAGAGAGAGAGAGAGAGAGAGAGAGAGAACACTACCGGTATGGGGATTGGTTATCCGAGTGTCCAAAACCAAGAGCTTAACCTCTAATATAACCACAGCCACAGGAGTCTGTCAAGAATTAAGTACAGAGTGATTATTTGAAGGGCACTGGTACAACAGAAAGAATAAGACAACGTACCTTTCAGATAGAATGTTTTATTTGACCGCAAAACAGCTGTGATGATGTGATGTGATATCATGGAAATGAGTTGTTCTTGTATGTCATTGAGGTGTATTTGTAGTTGATTGGTTTGTGTTGAATAAATGGTGGAGGATGTTCTTTATTAGCGATTGGAAACCTGAGGGTGTTTGTGAAAACAACCTAGCTCATCCTGACCTCAGATACTTTCGCTGTATCTCCATCTCTACCTCTCTGTCTCTTTTCATTACATCCCCCCCCACATGCACATGCCTGCATACATCCTCGATCTTCTCTACCATACTGTACCAAACTGTCAAACTAGTTGTGTGGAGTATTAGCACGCACAACTTGAGTCGTGTCTCTTCTTTAAGGAAGGACATTGGAAGGTTCAGGAGACGACCCACCATTTGGCAAACCACAGGGGAGTTGATGACACTCTTTACGAGGGCCGAAGCGTTTTTACAAAACAAAAAATAGGATAAAGGATGCGTTTGCTTCAAAGGTCTTACTGTAAGTGTCATTTAAAAAAAGGGTTGGGTTGCCCCCGTTCTGTAATTAAGTTGCTCACATTTGGTTTGTCTGGAATTAAAAGGACTATTGCCACTCTTCAGCGTAGATGTTTTTATATGTCTATTTTGTCTGTGGTGAGGATGAAAGAGGCATGGCCACCCTAGCGTTTCCTGAAAAGTGTTTACCCTGTGTGTGGAAAGTGGAGGAGGTCGACGCGGAGCTGTGTTTGAACTGAGCGTCTCGTGCCTCTTCAGTCTTGACCCAGTCCGCTGAGCTGGTTTACTCTTTATGGTGCTCCTGACACTCCGATTACTCTCCCACTGGTCCGTCTGTCTACATCAAACACCAAAACCCCCTCTTGATGACCCAAGCACCACCCTGTTTGAGGTAGGCGCTGTGTCGACACCCCTCGCTGTCTGTCTGACTCGAGACCGCAAGACCTCACCTCCGAGAGTCTCGCTTTAATCATAGTATGTTAACTTCATTGACACACTGAGAACCCTTGCATAACCCAGTTGGCACGTAGTCCCCTAGACGCCGTAAAATCCTCCAGGGTGTGTTTACAAATGTATTGACGGGTCTACGTTCATTAAACAAATGTCTCTGTGCCGCTCAGAATCTTGTCTCCAGTTTGACATCAAGGCAAGGGCCGTCTGCTCACGAGGAAACTAAAATGACAATCTCACTCAAGTATTTCACCAAGTGAAAATCTGATGACAGTAGTTGAGACTAGTGGACTGCAAGACATTATCTGTGGTTCCGCGGTGGTTTCACCCTCAAAGTATTGCCTCGGGGCAGCTCTCGGAGTTCAATCACAGCCCCTGCTACGCTCCCAAGACCACGCTTGAAATGACAATGACACACTGACGTCAGAGGCTGGTGTTTTGCTCAAAAACGTTACAAAAAAACAAAGGAGAGAAATAATAATGATACAATAGGACGGGACCTGCAGATTTTCCTGGAAGCTCCGCTTTTATCGGAACCAGCGGCTCTTTTCTTTCTCAGTTCTTGAGCGCCAGACATGATGTCGTCCCGGAGAAGGACGGTCTGCAGTCATCTTCAAAGGCACTTAAGATGTATAATTAATAACAGAAATCAGTAATTTGAAATTACAGCAGAGGACACCCAGGTCCCTTTGAACCCTTCCGGTCCCTGTGGATGACTCAGCATCCTCTAATTAGTCTGGATAGATGAACCAGGGTGTGTCTGTCTTCACTGTACGCGTTGACTGCCACAAGCACCTCCACCCCACATCCAATAGACACCGAGACGTCAAGTACAGTAGGCTAATTTTCAAAGTCGGATAGTGCAAATTAATTTCCCTCAGATGTGACCCCAAAAACCATGCGCTGAAAGCCATCCTCTGCTTGTCAACAGTAGCCTTATCCTCCCACGCACTGGCTCTTTGAAATCAATAAAATACTACAAAAGAAATTCTATCAGATGAACATACAGGGACACCCAATGGCTCAAAACATCAGCAGAAATCCTCAACGTGAACCACAGTCAACAACCTCTGTCTGTTCCCTCTCTCCACGCCATCAGGGGACGTGTCAGCCAATCAGAGTTCTGAGCTAAACCGCAGGGCCTAAGCAGAGTCTGTGGTGATGTCTGTTAGCTTCATGTGGTTCGGGGGCCCCTCTGTTCCTGGACCCCCATGGACCCCATCTCACGCAGGCCTGAGCAGTCATCACGCCAGACGCATGCTTGTCTAAACTCTGCCAGCTTTGTTTACCGCCTCCCCCTCCCACCTTCCCCAACCCCTCTTCCTGGCCAGGAAGAGGTGGAGGTCTGTCACAAAACAGAGAGGGAGAGGGAGAGAAGGAGAGAAGGAGAGAGAGATGGAGGGAGAGACAAAGAAAGAGAGAGGGAGGTAGGGACAGACAAAGAGAGAGAAAGAGAGAGAGAGAGAGAGAGGGAGAGCGAGAGGAGAGAGAGAGAGAGGGGAAGAACAGGGATAAAAATAGACTTGGCCACTCATTATCAGGATCATTTGAGAGCAAAGCTGTTGTTTGCTTCCACCTCCTTTTTCCATTCTGTGATAAGACAGCCATCCAAACACGGACATACATGAAGTGTTGTTTCAACATGCACGTTCAGCATGACCTCACTCTTGCAAGGTAGAGTAACGTTTTGTACAGGGGGTTTTCTCCCAAACAGACACAAACATTTACGTGTCTTACTGGAATCCCTTCAGCAGTTGATTTCAGGTGTCCACATGTAGGTGAATCGGTCTTCATACTCATTCAAACAGGTTTCTGCACCTGATCGGTTGCCTGGACGACTTGTCAGTCAGAGTCCCAAACAAAGGACCAAAGTCTTCCAAGTGTTGGGAAAGGAAGCTTGTGTCCGTGGGGCCTGCTTGGTGTCAGAGTCCTGGCCTGGAGCAGAGCATGCAGCCAGTCTCGTGTGTCTCTCTGCTCTCTGTGGGTGGTCCCAATAGAGGGGGCTGGTTAAATACGTTGGGATAATCTTTTCTTTACAATTCAATATGGCCCTCTTGAGAAGGCCGTGGAATTTCCTTTTTTCTCCCTGAAGAATATGGAAACGTACACAGGGGAGAGGAAGGACATCTCTCCGCCTTTTCACTCCAACCCCCCCCCCCCCCCTCCCACACTCACACACATACACACATATACACGCAATTCCACCTTGATGGGGGAGCTGGTCCAATACTGTGTTAGTCTCCCAGCTTCGGCGAAGAGAGAATAAAGACATATTGTATCTTCGTGGGGTCATCCACCATGACCAGTGCACAGAAATAACCGAAAGATATACAGCATGTTGCTGCCTGACACTGGAAACCACATGGGCTGAGGTTTCAAGAGGAAATCTAGTCGTCTCTGTGTCTCCCCGGCATGTGTGAAGGGGAGCTGTAGGTGATTTACCTGTGACAGATGACACTGAAGGCCTGGCAGGGGAGCAGAGGAGCTTTAAGGCTGCTGGGGGAGCGACACATCCCTGACACTCTGATGAAGGAGGAGCCAGATAGGACACACACCACAACTGGGTCTGGAGTAGTGGGAGGCAGTGCCCTCTTCCTTTCCAAACATCTGACCCAAAAACAACAGCCAAGATGCCTTTTAATGTCTGCAACTCCTGGCCAGCAGATCTCCTTCCCCTGCCCCTAAAGTCTAACCCTGACCCTAACCCTAACCCTAACCCTGACCCTAACCCAACCCAACCCTGACCCTAGCTGCCCTTGGCTAGACCATGTGAGTCTTCAGGTTTTGTGTTGGGTTGTAATTGATTAATGTAGACACAAATAGTAGAGATCTAGTGATTCCTTGGGCGCTGAGAGACTGTCAAGGTTGGTAGATGGAGTTCAGTGTTAGATGTCCCGTCTACATGGGGAAAGCATCCTTTCAAAGCTGCAGACAGGATGGTGCCCCCGCTCTCCTTCATATCCCCTCCCTCCCATCCCCTCCTCCTCTTCCTCCTCTCTCTTGTCCGCCCTCCTTTCTTTTCTTCCCTTTCCCCCTGCCTGGAGGGACATCGGGTTACTCTCCCCCATTTCCATGTGACCTCATCTGCGTTAGATTGTTGCCCACTTGAAATTGGCCATGGGGTTCACAGGGAGCGCTTTGATCATGTCCGCCAGAAATAGGACTTGTTTATCTTGTTTATCTGATGATGGCCCCTTAATGGAGGGGGTATGGTGGAGGGGGGAGGGGGGGCAGGGGGCATACGTCGGGGCCAGCCAGCCTTGATGTGGGGCTGATAGCTGGGGGACACAGTGAGGAGAAGGCCCCCGTAATGGTCGGAGGTGAAGGAGAAGACGATGGCAGATGTGGCCGGTGGACATCAGAGCCTGAGCTTCTCTGTCTCCTTTCTTTCCCTCCAACACTTCCCTGTCCTCACGCACATGGACCCTCCCCCCCCCCCCCCCCCCCGCACCATCAAACAACTCCAGAGACGCTGGACGGGACACGGCGCTGTTTTTGTGCTGTCTTCCCCCAAACAGGCGCACAAACTGTCTGTTTTCCCCAACTTCAAATTCATGTGATGTGATGTTCTGGTCATAATGCACATCGTGGTCCAATGGCAGGAATGGCACTTGATCCTTACGGCTGGTCCTGGATCTGCTGATGGATCTGGGAGGAGATGGTGGTGTGGAGGATAGGGGGGGGAGGGGGGGGCTTCAGCCCCCAGAAATGAAAGCCTTCCTCTCCTGCTCTGCAGCTGGACTCTGGGGAGCCGGCGGAGGCCCTGTTTATTTGTGTAACAACATAATCAGGGGGTCTGGCGTTACATGCCCTAGCCTTTTGCACCTAGTCAGTGGGCTCTTTCTCTCTCTCCCCTCCCCCCTGCTCTCCCTTCACCACCTCTTTGCTCTTTCACTCTTTCCTTCGCCATCAGCCACGTCCTTTCCTCTCTTCCCATCAGTTTGACTCCTTCGCTTGCCATTCCCCTCTCACCGCCCGCTCTCTCTTTCTCTTTCTTTGAGCCTTGTCATTATCCAAATCCTTTCGCTGACCCTCTTGACCTTAGGGTTTGTTTGATGTGGTCCTGGCAAGAAAGAGATTAAATGAAGTTGAAAGTTTATTGTTTAAAGGAGAGATTTCCATGATTAGGCTCCTGGAAACAAACTTTCCATCTCTTTACCTAAGGGTGAACAGGGGCCTGTGTGTGTATTTGTGCATGTGGGTGGGTGTGTGTGTGTGTATGGATCCATCTGTGCTTTATTGCGTGCACGATACCTATCCATTTGTGTTTGTGTGTGCAAGCACACTTTCACTCCATTTCTTCAATGGGAAAGTGTGTGTGGTGAGGGGATTGCAAACAACATGCTAATAATTTAGGCTGTTAGGTTGTGGTTTAATTCATGAGATTCCTCCAGTTAAAAGCCAAGCATAAGTAAACAAGCTCACACATATGGCTACAATATTGCTGTTC
Organism: Plecoglossus altivelis; assembly: GCA_036571765.1. Lineage (NCBI taxonomy): Eukaryota > Metazoa > Chordata > Actinopteri > Osmeriformes > Plecoglossidae > Plecoglossus > Plecoglossus altivelis. The sequence goes on along the minus strand of BROE01000018.1, from coordinate 6,039,677 downwards.
TGCAGGCCAGTCCCTCTGCGGGCAGAGCGCTCCTCCACAGTCTTTCCAGCCCAGTACAAGATGCAGTGAATGGGGTCTTGATGCAAAGGCTACCCACTCTGCTTTGATGAGTGTGTTTCCACATACTGTTTGCTTTTCAGAGTTGTAATGGCTTGTTGAAGTGTTGTCAGATTCAATGACAGCACTGAAGCAAACTCGCTAACGCGAAACATTTATTCCGTGTCGCGCACCACGAGTAATGTTCGGCTTTTTTGTTTCGGCCTGTCGATAGCCTTTGACGTTGACGCTAATGTGTTGAAATTCATTAAGAAGGGCTTGTCGACGATACCCAACTACACTGTTAAACTGACGTGGTTTAGCTTGCAGTTAGCCCAGGATGTCAGTGGTGCAGCTTAGCCTGATCAGAAGCGGGTTCCCCGCCCATGCATTTAACAGAGACAACATTGTGTTTAATCCTGTAAGTCTCTCTGAAGGGACAATAATGTTAGCCCCCCCCCCATCCACCCCCCACAACCGCCCGCTCATCTCTCCTCCCCTCTCTCTGTCTCCCTCGTCTCTCTCCGCCTCCTTCGCTCTCCTCCATCTCTGGCTCTTCTTGTCCGCCTCTCCGCCGCAGATGAAGCGCCGTGTTTTTTCAAGTGGTGGTTTTCCAAAGCCGCACCGTTTGATGTGGCCTCGCCTTAATCACACAACACAGTCTCTGAACACGAACGGCATTCATGTCATCTCCAAGCCTCTCACAGTCTCTTAGTGCTCCCCCTGTCTCGGCCTTTTGTACCGCCGTTGTGCAATGCCCTAATGAGAACAAGAGCAAGACAATGCCGCCCGTTTCAATAAAGTGTGGGGCTTTTTGATCTGGTGGATCCAGTGCATCCTGTAATCCACCTTAGAAGGTGTGGGCTTTGTAGTTTTAATATCCCTCTTCCTCTCCATCCACATCTCTGCTTAACAACCACATATCTTGGATTAGACCCATGTATGGGCCTTGGAAGAAAGCCTAGCTATAAGAAAGAGATGTTGTGCTCTTTGGGGCTGGGAGCGTTAATGACAAGTGGTGTTCCAGTTAAGTTGTGTCTCGTTTGTCAGTCTGAAATGAGGGCTGGACTCCTGGCTAGCAGGCAGACTGGCTGGCTAGCTGGCTGGTTGGCTGGCGTGCTGGAGACTTGGTGCCAGTCCCTCGAGTCGATGTGTCATTGTTGTGTATTTTGTGGCTGGAAGACACGTCACGTCAGCAAGCAGGACTCTACAGGGGTACCAAAGGAGGTCGGAGGGATGAAAGCCTTTCACCCCACACACACACACACACACACACACACATGCATACACAGCAACCTTCAAAACGTTGACTGGCACGACAGTAGGTGAAGCAGAACAGAATTACTAAACAGTTCGTCAACATATCAGCTATCGTTTGGCATCAAGAACGTGTTTTCAGATCCAAAAGGCTTGCAGATTAATTCCCCAACTCTTTGTCGTGCTGACTCATGTTTCTGCTCCCTCACGCAGATGTCATTGGGTGAAGAGATTGCTGTGAACACCGATACTACTTTTCTTTCACTGTCTATTAATGGGCTTTGATGATCTGCCACAAAGCAGGCGCCATAATGGCGTAGTACAAAGTCTAATGCTGTTTTGTCATTTGTTCATTGTTGCCCATTAAACCAAGGATGACCCAACCTGCACCTTTGTGTATTCAGTAATGATGATGAATGTCAAACTAATGACTGCTATTGAGAATGTAAGGGTGTGGCCTGTGTCCAGTTTTCTTTCTTTCTCTCTCGCTCTCTTTCTCTCTCTGTCTCTGTCTATGTCTCTCCCTCTCACTCTCTTTCTCCCTCTCCCTCTCCCTCTCTCTCTCTCTCTCTCTCTCTCTCTCTTTCTCTCCCTTCCTATCTCCTTATTTCTTTATTTCACCCTGCCTATCACTTGTTCCCTCCCTCTCTGAGGTCCTGTTGGGATCAGCTCCCTTCCCCTCTGGGACTGCTTTATTTATCGGCTGGGGTTTGGTCTTCAGCCACTCCACATTTATACCCTGCAGCCCTTTGAAGTTGTTGCCTGGGTGCTGCTGGACAAAAGAGCCTCCATCAGCTGGACTTAAGGACAGGGTGGCGGGGGTTAGGAGAAGAACGAAGAGAGGGATGAATAAAGAATCAAAGCAGTTGGAATGGGCTTTAGGGGCGGAGGACTCCGTGTGAATCTGTGAACCATGTACCCCTCTTTAAATATGGGCTCTGGACTTCACAGTTGTTGGTGGTTTTGTGTTTTTTATGGGCTTTGTTGTCCCCCCTTGAATTACATGTCATTGTCTCCATGTGTGTATGTGGTGGCATGCCTTCCTTTGTTGGTAAACTGTATGCTCTTGGGGCTTTTAACCCTGGGAGAGCTCCATGCTAGGCCCGGACAGGTGCCGGGTGCAGGGAAGGTCTGTGTGGTTCCCACTGTCTGGTTCTCTGCGTTCCAGCACCCCTGCTGACAGGTGGCTGTACCATTACACCCTGCACTGCAGGCACCACGGGTATGACCTCTCCCCAATACGCTGGGGCACACGCCCCTGTCCCCTTGTCCCTGTTTTGTGATCTCTGTTCCAGCCGTGCACAGCGAGGGCCAGTGATGCCACTGAGGCCCCCCCTGCCCCGCAGTGGGGGAGAGATACTCTGTGTCCCCTTAGCCCATCAAATCCCAGCAGGATCTCTCTCGCCCAACGGAGGTGAATTCAGGAGGCTGCCTTTGGTCGTGCCGACACAGCGGCCCTTTTCACTGAGGGCCTCATTAAACATGACAGCATCCCCTCCGCCGGACATCCATTGTTCAGACTGCTCAATGCTAAATGGCAATTAAAGACATCACCAAGGTGCAGGTATTCTTATCTTTCAGGCTTGGAAAAAGACAGAAGAGAAACATTAATAGAGTTTTTTTCCCCCTGGGAGTAAAGTAGATCCTGTTTGGGATTTTCTTTTGTTTACTTACGTCGTGTAGAAATACCTCATCCTTTGGATACAATCCAAAATGAACACGGAATTCTGTTGAATTACAACACTAAAGCATCCTAACAAAACTGTCTACAAGCGAAGTGATTATATCGATGAGCGATATTTTAAGGTGGAAGCTGCGGGAATGCAGTCAAACGAAAAACTGGACAATTTATTTTCCACTGCAAAAAGGAGATCAGAGCGTGAAAGTCTGGATCGTCTGCACTGTCCTTGTGTATGATCCCTCTGTTTCAGTCCAGTGCCCACTTCTCCCCTCTCTCTGCACCGCACCCAAGCATATTGAGATGTTTCATTTACTGGTGGGGAGGCACAAAACTCAAACAGGATAAAGGTTCCCACACGCTGCTGTAGAGGCGGCGTCAACTGCCAAACTAGCTCCGGTGAATGGTTACACTTCAGAATCGACATAACGCAGACAAACATCAAGAACTCAAGCAGGTCTGCAGCCTAACATTGTGTAGTGTGGAGGAGCTGAGCAGAGCTCTATCAGAACATCTGTAGATGTACAGCGCAGTCATGAGGGCCTGTTTATAGAAAAACAGCAGAGAAAGGACAGTGGCGGCTCGTGCTGTGTGACTGTTGGGGTGTTTGACACTAAGAAGACACTGAGCGCTCCGACAAAGGGATGATACGGCAGGATGGGGTGCCCGCTGCAGTGTCTGGTAGCTCTGCTAAAATGCTGCAGAGACCCACTTCCCTGTGTAACCCATCCAGGAGATTTTTATCATTGAGAACAGGGATTTGAGTCGCAGAAAGCGCCGAAATTGAAGACAGTTTGTCCACATCTTACTCTCCCCCACCTCCTCTTCTCTCTCTCTCTCTCCCTTCAGGACTTCAAACACACTATACTAACAAAGGGAAGTCTGCCAATCAAACGTTACCATGTTTGTCTATTTCTAGCATTACCACATTTCTGGGTTTTCCCATCCTGAATATCACGTCTCTAAACCTCGAAGACAGACTTAAATAGTTTACTCAGCTGAAGGTGAGTAGATTCTGGTTCCCCTCTCAGTATCAAAGATGCAACGAGGAAGAAAACGGCTCACACAGCTTTGTTTTCACATTGTTGGTGAGCGTCTGGCCTTTCTCCTTTCATATTTCGGACAATATTTCTCCATCCAGGAGAGATGGAGGAAGGAGATAGTGTTAGTAAGCGTGACCCCCAGGCCTCCTCCTTCCTATCCTCCGACGGCGCTCTCACGTTCCACCCCTGACTTCTCTCTCGTCCAGGTCAACAGGCTGACACATCGCTCTCGGGGATATTTCATTCACAAATGAATGCGTGTGAAAGCAAACAGCCAGGGCAGGCTTCTTCCCGTCACCCCCAGAGAAAAGGAAATCAATATGAGGGCGAGGTAGAAGGCAAGGTCAACACAGAGTAAGTCTTTTTAATGGCAGCCCACTCCCCGGAGTGCAACATCAGCTTTACACTTGTTTTCAGTCAACAGACTCATTCGCCACCTTTTATAAATACCTTCATAAGGTCTTTCGTACACATGCTGGCCACCATCGTCACTTTAAAGTAAAGTTTGTTTGCGAATATCTGTTCAAAGCATTTTCTGTCAACTCATTTGTCCTTTCATCTGTGCTTGCCAGAGATTTATCCATCCAAAACATAACTGCGACATTTGGCAGTTAAGTCATTTGCACAGAATGTTCCCTCTTCATTTTCTTTCTGACAGAGATGGTTGTATTGTATTTGACATAATCTCACTCCGAGGGGTTTGACACGTTGGATTCAAGTCCAGCTATTTATCTTCCCAACCACACTCAAGATGACATGTTGAAGTATAGTTTCTACATGGTCGCTCGTCATTGGATCTTTGTTTTTTGTATTAGTTGATACATATAATCCCATCATTCTGAGGCATGTCTCTGCTGAGCATTCATCCAAACCAGAAAATAGAAAACAGCAGTGCACTTGAGGTCTAAAATGAAAACACATTTTTGTAGACTTGCATTAGCACTCCGACCATTAAGATTGCTGCTACTTTCATGTTCAGCAATTTAATTCGAATGTTTGAACAGACAGACGATTTTCCCTTCCTTCACTATGTCGAATCAAAGAGATGTGTTTTGTCATTTTGCTTACCGGCGGAGCTTTACTCGCTTGTTAATACCGTAGTGTGACGCAGCATCACGCATTTCCTGTCTTTTAACTCAACATTCAAGCTCCTAGTTCGCGTGCAGTCATTGTAAACCACAGTCCTCCCAGGGCTACCCTCTCATCCCACCCAGCTCCACAGATGACTGGGCTGGGTTCCTGTACCAGGGGTCGGGGCCCTCTAGAACCCTTGGTGGGCACGATCAGTCCTGGAGAGGGGCCAGGGGGAGGGAGAGGAAGCACGGCTGGGGGACACCTGGTCCTTTCTCCTTGGTCACTCAGACATGTCATGGTTGCTTCTTCTCCCCAGAACCAGGATGCAGGATATTGCCCTCCTATTGATGTCCTCTCTGAAGCCCCTCAACCAGCTAAGTGTAACTGAATGCAATATCCACCAGAGCTCGCGGTCGACCTGGTCTCCCCATGGATGAAAGCGGAGAGAGTCCTGGATCTCCTGTCAGGGTTCCCCTCCCCCCATCCCTCCCTCCCCCCTCCACCACCAGACTGTCATGGAGCACAGGAATGTCCCTCAGCCCCTCATACCTCTACTTCACTGGATCATGCCGTGAGTCATTGTGAGTAACCCAGCCGACTGATGCAGTTCCAGTCCATGTCACCGGCATGATGACAAGCATGGTGTTCTTCTGGGCATCTCTTCCTGACAAAACACCACGGTATGACATCACCGCTGCAAGCCTGACTGACACCCAGTGGCGTAAAAAAGCAGAGAGAAACGGAGAGCAAAACAGAGAGTAAGAGCAGCGGCCTTTCTGAGGTCACTTGCAGGAACGATTGTTGTTTTTTCAGGGGGGGGGGGGTTGGGTGTTAAAATGATGCCTCTATAAGGTTGGATCTCCAGTTCCTGTCTAGAAGCTGGTAGTGCAGCTTTAGACAGAGGAGGAGGAGAGAACGTTCCGGAGGACAGAGTGCTGGCCTTCAACTGGAGGTCCATCCTTCACTCTTCATCTCTTGTTCTTCTCACCCTCCACAGTTTTGTTTTTTACAAACCACAGCAAGCCTGAGTCAGAGCAGAGATCCACACACAGGCACCAGCTAAGCAACCCTCCCATCTCCAACTGTGTTGTTTGTTGTTGTCTTGCACTGTGTTCTAGAAGCTATTCTTCCCACTGCTAGTTGGCTTCCCCTCAGAGGGCAGACTTCTCAGTATCAAGCTGATTCTATCCCAGAGGACGGCACGTGTTGTCCCAGACACTCCAGCTGTTGGGAAATGTTGCCTAGACGTGTGTGTGCGTGTGTGTCCATCTTGTCTTCCTGCTCATCCTCCCCTTCTTCCTCGACCTCCCGTTTCTTTTCGTCTTTCCCTTCTTTCTCCGCATCATATTTTGTTTTTTTTCCCCTCCTCTCCCTCCTCTCCTATTTCTCATGCTGCAGACCAACCCGGTTTCCAGTAGCTCTGGTTTATTTCTACTCTGATGTTGAGACAGGTTAGTAAATCATCAATCTCATTCTGCTTTCTTTTTATTAGATTTCCTGCCAGGGAAAAAGAAAAGATTTGCTTCTCCGTTCCATGAGAGAAAGAACGCCTCAGGTCCAACCCCCTGTTGTCATTCTTATGGACGCTAGCTGTTTTTCTACCCTCCATCCTCCACTGTCTCTGTAAGTTCACTTGATTTGTATGGCGCATGCAACAGGTGCACTTTCATGTCTGAAGGTGAGTTGGGGGGCTTGTAAGATTAAACCATTCTACTCAACAAAACTTATGGCTCCCATGAAAAATGGTCTGATTCTCAGTTATGATTAATAGCCATACCCTTGTCCTACCACAGGCTGTACTCTTTGACGCGTCATGATTGACGCAGAAATCATGGGAAGAGGCCAACTGATGCACTTCATGTTCGTCATCAGCCGGTCAGTTTAGTTAGCATGCCAATTACAAACCTAGAGTGTCTAGTACATTCAGAAACCTTTTCTAAGTCTGAACGTGAGTCCATGTTGGTAACAGCCAGATTCCTCCAGCAGTTTTCAAGGTCATCTGGACAGCAGGCACAAAATACGCTACCTGGGTGAGCCTTACCCCTCATCTATCTAATTATACAGCAGAATGAAATGGAAGGGATCTAGAAAGGCCTGACTAACTGACTACTTGCTAGAATTTCCACTTTAATACGTCTCTCTATTGCAGTGTTGAGTGTCACAGAAGGCCTCTATTTCTACCATGTAGCTGTGCTGTAGCTTCATTCACAGCAGGCGAGCAGGGTGATTTTCCAGGTCAAGTATCTCTCCATTTGGAAGGAGAGGTGGGGATGCTAAGCAACCCTGTCCCCTGGGTTGGCAATGTGGCATGGCTTCTTGTGCTAGTGTAGAGGGGGGGGGGGGGGTTCGCAGGTGAGGCAGTCATGCCGTTTTCATGCCTCAAAACAAACTTCCTCTGCATTCATTGTGTTCAGGCCTTGTCCCTGTTTACACTGCGAGATCGAGATCCCCAGATACTCTCTAGCCACACCAGCTCCAGCCGCTGTTTTGCAGCTCTCTAAAAAAGAACGGCAGGAAAGCATAGTTTCATTTTTCCCACTGCTGATAACATCTGTCTGTCAGCCACAAAACTCTGCTTGTTTTCAATTCAAAGAGCCTTGGCTGTGGTTGTCAGTCGGCAGATATTTTAGCCTTCATGCTTGTTTGCCACAATTCTGCTGTGCGTATGATTTTTGGGTCTGTTTTTTCTTCCAAATGTCCACGATTGACAAGGTTCATTGCTTCTACGTGAAGGAAAACTATCTGCAGAGATGAATCATCTGAATAAGTAGCCCATACTTTTATCTCTTCGCATGCTGTTCTTCACAAATGCTGCTGGTGTTCTCAACCAAGAGCAGGTGGAGGGACTCGCGTGCGTGTCTCCAACCGTCTCTCTTTGAGTACGTGTGTGTTTGTCGAGCTCTCCGGAAAGGAAACTGTTCATGACAACGACCAACACTGTGGCCTGACCTCTGACCACTGCTCTTCAACCTTTTCTGAAATCTGCCATGAACCCCTTGTCCACATGAAAGCTGTCTTGTTGACTCACCAGGGATAATCTGAAGATCCGGTGCCCCCCCCCCCCCCCCCCCCCCTCATTCCTCCCCCCCACGGCTCAGACAGAGATCCGGTGGCCCCCACCACTGTGTCAGACTGACAGACAGACAACAGTTTGGCCTCTCCTGTTGTCCTGGACAGAAGGGAACACGGGAGCAAGAAGCACTCAGTGCAAAATAGGGAACCATGTCACGCCATGAGTGCATCAACCCGGTTTTGAAGGGAGCAGAATTTGGACCCAGATAACCCGAAATAAAGACAGTTGTTGTGGCGTATGTTGACTACCCTTAACATCCACAGCTTCCTGTCCCGTATCCCAGGACCCATGCTTGCTACTGCACTGTAACAGTAGACTATAAGCCAGGCGCAAAGTGCTGGATGTGACACCTGTTGATTTAGTCCTGTACCGAGTCTAACAAGGGCAGACCTACACTGCCCAAACACCCCACATTCCCCCCTCCCCACCTCCCCCTTCCCCACACCTCTGCCAGCCAAAGAGATTTCAGTCATTACTTTGTCCATTTTAAATATCATCAAACGTTGCCGCACCCATGATTCCAAGCGCATGACGCTTCACATTCACAGCCTCTCTAAGCTTGATGGACAGGCTCACAGAGGACCCATGTGCCAGTATTTTAGTACCGGCACCTTTTGAAGAGGGTCTAAAAATAGAGCACTCTGCTGACCTCCGGTCCCACTGGGTCTGATCAGCTCATTTGGGGCACGACCCCATCCCCCTGCCCCTCATACACACCCCTTTTGACGTCATCTTGGACAAAGTGGCGCTTTATTTTTAGAGGCCTCCTGAAGCAAATTCAGCGGCACTCTCTTTCAGTCCGTTTGCGCAGTGTTATGTAAGGGGATTACCCTGTTGTTCTTGTCTGAGCACTGGTCATGTAGGCCATTGGACAAGGGAGGGGAGGTAGTGGGACAGGAGAAAGGGGGCCAGGGTGGTTAAGGTAGGGGCTCTCCACTCCTGAAATAGCTCAGTCCGGAGCCTAATTGTACATCCCTCCTGCTCCCTTTCCCTCCACAGCTGCCTGCCAAGGTCTCTGACCCAATCATCCACCTCACTGGTTCCGGAAGAGTCCTTTCCGCCCCCTGGAGCTTCCAAAGTTTCCACCAATAGGCTGAGCACAGCAGCAGACCAGCCCCAGCCCCACAGTACCGGCCAAGCGCCAAAAACAGTTAGGAGTGATCCCAGCCGAGCGCCCAAGTGGCTGAAATGATCAGGTATGTTCTAATCAGGACCCCAACAGGCCCCGTGCCTCCCTAACGAAGCTTGGCTTAGGATAAGGGTCCCTCTGAGAGGCCCCTGGCCTGGAGACCCCTGCTGTCAGAGCATAGCATGCAGCAAACTGAGACACCGATGCTGTATTTACATTCGCACTACACACCCCAGCCTCGCACGCACGCGCATACACAAACTTCACGTGACCATTTGTGTGCTTAAGTATGTTTTTGTTCCGGAGCCCCTCCATCAGCGCTCCAATGTTTGTGAGTAGCATATGTGTTTGTAAGTCTCCATGAGCCTGTATATGAATGCCAGTGTGTGTTGCGTGTGAGCACATGAAGTGTGCATGAGGAATGTGTTCTGTGTCCCCAGCAGCATTCCTCTCTGGTTAGAAAGCTCTGTGCCCGTGAGGGGGCCACTGGGGCCTCTTGTCTCTTATTCTCTCTAATGCATCACAGCCGTAGCCAAATCCAGCACAAAGATACGCGTGCACACTCACACACACAGGCATGCACATACGCACCTTGGCGTTATCCTTCTTCAGATCAGAGAACATCTTATTTTAAAAAGTAACCAGATTTACAAAATACAAGAGCCTGTGAATCCGAATCATACGAGTGTGTAATATAAATGATGCACTAGATACTGTAAAGGTTTTTACGTACGCAATGAACGGGAAAAGGGAAGGTTTTATGTGCCCACTAAGTTTTTTTTCTTTTTACGTGGTACATGCACACACCTCAGATCTTGCCAAGCTGGGTATTGTTGCAGCTGTCTGAAGTCGAAAAAGGAATAATTATTCTGGGTGTTCTGCAATTGCTCGTCATCCATGGGACCCTTATGTTTTGGGCCGGAGAAGAAAGGAGAAAAGAGATGACAGAATGTTGGAAGGCAGGGCAGAAGCTGTGTCCATTTTATCTGTAACTGAAAGAGAAAGAGAGAGAGTAATGGAAAGAGAGGGACATTTACAAGTGAAAGTTGACATTACCCTAACATTTCCTCTGAGGGATACTATAGAACGATGCATACAACTCCACCGTCGAACGACATCACCATCTGACACCACAGGCATGACTGCGGAGCCCTGATGATAATCTTAGATTTACAACATGCTGGCATTGAAAGGGTTATGGCTCTGTAAGTTCTCATTTGGTTTCCATTTCGGCTCCTTTACAGTCAAATATGATTCAGTGTTTGGTGCTGCATGGGAACAGGTGACTTGATTAGACCACGTGACTTGCAGAAATTCTTAAAGTGCACTGTGTTAAGTTCATGCACAGTGCTGAGCTATTCCTTTTAATTGTTCCAGACATCTGTTTTCTTGAGGTAAAAGATGGAGAAGAGCCTTATATTGATGTCATTACACTTCATGTTTAGCAGCTAAGACTGCTTATTAAAGACACTATACTGAACGCTTAGAGGGTTTTTTTAAGGAAAGAATGCTCTAGGTGGATTTGTAGAACAGTAAGCCTTCGAAGAGGTCACACGGCTGCTGTTACAGGAGTCTCTATTATGTCACAACAAATCCTGAGAGCCACAATCAGCCTGTGGCAGGGATCAATGTGTTGCCCTTATATCTGAGGCCATCCCAGCCCAGGCTGCTGCCTCCTGGACAGGGATCTCTCTCAGTCTCCTGGGAAGAGCTCCGGAGCAAAGGAGCTCCTCCAGAGTGTCTGGAATGGCTGTCGACACTCCCTGCCTTTAATGTATGATCAAGAAAAGCTTTAACTCATTACTCTCTTTAACGCCCCTCCCAGTTCTCGTCCTAACTGCTTTCGTATGTTTAATAATACTGCCTTCAGATGTAATTTGTTCCACTAAGATGCATAAGGAGAACATTCGCTGGGTAATTCACTACTTCACCAATTCAGAGCATTGCATGTCTGATGTTTGATACAGTAAAGAGGGTACACGCAGTACAACTGTGCTACAAGTACTTGTTGTTGTGTTGGAATCATAGTGTCACAGGATTCTAGACTGTGTTTGTTTGTCTAAGTTAGACTAAAGGTAGAGGCTGCTGCAAAATTATGTCTTTCCTCACATGATCTAGATTAGTAATCTTTGTGGTATTCATAATGTACCATATAAATTATGCTGTTGATCTGTTAATTTGTAGCTGAAATATAGACCTTACATAGCATGCTTACGCACTACCGGTTAGGTTTGCATGTGTTAGAAGTGTGCACAAATAAGCATGTGAAATACACAAAAAACCTTATATGGTGTCTTTGTGTGATGTCTAGTCTGGGTACATCAAAAGAAGGTGCTGGGTCAACCTTCAGGCAGGCATGTCATTGAGCTCCCCGCAGAGCATTGACTCACTTAAGCTCCTCACAAAGTTACTTCCAGCTGTTTGTCTGTGTGAGGGGCAGTAGAGAGTGTAGTGACTCACTCCTCAGCTATACAAATAAATACTGTGAGGTGTTGTATAGCCAAGCTGCTGACTCAGAGAAAAGCTTCGCTGCCTTGTTCATTGGCCCACACATCCATCCCAGATCCTCCCGGTGCAGATGCAAAAAGGAATAACAGATAGAGGTAAGGGAGGGACATACAGAACGAAACAGAGAAGTAGAGAGAGGTAGCGATAGAGAGAGGTAGAGAGACAGAGAGAAAGGAGGGTAGGAGACAGCATCCTCCTGGCCTTCCTGTTTATTTACCTTCAGAATTACACCCTGCTCTTCCTGGACCATGTTCCAGTGTGTTTTGTTATGCTTCCTTCAAACCAAATATCTATGCGTGTGGTCTCTGTGGTGATGTTTGGCTGACACATGCACACACACGCATTCACGCACACACACGCCATTGGACTTTCTTCCATAGCAGAGGTCCCTGCTGCCAATCTCCTCCCCCCCCCCAAATATAACCAAACAACCCAGGACAGCAGAGGGGAACTTCAAAGTGGCCGGAGGGGGTACTTCTTTTTTCCTGGCACTTGTCATCATCTAAGGGACTGGCTGCTCCCCTTATTACTCTAATTGCTTCCAACTGCTGTGGTAGGCTTTGATGAGGGAGGCCAGGGAGCATGCTGGAAGCACCTGTTGTTGCACTGAGGAGCACAGGTGGGCTGGACAGCAGTGATGTTGGTGCTTGTGGTGACAGGGGAGGGGAATGGGGACAACACTGTGGCTCCCCAGTTCATTTCTGAACGAAGGAATTTGGGTCTCATGACATGACATCTGAATACAACATTGGTAAGGGACAAATGATTTATTAGCAGTATTTACATTATCCAATCTTAGGATACAGGTTGTGGGTGAGATGTCCACAAATGTGCAAGACCACAATCCATGTAAGATCATAGGTTGACATGAGCGGTAAGTTCACACTAAAACAATCTAACAGTTTGAATATCAACACAGGGTGCAGAGGGGCTGGGAAGAATAACGCTCTGGCTCCATCTTCTGACAGGCTAGAAATCAAGCAGCTGCGGAGGAAAGTATGGAGGGAATGTTAATTAGGTTTCCTGAGTCTAACTTGCATTGCTGAAGTATCCGCTTGGTCACTCTGCCTCGATATGACAGGATTTATAAGCATTTATATGATAGTATATATATAGTATAAAATGGCACATAGTGAAGCTTCGAAAGATTTATGTAAAGCATCGAGACAAAGTGGCCAAAATGTACAAGGCCTGTTCATGTGAGTTTGTTCCAAAAAAAATATCTTCACGCACCAGCTGAGGTAAGATCTTCTCCAAGTGTTCGACGTCCACCTGGTCACTATCTTCTGCGTCCGCCTGTTTCAAAGACCTCTGAGCAGCTTCTGAAGAATGTCAGTTTAGCAAGAATTTTGGTAAATTCGCTATTCAATTTTTAAAGATCATATTATTCCAAATATGCAGCAGTCGAGAAGATCAATAACCAATGTGTTACCTTGAACAAATATTTTCAGCATCTCTGACATGAGCAGAGCAGCATTCCCACTAACTGACAGAAAACAGAAGTTTGCGGCAATTCAAATAATATTTTCACCAATTAAACTTGGTAGTCTAGCCTGTAAAATGACCTCACTCACGTTTGGTTTTCTCCTCCGTGAAGAAACTGGTGAGGAGTTTGCTCACTGTCTCCTTAGAAGAGAAATGCCATACTTAATGAGTCTAGTTATTAACTATATTACTTATGCGCATATTTAAGTTAAATGTATCACACGCTACGGTAAATTTGCCATCCTAATTTGACTAGATTTCTAGAATTGGGAAACTGCACACTACCAAGGCTAAGTGCAAACTATCTAGCGAACCTTTATGGTGTCGCAGGTATCTTACAAATATAACCTATATTGAAACGCAAAACTTGGATATTTAACCATATATATAGATGTAAGCCTGTCACAACAAAAGTACTGTACTCCGACCTTCTTGAATACTACTTCTTTCTCCGCCATCTTCCAAGTTCCTGTGTCCGGGGCTGAGCTAAGCGGAAAACACTCGACTAGCGCGCTCTAAACACTGATTGGTTACATGTTTAATGACGTCACCCATTAAGCATTGTGAATTTAAAAACTTTATTTTTAAGTACAGAATATATATGATATAAACGTATTTTGTCATATTTTTGAAGGAAAAAATACGAAAATTCATGTAACTTCAATTCTCTATGATTTATACAAAGTGATCATGTCCAAACGCAAAAAACAAACTTTTTTGAATTATGTAGAGAAGAGAAACATACACACTCCATATGCTTAGATAGACAAATGCCACATGCATACATAGATTGCATACACACATTTGATTCACTTAACCCGCAGCCAAACAGGTTTTCACGAACGGGGAAAAAGGGATCTGACGACAATCTATTCCTTTCTCTCGTCATCCAGCCAATGAACATCCTCAAGAAGGTATCCAAGACCCATCGATCGTCGTGGTCTTGGGAGGGAAAGAATCGTTTTCTGCTCACACGCTGGCTCATCTTTTACCTTTTGGAGATGCGGGTTACAAACAAAAGCTCAATAATGCGCTTAATTGTTAATCCTTTATTTACTATCCATTATTTATTATTCCTATATTTGTACAGGGAATTGTAAATTAGGCTTTATTGAAAGATATTTTTAAAAATTTTATATTTATTTGAGCATTTGTTCGAGGAACGTTGGATGACTGACTCACCTTTTGGCTATAAACTCTCCTGGTCCCAACCTCGGTCCCTGCGATATAATGAGGTCCAACCCAATCTGCCATGTCTGCTTCAGCCTCAGAGGAAAACCTAACGTAACCGAGGCTTCCAGAGGAGTTGTCCTTGTGAATCTGTGTTTTAAAAGAATTATATTATCAATGTATACATTGCATTTCGTTCATATTAATCACTCAAAACTGAATACAATGGTTGACTGGACATTACACTTGCATATCGTCTGTGTCATTGGAAAATTCAATCATTGGTGATCTTTACCTTGCACAAGGTGATGTTGCCCCATTCTCGGAAGTAAGCTTGTAAATATCCCTCATTTATATAAGGGTTCAGATTCTTAACGAGCAGTCCATGGTCCTTGTATGCAGAAGCACAAGAAGCAGACAGTTGTGTTACCTGCAGTCACATCACAGCTACTCTTAGTTTTAAGAGGTCTGTAATACGGGGTAGACTTCAAATAATAATCATTGAATACATAAAATATAATACACATTTTGACATCATTTGATTTAGTATTCTATTTGTAATCATTGTTACTTTTCAAAAGTGTGGTGTTTCCAATGGGTGTGAGGAAACATTGAAAAATATTTACCAGTTCGTATAGTTCTGCCAAACGCCTCATGTTTTCTTTAGGGAGGCTTATATAGACTCTCTTCATATATGAAGCTGGTTCCATTATGAATGCCTCTGAAAGTAATAGGAGCATTTACCATGAGTATTTACACATCAGTGAAGCAGCCATAACCACCCACTCTTTAATGAACTTTTAAGCACTGTGCTATTTGAATATTAAAATCAATCTAATCTGTAGTATAACAACAAAGTTCAAGAAAAAGTCAACAATACAGTCTTTTTCCTTTGTCTTAACTCAGATTGAGAATCCTACGAACCCACAAAGAATTGGTGTATCGTCGCAAAAGACAGCAATGAGGCACTCACCAATGAGCGTAGACTATACCTCCCCTTGACTTCTTCCAGGCTAAAGTAGTCAGATAGTTGAACACAAAACGTAAAACTTCCCTTAAATAACAACATCAAGGTGGTGTAATGAGACAAGAATGGCACTATCTTTGGCCCTCCCCCCATTCATACATGTACAGGTGAACTTGTCTCATAACTTAAACTAGTCAGAATGCTTCACTGTCAATACTTACAACAACGGCAGCAGTATCTTCATTTTTGAACAATGCTGCAAAACAACATTTGTCCTTGTTACATTTGAATCTTGACATGGCCCATCAGTATTTGCCCATAAGGTCTTTCATATGTCCTTTTTTGAGTGGTTGAACTGGATTGATAGCTGTGTATGAGTGCGTGTGAGTGTGTGTGTGTGTGTTTGTGTGTGTGTGTGTGTGTTTGTTTAAAGATCTGGTACAGTTTCTCATAACTGTGACTTCATAGTGACAGTTTCCAATCTCTTTCAGTCTCTGTCAAATTCCAAAGGTTTTAACATTATATAAGATACTTGTGTTAAACAATGATTTAATTATATTACACCAAAAAGCAACTGTAATTCAGAGAGGTCTTTAAGTAAAGATGCTCAAAGACATGTATGTATGTACATTAGGTTTTGCACATACACAGGGGGACTATGTATTTACGTCATGGGCTGATTGAATGGCCTTGCTTTCTGATGGTTACAGATGTGCAGTGTGTGAAATCTAACAAAGTTTCAAATATCATCAAGCCTGAAAAGTGAAAAAGGACAGACATTAAATGCGTAGTAAAAACAACAGAATTTTCAAGTGTTTAATAAAAAAAATGCACATTTGTGAAAGGAATCTTAAAATCGCGGAGTGAAAATAGCAATTACGTTTTTGTAAATTGCAACAGCAAGTTACCATGTGAGTGTTTGTCCATAGATAAGTTCCAGGACATTGCGAGCAATATTAATAGCTGGTTTCCGCCTACCTTTCAACACAGCTTGAGAAAATAGCCTGAGGGTAGCAGTATTATCAGCTAAATCTCAAGACATGTAAACAAGCTCTGCAGTGTCAACTGACCTCCACAGACATTCTCCAAGCAGTGAGTAAAGCACAGTGAACATGGAGTCCATGAGCAGGAAAATATACAGCTCTATTACATTATTAAGACATATTGTAGCATTCAACAGTGATCCATTGTATGTACAAGCCGCAGAAGGGCAGAAGGTAACCAGGTGTTTCTCTCCCTCACCGGTTTGCCATGAACGTGTGCGTCAGCCAGTATCCGTCCAAGCCAATGTTAGCACAGCACTCCCTAGACACTCACCTTTAGATTACTACAGGAGAAGATCTGGTTAACTGTGCTAGAGGAATACAGTAGCTGGCAGCGCTGCAGTGGGTAACCACAGAGTTCATAATAACGGATGACTGAGCCGTTAAATAACTAATCTAATCTGTGAACCAAAACATGAATTGCTGGCCTGTATCCTTTTCTGTCTTCAGTCGCTTGCAGAAACGTGTATCTTTCCTAACAGTCTGAATGGGTGAAGTACCATAGGCCATAATTAGAAAGAAAGAAATGATTTAGGTTGTCAATAAATATATATACACGAAAGATACAAGTTCCTTATGAGTGCATTCATCAACATTCATTATCAATGTATTTTCTTCATCATCTCTTTCCAGTTGTTCATTTCCAAATGTATTTATGTTTGTGTATGTTTATGGTATCAAGGACTAATGTCAGTACTATGTTTGCCTTTCTGGTCGTGACAAATATTTCAGGCGGAAAGTTGTGTAGTGAGGCTGAACGTGGCTGATTGGGTAACACCACAGTGTTGTATTTGGTACCTTTGTGATATATACCTATGTTTTTGAAGGGTTTATTTATATCAGCAACATATTCAGCAACAATATTTTTTTTACATTCCGAAGCTGCCTCGACCGTCCTGTAGGCCATTAGCTATTGTATTGTCTACAAGATTGAACCGGCTACTATTTTGTCTAATCACTGTAATTAAAACTTTCAGTCAGGACTCCAGCCAGGAGTGTCCAGACCACACAGTTCGTCTCACTGGAAAGGCATCAACCCAACCTGTCACTTGAAATACATCTTTAAGCAGTACTGCCATCTAGTGGTATAATACTTATACATCCGATTTTGGTAGTCAAAAAGTAGTTTACCATTAACATTTAGGCCCTAGCTATGTTTAAAATTCAATATTTAAAAAAAAAGCCCGTCTCTTTTTCAAGAATGTATTCTAAACGGACGGTTTATCATGTTGCATGTGACAAAATGTGTGAATTATTTTGGACGGTGTCAATAAAACTTTTATCCTGATAAAATGTATTAATGTGGTTTATTTCGTTGGCCTCCATTGCTCAAACCGGTTTCTTCTTTGGTCTGTATTATTCGTTGACGTTAAGATCATTTCTCATCCTGGTGCCAGGAGGGCGGACCTTCAACTTTTCAGGAAATTAGTGAGAACTGCGAACACCAAGCTACCAAATCAGCTTGACAGCTGTTCGTATCTCTGGACGCTGCGTGTGTGTTGCTGTCTGGGCTTTCAACTGATTTCTCAGTCATTTAGCAGGAAAATGGAATCTAGTGCCTTCGGTGCCTCGCTTGCCGGGGGTGCTTTCGATTTGACGAGCTTTGTAAAACAACCTCAAACTATAGTCCGCATCTTGAGTTGGGTGAGTGATGGCCAGCAGGCTAGGTAGCTGCATGCTAATGGCTAGTTTGTTAGCTAACCAAACTTTTGACATTACACTACCTTGCTTAGTTGACTTGCTACCTAGCTTACGAAGACACAGATTTACAGTAATATTGAACCATACTTGGTTTCAACATTTGTCTGATATTTCTGAGCTGTACCAACCCTCAGAAAAGCAATGTATGTATATTATTGAGGAGATTCTTACAGTACAGCATATGGATCCAATCACAGCTCACTAAGCAACAAGTGACGCTGATGATATGAAACAGACTAAAGGCTAAATAAAGTGATACTACTGTCTTTGTCTGTTTGTACAAATATGAAAGTTTAACGAAAAATCATTTACACTACTGTAATGAGCCTTTAGTGTAAATGTCAACCTTACGTGACGTTGTCTTGGTAGGGAGCGTGCTGTTTGCATATCACGTAATTCGTTGAGTTGGAGGTTCTAGTCGCTACAAAACCCACTACTGGAATAAATACATATTTCTGTTCCCTTAAAAAAAACATTTATTGTTGTGCAAACTAACATCATTCAATTACGACCCTACATTTAGATGAAGTAGCCGGCAAAGATGAGAGATCTGGGGGTTTTGTGCCTCTGAAGTTCAGTGATAGTAGTGGGGGAGGAAGCCTAATCATGCTGTGCGACTCGTGATCGCCTTGGAGTCTCACACTATGCTGCCTTTAGAAGCTTTCCTTCAGTCTAAACTTCACATCTGTGAACCCCTCCAGCTTTTTAGTTTGAAGCTTGTTCTGATCTTGTGTATCCAGCAATATTTGTCACAAATACAATCACAATGAAGACTATGTTGTCAAATGGACTCCTTAGTCTGTGTTGTACTAAGAACCCCTCTCTTTTCAACACTCTTAGATATTTTCCATTGTGGTTTTTGCGACCATTACCGGGGAAGGCTTTGTCAACGATCCAACGTCGAAGGACGTACATTGCATGTTCAACCAAAATGAAAATGCCTGCAACTTTGGTCTGAGTATTGGAGTCCTGGCCTTCCTTGCATGTGTGATCTTCCTCGTATTGGATGCATACCTGCCTCAAATCAGCAATGCTAAAGAGAGAAAACACATTGTTACAGCCGATCTGGGCTTTTCAGGTAAGACTTTTAATGGTTTCAGTTGTTTATTGCATATGATTCGGAAAGCAGACCGTCTATTGCGTGCAAGAGACAAACAGGTGAAAGCCAAAAAGATTCCGTTTATCAACCCCTGCTGCCTTGCATCTGTTTGGTCTATGACAGGACTCTGGGCGTTCCTGTGGTTTATCTGCTTTTGTGTGTTGGCCAACCAGTGGTCACACACCAAAGACGACTTACTAAACGTTGGTGATGCAGCCCGAGCCGTGGTAACGTTCTCTTTCTTCTCCATCTTCACCTGGGTGAGTCACTCCTACTATTGACATTTGACTTGCAAAGGACAGATAAGACACTATCCACACTTATTTGCTTACTGATGTATATTGTCTCTGAATGACAACTTTCATTTGGTATCAGAATGTTCAATTTTAGAAGAAAATGAGTTCATCTCTGAGGTATATCTTGTTGGGTTGCAGACAACCATCTAAAAATATATCTCTCTGCCTTCCACAGGGTTTTTTGGCTCTATCTGCTTATAAACGATTCAAGCAAGGAGTAAGTGAGTTTGACCAGGGCTACACAGACCCAGCCAACGACAACAGTACGCCCTACCCACCTACCTATCCCCCCTACCCAAATAGCGGCCCTCAGGGCTACCAGCAGTCACCTTTCACCAAAGCATCAGAGCATCCTGGAGAATACCAACCCCCGGCTTACTAAAAGATTGCCCTTCTCAGACAAAAAATAGGGAAGAGGGTATTTTTTAGTTGCTGACAACAGTGCCTCAGCTACAGACAGGTCTCTGTGCTCAGTCTTTTCTTCCTGACTGTAACTGCATAGTTACAGCTTGCCCTGTCCTTGCATGTGGAATGGTGCTCTGAAATGCAGCCGGTTTGTATTAATGCTGAATGAAGTGGGGGTTTGAGTGATTGTCAGCATTTTACGATTGTGTGTGAATTGGTCAATGAATGTGCACCGTCTAAGAGATCTCAGATGCCAAACGCGTTTTCATTTGGCCTTGTTTTATCTCTCTTTTGGTTATGGGTTTTTTTTCCATTTGAGTGATTTATCTTAAGCCTGTCTTCAAATCTGCTTTAAAACATAATTCTCGTTAGGGTAATGTCTTTGTGTAAATGAGACCTTGCACCATTGACATTTGTTCTGATCATTTTCTATTTAAATTGTTTACGCTCTATTTAATACACATATGTACAGCAAAGTATATGTACTCTGCAAACCAATGCATGTTTTCTTTATTTTCTTTTCAACGGTTCTGGAATTGAAGCACATTGGGACTACAAATATAATCCAATCTATAGGTCTTCCACAAGTAATTTCTTTATGAGTAACCACTGAATTCATAGATGTGGTTTTGTGTGTGCACTGGATAACAATATGCCTTACGTACTTTGGGCAGTTGAATGTATTGTAATGTAATACAAATTTGCTATGCTATTTAGGATAGTTGAAACTGTTCAGAATATTATTTCTGTTTTTGATTTTTATAACGTTACTGCAAAAATGGCTGGATATATTTACTTGAGTTGGCTGTTAATGAGACCCTTGACCACATTGTGTGGGACCCCTACCTCTACCAAGCTACAGGTGTTTTCCAACTGGGCCTTCCAAAGGCTTCTGTCTGGGGTGGGTTTCACCTTCACTATATGCTCAGCAATATTCCAATCCAAACAATAGCACATGGTATTGCCATTTTTAATCATGCTAGTTTGGGATATGACAGTCTCTTCATTAACAGAAAATATGTAATTCAGCCATATTGAGCAACAAGGTTTAACACACATTTTTTTTGCACACATCGTTTTAGGACTTCATACCCTGCACAGGGGCTTGACAGTGATGATAAACCAAGTACCTTACACATTCATTTGTAACAGTAATTTTACTGTACCTCTGCCAAATAAAAAATGCATGGTTCTTGAACCTGCCAGACCTGCTATTTGTCAACATTGATTTAGATGGGTGTGCTCAAATGGTAAATATTTGAACAGTGATTCATTGTACAAATGTGTGAAAGCGTTTGAGAAAAGAAAAGGCACTCTGTTAATGGTTATCTTTAACTGTGTGGGGGGCCAGGGAGGGTGGGAGGCGGGTTAGCACAGGTACATAATGCATAGGACCTACTTCAATACAATTACTTCTACTTTCAGAATGGTCACAGAATAAAATGCACTGACCAACTTTTGTATATAGAATATCCCTGTTTTTCAAATGTTTTGTTCTTTATAGACAACTGCATACGTTTTTATCAATTTTTCGATATATACATCGAGATATCATAGGCCTGTCGTACATGCGCAGACTTGCAACAGTGCGCAGCTTTGACGGCAACCAAAACAATGGACACTTCTTCCTCACACGTGGTCATGTGGGTGTGTTTACATAGCTGATGTAAACAGAAAATACGCCTCATCCACTTAAGTCATAGGAACCAAACGACAAGATTACCCTCAATATCTTGTCAATAAACATATATTGTAATCGTTTATGATATGTTTTAAGTTCTAAAAGTGAGAAGCGATGGACTTCTACATCAATTTGAAGGTGAATTTCAGGGGTAATGCCAAAAATTTCCTCCTGTCTGGTTCGGAGACGAAGAGTTGGGAGTCGATGGAGGCCATGGTAAGGAAAGATAACGAATAGGATGTGGAGTCAGCTGCTCGAGTCTCACCTTGTCTCGGCTCCTGTAAAGACGTTGTTAACTCAACGACCTTCAGCGGTTTCTGGTATAATTACGGTATCCGCTAGATTTGTATAAGGGCCCATTTGTTGAAAAACGTGTATACCATGTTTTATTATTGTTTGCCGAAGGCCTGGCTTGGCTATGCTGATTAGCCTTTTACACAAACACACCAGCGGAATGGGAATGAATGCAAACATAGCTTTGAATCAATGTTGTTCACATTTAACAGGTTTTAACGTTCAAATGGATGCTGTAATGAACTGGCCGCTGTCCTTGTCTCTTACAGTAGCTTTTGTGTGAAGTAATTTGTCATTTCTGTAGTCATGGTATATTTGTAATGGTGAAATCAGTGTAATTAGACACAAAACAGGTCCGGTAACATTTTTGCGTGTTATCTTTTTGTCAGTGGTCGTCTTTGGCAGTGGCTTGCAGGTTTGACTAAAACCCTCCCTTCTCAAAAACCAGTACTGTCTTTATCACTGTAATTAAAACCTAACTCCGGATGTTCATTTGACACTGGTTATAAAAGAGTAATCTTGACCTTTGTTTTATTTTTCCATGACCAGCTAGTCGTGGACTGAATTGCATTCATACGATTTAGCTTGGGTGCTTCCTGTGTATGAAAATGGCAAAGTAGACATTTTTGATCAAACCCTGATTGCATCGCGCTAATGCGTTATCATTGCTTCATCAAATACATTCTGGGGAATGAGGGATTGATATCTGGTATTGGCTGCCACATATTGAAAATATCGTTACAGTCAGCATGAAATCACTCAAAGATGAGGGCTAAATATTCTTGTGGTGGATATTGTGCCTTAACACACCAGAACCGATCATACTAACATAATATTCTATGTTATAATAGTATAATATACGTAACGTCAAACAATTAATCACGGTAAAGAGGCAGGAAGCCATGAATTCCCCTTGAAATGGTACTCTCTCCCTCTGCCAAGAAAAAACAACACAAAAACAGACTGAAAGTTTCATTTCTGTAAGTGCCTTGCTGCTGAGTCTCACCTGTCCCATATGAGTTGTAGTTTAGGATCTGTTTGGATAGGAGACCAGCCTAGGAGCCGCTACCCAGATGCAATGCTACAGTTAAAAGTGCAACATAGGTTCACTATTTATTTTCCCAGTGAACTTATTAGCTCAGTTAATAACTATAATTTTACCAAGGTGCTAGCTGTGACTTATTTTTGACTCAGACATTGGCATTAGACTCTCATCGTGACTCATATCACCAAGTTGCTGAGTTCATCCTAATTGAAATGCCTGTGGTGTCTGAGGGTACGTCCAGGCACTGAGCTGGCCTCATCTCAAGGAAAATTCTCCCTTCAGGCAGCCAAATACCAGATCATGTAGCACAGACTAGCTTGTTTATTGCAGCCCATCCATGGTTGATTCTAATAGAAACGTTGTCTGTGATGACATCCTGGCTCTTCTATCATGGTGTTAGTCTGCAGTGTCTGTTCTTCAGTCAGCTGGTTGTTCATTGCACTTTGTCTCTACAGGTGAAAAGGTCCTTTGGTCTGTGTAACCTGCAGGTGACATACTTTGATGAAGAAAATGAGGAGGTCAGTTAAACCAAAAGGTCCACGGTGTGAGTATCTGCAGAACATGCCTGATGTTCTGCAAGTTCTCACAGTTTAGAAAAATAATAATCGATGTTGTGTTTTTAACATTTTTCAGGTTTCCATTAATAGCCAATGTAAGTATTGAAATAGTTTAAACTTTTCGCACAAAACATGAACATTTTATTAGCAATATATGTCAATTGTAAACAGCATTGGCTAATATCCTGTTTTTTCCTAGTGGAGTATGAGGAGGCCTTAAAGGTACGTAGTCTTTTTTCCCCGTCAAAAGTCTGAATGACAAATACCAACACTTAACTTTACACGAGTAGTCAAAAGAATGTATTCACTTGTTGCTACCAGGGTGTTTTACAAGAAGTCAATTAACAGCTCTTAGGACAAACAGCTCACAATTCCACTCTGCTGTTCTCCTCAGAGTGCATCCCGACAGGGGAATCGACTTCATATGAACGTGTATGAGACCAGGGGCCAGCCCACCCGCGTGCCGGCTAAGGCTAGCGCAACAGAGCCCAAGAGAGGATTCAGGCCACCCCAGCACTGCCCGGCTCTGGCTCAGGTGGTCAGTCGCAAGATCCAGGCTGCTGTTCCAGAGCAGGGCATGGTAAGGATTGTCCTTATACTACATGGTGTTTACGACTGTTCTTCTTCTTCAGAAAAAGAACCATGTCTTGGTCAGGGTCACTCCCAGTATGATTGTGCTCAGAAAGATGAATGAACACATTAGACCAGCTGGCTGCTTGCAGGAGGGATGATGTGGATGAATGATCTGTCCCCTCTGTGTCCCTGCGTTGGTCCCACAGGTGATCATGAAGGAACTAAAGGGGACTAAGGAGGAGGACAAGACGCCACCAGCCTGGTTCACATCCTACATGGAGAAGGTATGCAGATGTACAGACCATCTCCCACCATGTGCCCTCTCCTTTTCATAACAAGTTTCATAATTTCAGTTTAAAAAAAACAACAACAGAAAAACGAGATCAGGTCTCATTTCAATCCCACTGTGTCTCCCTCCCTTCCTGTAGTTTAAGGATCAGGTGGTGCGTGAGGCGGTGGAGAAGATCTGCCGGGAGTTCTCCGGACAGTGTTGTATCCATAAGCCCCTGGGGGCAGAGGCCCAGGTCCCTGAGGTCACCTCCTCCACCCTCCCTGGAGCACCCAGCTCAACACCTGCCTGTAGCAGCTGCCGGGGCCAGACTGCTGGTGGAGGGTACCAGTGCAGGTGTGTGTGAGAGTATATGTGTGAGACTGTCTTAGGGTGTGTGTGTGTGTAGGCAGGGTTTGGTGGACCGTTGGGAGTATTAGAAATTTCCCTCAAGCGTTGCAGAAGAAACCACCTCCCCAAATCCCCGAATGTTCCTGTCAGAAAAATGAAACACAAGACGGAACAGTTTCGCTTCACGAGAAGGTCCATGATGAGTCATGCCAAGCCCCTCCCTCTTGAGCTAGCTTTCTCTTTCCGCGGGTCGGTTCAGTCTGTGTCCAGAGAGGTGGTGAAGACTCTGTTTCTCTCTCTTCTCCAGCGTGTGTACGTCCTGCACGCTGTGTGAGCCCTGCAGCTTCTCTCATGACCCCAGCCACAACCTGGTGAGAGCGCGGACCCCCCTCTCCATCCCTGAGCACGGGTCACCCGCCCCAGACCACAGCAGGTAAGGTCACTGGTGTATAGTCCTGGAAGACAAGAGCTCTGACTTGACCTTTCTAAACTAAAATGCCGTTTAAAACTGCTGTACCTTTTATGTCTGAAGTCAATTGTGTAAATAGTCTTTCTCAGGAGGAAATATCTAAACTTATATGACAGCATTTGATTTGATTTGGATTGGTATTACATACGTGTCTGTCCAATCAAATCCTCTCAAAGGGAGCGTCTGAGCGTTATGATTTCCGACCACCAGAATGTTCTCTCTCCAGTGTTGTTGACTCCCAGCTTCTGCCACCTAGGTTCTACCGGCGAGGCGACAGGAGCTTCCGCAAGGCAGAGAAGCAGCGTCTGAAGGCGGAGAAGCGGCAGCTGAAGGCGGAGGTGAAGGAGATCCGGAAGCAGCTGAGGATGGAGAGGCGGGGCCTGCAGTGGAGCACCGCCGGGGACGGGAGCTCCTCCCCCGTCCTGCTGCAGCCTCGGGCCACCCAGGCCAACAGCCCTGAGTACGCTCTCACTGCACCAGGCCATGTTGGGTGAAATGCCTCTTTATGGTTGAGTGCTTGAAGTACATGCACGCTCTCACATCTCTGTCTCGGTGTTGGCATCTTTAGCTTAAAGTAAAGGAGGAAAGGATACAGCTTGTTCTCTGAGCTTTGCGTTTTTCTTTCTCCTCATAAGGCGTCCGAAGCGCCCTTGCCCACTGGTGGTGCCTGCCATGACCGCCCTGTTCCTGGACGAGAACTTGCCTGACGGTACCCGCCTTCGCCCGGGCACCAAGTTCATCAAGTACTGGAAGATGAGGAACACTGGCACTGTGTGCTGGAGCTCCAACACCAAGGTACAGCAGCAGAAGTTTTTAAGATTGAGCAACACACTTCCTAATTCACTCTCAATTCAATGGGTAGGCCATCTGTAAATAACCTAACTTGTAACGTGTGACTTACATTGCCAGTAAGTATAATTGGCTGACTTGCAGGGGCCGTAGATCTTATTTATATGTGAGGTATTTTCGTCAGAATGTCATAGTTTAGCCAAGTGAGATTGGTTCCATCTGATTAAATCTCTTTGTTTCTCTTTCCTGCTCCCCCTCCTCTCCTAGTTGAAGTTCATGTGGGGTAACTTGGCAGTGGGCTCAGGGGACCGCTGGAGGGAGGTATCTGTCCCCTCCCTACAGCCTGGGCAGGTGGGTGTGGTCAGCGTGGCGCTGTGCGCCCCGGCCCTGGAGGGCTCCTACACCTCCCACTGGCGCCTGGCCCACTGCGGAGAGCAGTTTGGCCCCCGCGTCTGGTGCAGTATTGTGGTGGACCCCCTGGCCCCTGCCGCCATGATGGTCGACGGGGTGCTGGTGTCACCCTGCGTCACCCCGCAGGTTAGTTACCCATCCAGTCCTCTCCTTTTCACACTCTTATCTCTCTTCCTTTCCTCCGCCCTCCCTATCTCCCTCGCTTCCACCTTCCCTTCATCCTTCCTTCCTTTCACTTCCTCCTTCCTCTTTTCTTCCCTTTCATTTCCAGTAGTCCTGTCCACTGTGTACGTTTTAGTTACACTACTATTATACTAATATAACCGTGTTGTGTTTGCAGGGGAAGAACCCTGTGTCCTCTGGGAAGTCTGGGAAGTCCTGTAGTGTCTCCAGGGAACAGCCTCTCATGTCGGTGGACCAGGAAGAGGGGGAGTACTACATCCCCAGCGTCGACCTGCTCACTGCTCAGGTGCTCGTTGCACTTCTCACGTCCATCACGTTGTTGCCGGAACATTCACGGATCGTGAACGAATGAATGAATCGATCGCTGTGTAGTCCAGGCACAGTGACCGGCACGACTCCATAAGAGCATACGATGTCTTTCAAGGCACAGTTCTTTACTACTCAGCCGTCGCTCCTCATTTGAAACCCTCTCTCTCTCTCTCACTCTCTCTCTCTCTCTCTCTCTCTCTCTCGTGGTCTCCTCTTTCCTTCAGGATTTGCTGTCCTTTGAGCTGCTGGACATCAACATAGTGCAGGAGCTGGAGAGTGCGCCTAATAACACTCCTGCTGGTAAGACTGAGCTCTGCTGGCCTGGGACGATAGCTGACACAGTGTTTCTAATACAGTGCACTGCAATATCCAACACCTCATAAGCCCGCCAGATAGCACAACTTGGTAGCATTGTAAGAAGTGAATGGTGTGTTCAACTGGCAGATGCTTTTATACAAAGTGGGTCATACAATTTGAACCTGCAACCTGTATTCACATACCCTACTGTAGAGCTGCACCTATAATTTGGCCTGGCTAGAGTAAATACTGGACTGACAAGTCTTCCATTTCTACGTCCCATCTGTCCCCCGCAGATATGACCCCCTGTATGTCCCCCCTGCCCCATGATGGGCCCCTGCAGGAGAAGACTACGCCCTTGGGACTGATACAGGAAGAGGCTGAGGCCCAGGGAGTCACCAGCATTCTGAGTAATGCATGCCTTTTGGCACAGCTGAGTAGTGCTTAAGAGGGACTTATGAGTGTTGGGTATTAAATCAGCTTATGGAAGTTGAACTAGCCACAAGGGACTATTTGCTGTCCAGTGTGTAGACGTTTACTTGTTCGGATCACATCACACTCCTGAGTCTTGTCATTCAGTCTGGGCCTCCAACCCTCTCCCATCAGACGTGTCCCAGGGGGTGGGGCCTGGCACAGAAGTGGGAGGAGTCCCAGCCCAGGAGGAAGGAGAAGAGGACATCAGTGGAACTCAGTTTGTCTGCGAGACCGTGATTCGCTCCCTCACTCTGGAAGAGGCTCCTGACCACACCCCCCTGCGTGGGACCCGACCGAGAACAGGGAACGGTAAGTCTGAAGCCCCATCCCACACCCCATCAGCAATTTCTCAATGTGGGTTACTGTAAACTATCCGTGGTACGCAGTATTCCCCTTTACATGTCTGAACAGCAGTAGTGTGCTAATGGCCCCTCCCCTTCCTCTGACTCCTCCCAGTGCTCCGCCCAGCAGCTCAGGGGGGCTCCTCCTCTACCTGTGTCAAAGGAAAAGTGGCCGATCATCGAGTGGGGAGAAGGGGGGAGAAGAGCCAGGACACCAGCCCAGCAACCCCCCTTCGCGCCACCCTCCCCACCCCCCTGCGAGCAACCCACCCCACCCCGCTCCGCACCACCCTCCAACCCCCCTTACGTGCCCCGGCCCCGCCTCCAGCTTGTCAGCAGGAGCAGAGGATGTCAGGTATTCTGCCTTCTCTTAAACCTTTTACCATCCTTGCCCCCCAGTGACTGTACTCACACTGAGGCCTAGCTACGAACCCTGACCTACTAACTAACTGAACGTGGTCCCATTCTATAGATGAGGGTCTGGAATCCGACATTGAGAGCATATGCGTGGACGCCAGCGCCCATGAGGCTAGGGAGGGGGAGGAGAAGGAGACAGAGGGGGAAGGAAATACAGAGGGGGTCCGCAGCCGCTCGTCCTCGGCCTCCTCTGAAGATTACATCATCATCCTCCCTGACTGCTTTGACACCAGTCGTCCATTAGGGGAGTCCATGTACAGGTGAGTGATCCTAATGCCAAGAGTGCTCTCAGTTTCCATTTAGCTTCAATGAATGCATTAAGAAATGATACGTGACCAAATTTGATATCTTTTTCCAATGCAAAAATATACTACCTGTGTCACATTACAACGATAACACGTGTACCAGGTGTGTGAGTTGGCTGTGAGAACATCCCATCATTACTGCTTCACAGATTAATCAGTCCATCCCGTCCATGTTGTGCTCTCCCAGCTCCGCCCTGTCCCAACCTGGAGAAGCCCTAGCCGAGACCCCCGGTGATCCCGACCAGAAACATCAGGGTCGAACCACCCCAGAGGGAGAGGGGGGGGAGATGGAAGAGACCACCGGAGCGGTGTCGGGGTCCAGCAGTGCCAACGACATGCTGTGTACATCCCAGACCCTGGATGATGAGCCTCTGACTCCTGTGGTTGTGGCAGCGCCCAGGCCCAACACTGCTGTCACATCCAGGTACACACACTTTCACGCACACTCATCACCTTGCATGCACACACACATTCTACATTCTGGAAGCTGGTAATGTCCTGTAAAGAGAGGGCTTGTTGCCGTGTTACAGTGTGGACAGTGAAGCTGAACCACCAGGAGCAGAGGGAAGTTTGGATGTGACTGGACTCTACCAGCCGGGGGACACAGGGGATGGTACGAAAACACAACTGGAACACACACACACACACACACTCACAGAAACCATCTGACAGTCAGGAGATGCCACGCATTCTAGCTCAGTTGGAACTTGCTTTATAGAGCGATTTGTCTTCATCAGGTTATTTCAAGAGGAAATATGACACACAGATACAGACACACACACACACACATATATATATATATACATGTACATTATACACACACACAACCAGGAAAGACAAAGGGTTGTTGTTTCCACATTGATCATGTGCTTTGCTTGCTGCTTCCTATCTGTCCTGCTGCTTGTACTGTAGTAATCTTACTGTAAATCCTTTCTGTAAAAGCCTTCCCTTCAGAGTACAGCTCCCATCATAGAGCTGACCCGCAGGGCCAGGCAGCCAATGACCAGGTCTGTAGAGTCATGTGTATGATGGGACCCTAAGCAGCGTTGTGGTGTCTGTGTGTCTAACTAGGGAGCAGCCCGGTCCAGCCCCAGCCTGACAACGCAGCTGCCTCTGGGGGAGCTGAGGCCTCTGAGGACCCCAGGTGAGAGGAAGTCCAAGTCTTCCTGCTGCATTGACATCTCATGACGATGATGCTGGCAATTCTTTGTAACGTCATTGATCAAATGACCATATCCATAAGTGCATCCGTGATCTCGTTGCTTCGTGACGTTAATTGCTGTGAGGACAACAATGACCATTAGGATCGAGCTCATAATCGAATGACGTTACCACAAACTGCATACGCTATCACAAACTGCATACGCTATCACAAACTGCATACGTTATCTTGTATGCAGGCACCCAGGCATCACGGGTGGGCTGGTGAAGGGAGCTCTCTCTGTAGCGGCATCAGCCTACAAGGCTCTCTTCACTGGGCAGCCTGGACCAGCACAGGTCAGTACATGATTGGCCACTAACGCAACCCAGTGAAAGATAGCTTTGCAGTGCAGGAAATGAAAACAGGAAGTGTCTAAAACTAGACATGCGCTGAGTTGATTATTGATTTGGACCAGTGCCGGAGAGGAAAACCGATCTGGAACCACCTTATAAGTGGGCGTTTCCTGAAAAAGGCGCAACACGGTTGGAGATTCAACCCTAGTGTTCGACCAAGTTGCAGGCACAAACCATTTGGCTTTGCTGCTTGTTGGCGTAACCCATGTGTTTGTCTCCTAGCCGCCTGTGGACGGGGCCACCCAGGACACCATGATGGCTGTGCTGGTGGAGATGGGCTTCGGCGACCGTCCCCTCAACCAACGGCTGCTGAAGAAACACAGCTACAACCTGCTGGATGTGGTCAATGAGCTGGTGCAGATGACAGATAATGACTGGTACTCTACGCGCTACTGAGGAAGGGAGGAGGAGGAAGAGGAGGAGCGAGGAGGGAGGAGGATTAGGGAGAAGTGGCCTGGCCTTCGATGCGAAGGTAAGGACGCGAGAGAAGGAGGTGTTAAATAGCAGGACCTCTCCTTCGTGGCCTCCTCTCTTCCGATCGGAGCACGTCAACAGGATGCATCCTGACTGTGAGCGGACAGAGACATTCCCTACAACTCTGGGATTCTAGACTATCAAATAGCTACAGTCTGTAGATTCACTCATTCATCCGTAGCCTTTAGTGGTGTTTTGCTTTTGCATAGAAAAAGGGAGAGGAGGAATAGAGAACGAGTGAAAAACAATGGAATTCTGTGGCATCACTACGACAGCCGTGGTAAAAGTATCAGATCAGATCAACAAAGTTACATGCACTTTCACTCTTGTGGCCATCGACTGATGCAAAGTCAATATGTAGCTATAGAAAACTAAAGAGCTACTATTTGCTTAACAGAATATAGGCAATAGGTAAGCAGGTATATTAGCAAGCCTACTTTCTCAATGCCCAGAATCAGATAGGACTTATTTATAAACATACTGTAGGTGTTAACATTGTATGATGATTATTAACTACATAGTGTGTTCAAATAACAAACACTTGACATCTTTGGCTGGCACTCACACCAACTTACCTTGCAGTATTTACTCAGTGGCCTCATGTCCAGTAATACCCATCAAAACATTTAATTTAGTACTTTGAATTAATCCTGTACCTGCTTAGAGGTATTGTTCAGTCAAGGTTATGCTAGATGCAATATGCTTCTAGTCCTCACGGTAGGCTGTTTTAATATGCCATTTTGTAAGCTAAGAAGATCTTTCAATGCTACATTGTGAGTTGGTGTGAATCACAGCCACTGTTCCCCCGAGTGTGCATGACTGTCAATGTTAGAGACACTCTGTTTCTTTGTGTTTGGTGTCACAGGCATAGAAATAAACCTGGACACACACACACTCATCCAAACCCTCATCTGATTTGATCAATATCAGTGTACTATTATGAAGTGATACTGGTCGAATGAAATGCATTCCCCCCTACTATTGTGATGTGATTTTACTATCGCTGACATCATGCTGTGGGTCTGTGATATGGGTGGGTTTAATGTAATAATTAAAACAATTGGGACCATACATTGAAGACACACTACATATCCATTGAAAGGGTTTCAATTGAGGGTCGAACTCTTAACGAAAGGAGAAAAATTCCAATCCAAATTGCTTTCGATTTTCTTGTCAACTTTTTTTTCCGTTCTAAAAAAAACTGGACTTGTGTGTGTGAAACCCTGTTGAAAAGCTTGTCTTAAGAGAAGAGCTCACCGCTTTCACTTTATATTTACATTCTACTTCATTGTTCTTGTGGATCCACGAGGAAGGATGAGATCGTCAACATTCTCTATCATCCGCTCATTCCTTTTTCGAAATGAGAGTCGTTCCAAAAAAAAAAAAAGAAATGCATCGAGTTCATTCCAAACTTGAAAACTCACTGGAATCGAAAGATGTATGAAAAATCGACAGTGTTTTCTTCGTTTGTTTCTTTCTGTGTCTGTGATATGGACAGGCTGAGTGTGCTTGTGTTTCTGAAGTGAAGTGAAAGGGGTCATTATGCTATTTGAAGGGTTAACGTATTGGTTGTTTGAAAAAAAAAAATGTCACAGAGGATGTTGTTTTTTGATGGTCTTCTCTTTGAAATTTGCTCATTCGTGTTTGGATTTGCACTGTTGTACGTTTATGTTTCCGGATGATCATTTTAGATGTTTGCACTCATAAAAGTTGGGGAAAGGATGTGTTCATGAGAAAAACAAAAGCACTTATGCATAGAAATATATATGTTATGTAGGAATGGAAATGGTTTTTGTTTAAGCTAATGTACTGCTTTTAAGAATGGAGTTGAAATTAGTTTATGTCCACTATGTCTAACCAAAGTTGAATTAACCCCTATTATACTCTGATAGGTGACACAATATTAAGTTCCATTCCCAGATTTACAGTGAATGTGCAATATAATAAATATTATGATAATGGTTTAATTAATTGGTAGTATTTTTCTGATTTTGTGAGGTTATAAAATAAGAACAACAATTATGTTGACGATGGTATTTTCAATCATTTAATATTTGAAGGTCCTGTCCCTGAAATATCTATTAAAGCAGAAATGATATATCAGAAGACAATTCCACTTAAAACAGGCTAATGAGACGTACTGTATGCTTTCCAAATGGTTAGGATATTTTCATAGGAGTGAACAGAGGTTTTTAGACTAAGAGAATGGTGCGGATTAAGCTTTTTCTGTGTTGCACTTTATGGACATTATATATGTGATGTACAAATCTCTGTCGAATAAAAGTCACTACACTTACGAATATCTGTAGTTTTGATCTCTTTTTCCGCGTGAGTCTGGTTACACGTGTGCATAAAAAGGTTAATACCACTATTCACCGGAGTGAGGCGACAAAATACTACAATATTTACGCTGCGTCATCGGTATTACTTTCGTGTGGGCTGGCCCGGGTAAGGGGTTGAATTCAGCAGAGATCCGACCGATGTTTGTTTTCGCCTCGCAAAGATTTAAGAAAAATTACCGTTAAACCGAGTAAAAAGCATGTCGTCCTACGGCCTGATGTGCTTTTAAAATACATTTCAGGATTTTATATCTTGATAATGTCGGCCATTGTCTAAATCTTCATAAGGTAAGGAAATATGAGTTTCTTTGGCCGAAGACAGGAAATGTAGTGTGTCGAGAGCTATTAAATTGAAATACAATATATTTTAAGTGTATGCTTCCTAAATCCCTTGCGTACGACGAAGCAACATGTGTTACTTATATGAAGAGACAATGGATCATGCCCTAATGAAGCGCATGTTTGCCATTATAGATTCGGTGTGTATTAAGTAATGATTTGACAACATGACTGTTTCATAAGGAGCGGCCATGGGATCAGTGGGCAGCAGTGTGGTGGTAGGGGGGTCTCGCCTGGAGGAGGATGAGCAAAACATAATTTCCGATTCAAGGAAGAGTTCCAGCAGGAGCCACTCTATTGATACTGTGTACTGCCCCACCTGTCAGGGCACTGGACGCATCCCGCAAGGTCTGGATGGTCCAACCTGTACCTATCTGTCTGTCTGACTGACTCTCTCGTCGCCTGACTGATCTGCCTTTTCTCATATTTCCGTCTATCACTGTCTGTCGGACTCTCTTTCACTGTCTGTCTGACTCTCTGTATGTACCTGTGGGTATTCCAGTAAGCAGGTAATGCAACATAACTTGCTTTCTGGAATATCCCCTCCCTCCTCCCCCCATCTATCTGACTGTCAAGCTGTCTTTTCAGCCTGTATCTGATTGTTTACCCATGGGAGAGAATATAAAACTGTTTCTCTCTCTGTAAACTTGTCTGTCTGACTGGCTATGGTTGATTGCAATGTTCATTTTACAGGTCAAGAGAGCAAGTTAGTAGCAGTTATACCCTGCAATGACCAGAGGTTGGATCCACGACATACGTAAGCTCCAAGAAGGAAGACTGGATTTCGAGAATGTCTTTGTCTTTGAATATGAATCCAACTTTAACGTCTCTACATTATTTACCATGTTACAGGATGTTGTACGTGGGAGTCTCGGTGTCTGTGTGCGTATTGGTCAGTGCGCTGGTCCTTTTTTTCCTGTACCCTCGCTGTGTCACTCTGTCCCCTGTGGCTGTGAAGTCCGTCTACGTTACCTTCCCCTCCAACAACGTCCTAATGAACATCACAGTCAGTCCTGTTCTTTTCTTGATTCAATTTCCCATTCATATTTATGCTGTTATGCCCAGACAACTTCATTAATATAGATTTGGAATAATGCAATTATGTTAACTCTGTCCTTATTGCAGAACATCCTGAATATAACCAACAAGAACTTTGCCAACGTCTATGCGTACAACCTCACAGGCCAAGTGCTGTTCTTTGAAACGGTTGTCGGCTCGACCGCTATTAAAAACGTCACCATTATTAAACCTCTCTCTGACAAAATGGTAAGAAACACTGTGTGTTTGCTAAAGTGTGTGCGCTGTAGGGCTACAACACCAGACCTTGGCTCACTGTAGCTTTCCTCTTCTTTCCTGACAGTACACCTTTGAGCTCCCGGTCACGCTGACTGACCCTGGACTCTAGTGAGTAACACCTCTAACCTGGTTTTCTGTGGAAACGTATCTGTGGCTTTGCTGCATAACCCTCTTATTCTACTGAGTCAAAGATCCCGCTGTAGGAGTTGTGAGCATGTCTAAATAGCATGATACCATGTTTAGCTTATCTGAAGGCCATCCTTGTGTCCATGTGTGGGCCTCGCTGTATCTTGCGCTGTCCGTCTCTCTGTCTGTCACGTGAAAGTATTGGAATGTCACACTTGCGATGCACTTTAGATCATTGCACTAGATAAACCCAAATGAACCGAGAACCTCAGAACGTAAGGCAATATAATCCGATAAAAAACGGATGACTGTATGTTTATATGTCAAATGACTCGCTGCTTTTAAAATGACCATATATGTGAATACGTGAATAAGGATAATCAGAATGTATTTTTTTCTTTCCCAGCTTCTACTGTAAGTTCTCTATCAACAGTGTCCGCACATTGTCTCTACACTTCCAGTGAGTACAATTGATCATGTGATTAGTTCATTAGTCAGGCAGGCCAAGATGGATATCAAATGGAGGATGTTAGAAACAATCTGATGTTCACGTGAAACAATGAAGGACATTTTGTTTTCCTCGAAATACAAAGAATATAAGTAGTGCTTCAAGAATACGTTGGAAAACACAGCTCCACTGCGTGTTGTGTGCATGTGATTTTGGGCCTGTTTGAGTTGAGTTGTGCTTTATTGTCATTCCGCTACATGCGGGGGCATACAGTGGAACGAAATGTCGTGCCTCACAGAGCCACGGTGCTACAGAAGTACAGACATACAACAGTACAGGCAAACAACAATCCATTTAAAATAAATATAACAATTTTCCTAAACATAAACTAAAAAAGATACAAACTGTACGAATACTTACGGATACTTACTCTCTTGTGTGACTTAGGCAGCCTTCATACCATTCTAATTGAAGGTTGCTAGATGTTGGTCAATTGGTAAAAATATGTTTGCTAAATGTTGACTTACATCTGTGAAAATCTATGAGGCCAGACTGGGATTACAGTCATGTAGGAATGTGAAATGAAGATGCCCTTATCAGCAGAAGAACATTCTGAAAAGGTTCAAGGAATCACCAACAGACTTAAGCCCTTGCCTGTTAGCTTGACCTAGTTATTGAATAAATGTTCATAAATTAATACATGAACCAAACTCTGAAAAACCACGTAAGCACTTTACTGCAGAGTCCTTAGTTTAATTATTTAGTATCCACTACAAAAACAGACAACAAAAGTAAAATGGGGTTACAACTTTTGAAGTGTTTTCTCTCAGTCCAACCACTGATTTGTTCAACATGTCCATGCCGTTTTCATTCCATCAGGATGACCATGACGGTGTACTACCTTGCCCACTACGAGGAGATCTCTCTGGACACCTATGAGTACATAAACTGTGGGACCAACACCACCACTGCCCACCTCATCCAGCCTGGGGAGGGGCTCCCAGCTAGTGTCCAGCCTCAATCCTTAGACCTCCCTTCTGGCTTCCCTGGAAAACTGTTGGAAACGGAGTGAGTACTTGCTGAACTGTAGCGACAAAGTCACAGGATAGATCATGTGACCATACCAGACCGTCGCCACGGGGATAAGCGTTGCAAAAACTCAGCAGTATGATGGCTTAAAATGCTTGGACATATTCTTTTTTTCCTAGTTTTCTCAATAGTCATGTTCTTTAGTTGGTGGTGTTTTAGAACTTTGTTTTGTTGCCTTCATTTTGGTTAGAGCCGTGTAATGAATTAATGAAATTTGAAGAACATATGTTTGCATAGTCTCTGCATCATGTATTACTTGCTATGTTTAAGACTAAAAAGCACTACTGTGAGCAGGCCAACTCTTGCTTACCTTTTTGAAGGACCACTCAGTGATTTACTATCATGATTATTTTTTTACATAGTGTTTCAAGGATTAAATATGAACAGTTTGAAACTTTGATATTTGATCTTGAGAAATTGTGTTTTGAATGTAGCTGTTGCAAATGGCAACTGCTTGCAATGGATTCCTGGTTTCTAAAACCCTGTTGATTTTGTGAAAACATGTAAGCACATTTGATGCTATGAAGAATTGTATACTGAACCTATGTGACACTTTTATGCCCTCAACCTTCATTCCATGCTAACTCTGTGAATCCTTTGATGGCATGCTCATTATTATTATTATTATCATCATCATTATTATTATTATTATCATTATTATTCCATCGTATTGGTGGGGTCAAATATGGTCGGTGTCTTAATTCACAAGAACAGTCCATGTAAGCTTTACTGTATGTCACCAGATAACCACACATCTTTTGTGAATGAGAAAGTCAGTTATCTGCCGAGACTGACTTTTATTAGAGATAGCACACTCAGCTCAAACACTCAGTCTTTGTTTGAAACAGAAAAAGAAAACATAATTTTTAACTTGTTTCTCTTTTATGAGCCACTTGTTTTAAAATATATGTTTTGATTCTGTTGTTATAAACAAATGGAAAGAATGAGAACATTTCTATTGGAACAATTCTACGGCCTTTGTAATGTATTTTGTTTAATTTTCATTTTCCTTATTCTGCCAGATTGTGAAGTCATTCTACCATTTTTGTTCCACCATGACTTGTTACTGAATAGCCACTGAGTGGCACTGTTTCAAATGAATGCACTTTGACTTCCTAGATTTGATGTGGAAAATCAGCAAAAATAATTACTTTTTTAGGAAAATAAGTAAGTGTATAATAGTTCAACCAAAAAATATGTATTCTCCGCAGTTCTCTTTTTTTCTTTGTGAAATCGGGTCCAAACCTTTCTTCACCATTGTTGAGAGTACTGTGTGGACTGTAAAAACAAACAAACGTAGAGTTCATTAAAATGTCCTTTCTTCAGCCTTAAGTCTGATACTGAGGTGGTATACTCACCGAGTATCTGTTGTCTATCTTGGCGCTGTACTGTACTGGGTTTCTGATTTTCTTCTGACAATGACAACACTCATTCACAGCTGTAAGACAAGGAAACAAAACACAAGCCGTTCTAAGAAGTTCACTTCTCGACTCAAACTGGCCATACCTATGCTGTTGTACTAAGAATAGGAGTGCCGGGACTGCATTTGTGTTCCTTCTCCATTCGACGAATTAAAACTTAGCAGTGAAATAAAGATTTCTCAGCTTTTCTCTCTTGTTTTCTCTAAGAGGTGCAGCTTTCAGGAGGCTGAAATCTCTGGTTTCCAATCCTCATGGCCTCTCGTGTGCTATCTGATACAGAGTGAGTGGGGTCCAAAATGTATTATTCAACAGCCCTCAGTCTAATGAGAAGACGGTAGAGTGTGACATCTACCCCTATTACTGTGGAGACAGGAAAGCACTGCCCGCACACACACACAAAGTACAGTCAGAACGCTCAGTATCTCTTGAGCAGTAGCTGTAACTACATGCATGACTGTATACAGTAACTAGATGGGAAATGTAAAGTCATGTTTTTCTCACAGCCTATTCAGCATTGTCCAACCATCGTAGACACCCTAAACTTGTTATGTCTGTTGTGTGTCTTTTGTGGTTTTAGGATAAGTGTTTGTGTCACCTCTTGGCGAATGGCTTGTTGACACAGCTAATGGGAACCACTGTAGTGTTTTTCTGTGTGTAGATCAGATCCCACTGATATTCATGAGCCACCCGAGTCCCTGGGTGTACACACTTACACTTACTCCTGAAGGTGTAGTCAAATGGGGATTAGTGTCTCTTCCATTGTGGGCTCAATGGTGGACAGCTTCGCCAAGTCATGTTTGGAGTCAAGCAGCAGGGATAGGTAAACAAACGTTGGGCCTACAATCATTGGCTTTAGGTGTTGGCAAGGTGCAGATAAGTGGTAGGAGGATTTGACTGCAGATTCAGAGTTCAAGCGCTTTGTGTGAAATGCACATAAAATGCTCATTCTCAGAAAACTGAATGCTTCTTGACATTTGACTTATACCCTGTAAAACATGTGTCATGTGTCGCGTGTCATAAATCATTGTCGGCATGTTTTGGCTGACACAACAATAAGAAAGGTGCAGAAGGGTTTAGACAGAGGTAGAGATACCTGGCTGTTGAACTGGTGCATCTGACTCCAGCTTGGAGCTGACCTCCTTAGATTCCTTCTGGACCTGTAACTAGACAAAGAAATCTCATTCATACCGCAGACAGAACATGGAGAAGCCTCAAGGTATCATTTATGGAGACCAACTGTACATGGTGGCTTTTGATAAGGTTGAAATCGGATCAACTCATCGCTTGTTGAGAGGTAGAATACTTATGACAGGGTACCACCACCAGCACATATTACGTATGTTGCTGTTAAGTTTAGTAGCTTGTATATGTTATGACTTTGTGTTTACATTTATGTTTAGATTCTTTGTTATAGGTTTAGTTAGCCTGCTGAGGATTGTCAAAGACTTGTGATGTATCTGATACTTGAGACCTAACCCACAGACCTGACCTACGCTATTCTACTGATTTCATGTCAGCAAGCTGTCCTAAATTGAACTTGGCAACATGAAAAGCATGAGCCAAGTCTGAGGAACATTCAGTTGTCTGGGACCATAAAAACAGCAGATACCATATACGATCTAAATCCAGAGTTTGTTTGAAGAATGGTAATGGTTATTATGCCACCTATTAGAATATATGTGCATTTTCAAATATTACACCATTTGAACATCTACTGTTCTTTGGTTTTAATGTAATTGTTTGAAATATCACAAGCAGTTGTTCAACAAAGGCATGAAGTATGTCCCAAGATACACAACCAGCTAATTTTAACAAGAGGAAAAGAGGTCAACTGACCCCACACACAGGTGTTCCATGTCCAACTGATGTTTCCACCACTAAGAGTGAATAAATTATGAATGAGGAAGTGCTGCATCAGTACTGCTAGAAGGTGGAATATTCAATACATACCTGTTTGTCTCTGAACATCCTGCGATCCAGCATCGTCTGGCGTCGACGGGCCTCCCAGTGCATTGCAGACATCTCACACCACAACCAGGGACAAAGAGCCTGGCATTAAAGCTCCGCACAGGCTTATCAGTTTGTGTGTGTGTGTGTGTGTGTGTGTGTGTGTGTGTGTGTGTGCGTGTGTGCGTGTGTGCGTGTGTGCGTGTGTGTGTGTGTGTGTGTGTGTGTGCGCACGTGTGTGTGTGCGCACGTGTGTGTGTGCGTGTGTGTGCACTACAGTGATTGTGATATATGAGGACAGTAACCTAAGACATACTCTATCAAGAGGTTTCTAAGTCGTCCATATAATGACAGCAGACTCTAGTGTTAATTGTTCCATAAACACTGCTTTTAAAGGGACACTTATGTTATGTAGTTGGCTCATCTGAATGATATAAATGTATAACAAAATATGCTGATAAGGCCATCTTACATTTTCACATGGATGTAAAGAAAGACCCAGCTACAATTAAACTTCAACTGAAACCATGGTGGTTGAAATGCTGGTTAACATTTCAGTTGAGATCATTGTGCAATACTTCATAGTCAAATGCAGTTATAATGACAAGCAAACATGCAAGTTAACATACAATTTAATTTAAATTATGAGTACCTTCTTAGAATTCTTAGGAGTCCACGGAGAGTCCACGAAGTATAGAATTCTGAGGTTGCCCACACAAAGTAAGTTGCACTAATGATGTTGATGTTGGGCACCTTCCTCTCACCCCAGTTCCAAGTAGCCTAATTCCCACCCCAAGTCACCTGGCAACTGGACGCTCTCGTGGGTCGATCCTACGTCAGAGAAAGCAGAGATAAGTAAATCATTGCTAACCCCCAGTGGTTTAAGGTGTTCACCCCATTGCCTGGAAAGAACACGACCACCTGGCTGCTTAGTGCTGACAGACACTCGCTGTAAAATGCATATCAAATGTACGTGAAAAAATGCGTAGTCTTTTATTTTTCAACATTGCTCTCGTCTTTTCAAAGTGTCTTGCATTGTTGTGAAGAGGTTACCTTGTCAGCAGGGGGCGCTAAACCCCTTTATACAGAAGAAAAAGCGTTTTCATGCCTCTGTACTTCTTCCCTAAATGTGGTTGGCGAGATTTGCCAGAATATAGTTTACTGCCCAGTTGCTTCGAGAGAACAGTAGGCCAGGTATTCTGTATTAATTACCTTTTGTTTGTTAATCTGCCCATGTTGAGTAGACACACTGCAGGCTACTGTCAATCAACTCACAATTTACATTTAAATATTGCATAGGACTTCTGAAAAAGTCTCCAAATTTTCACCATCTCCTATTGAGCTGGACAGATAATTAATAACTAGACTTCCAGCAGGTAATTGCTTGGTAGCCGCTTCAAGGCAAATACATAAATATCATTCATTATTTAAATAATAAACACTTTTTTATCATTCCGGATAGGGGTTGTGGTGCCATTGCTGGTGGTGCAAGTAATTTCCAAATGCTCCTGAATACCCCATCAAGTCTCTTTTATCTCACACCAGGGTGTATCTTTCCCCCTAAGGCCTGCATGGTCCAGCCACAAAGCAGAAAGGCTGCATCTGATATGAAGTCTTTTTTTAGGTTGTTCAGTTTTGCATCCTGCCATGATGACACACTTATAGCCAGTCATTGTTAGACTGAAGGTAGAATCTCTGGATGGTTTCTGATGCTGATATGATCATAATGGTTTCATAA
Organism: Plecoglossus altivelis; assembly: GCA_036571765.1. Taxonomy (NCBI): domain Eukaryota; kingdom Metazoa; phylum Chordata; class Actinopteri; order Osmeriformes; family Plecoglossidae; genus Plecoglossus; species Plecoglossus altivelis. The sequence continues at coordinate 5,998,178 of BROE01000018.1, read as the reverse complement.
CACCGATTCTGAAGCCATGGCTGTAGCTAGGTCAAACTGGCGCCAATGGGTCAGAATGTCATCGTGACAAAGAGTTTAAGGAAAGGACTGCAGAGGCATTAACATTTAAATGAGACAGACAGTTTTCCATTTCCCTAACATGACCAGGTGTAGCCGGCTGGATAACATACATTTTCAGATAACAGCAAGTTTCTCAAGTATCTTCAAAACCATCTGTTTATTTTAATTTCCTCTTGACTATCCTTCTCACACTGTTCAATGGCAGGCAGTACACATGCCTTCAAACAATCATCAAAAAATTGCAAAAAGTAGTGGGCTCATTTGGACATCACTGTCTATTATACTTTCTAATGATACAATAAGCATAATCTTGTTTGAAACATTGACTAAATACTACGCTCTCACAAAATGACCCCTGAATAAAGGTCAGCGCTCTGCAATTTAATTGGGCTGGGATTGTTTTGGGCATGTTCATGTTACGTCACTCATGGGTGGGGGTGGTGTGGTTCAGCAGCTTCTCGTCGACTTTTCTAGTTCATTTCTCGACGGAGATTCGAAGGTTCAGCAGCTTCGACGTTGCTGCCTGCTTTTCTCGTGGATTATTTGCAAGTAGGAATCTATTTTTTCAGTCCTGGAGTTATGCTGTCTGCTTTAGGAGTACGGAAAAGCTGAAAGGTAAGATTTAGAGTTAAATGTTTTGTAGCACGCGAGTTAGTCAAACTAGGTTGGAATTTGATTTCTCACGCGAATTTAAGGCAGGTCAGATTGGTTGCTGTTGGCAACCAGAGCGAGGTCACTTCAAGTTAGCGTTTTCTGATCGGCAACATTAATTCATATATTTTTTTAGAGATTAAAGTATGACAGTTTGTGAAGTGTTAGACATACGTTTTGAAATTACGGTGTCCATAGCAACCCGACCACAGCAAGCATTAGAGGGAGTTACGAGATAGCGCGCCGCGGTAACCGGCTCTCCCTTCCGGCTGGGTAGCTCTAACAGCCAGTATTAGTGGAAGACTTAGCCGACTAGATGAAAATGCTGAATTTTTTAGACAAATGCATTTATTTACTTATTTACAGATAGTTCGCAAATTACTTGTCCGTCATAATGTATTGAATGTGTCCTACAATCTTAAAGTTAATCAGAAAGTCAGACTTTCCCCATTTTTCAGATTGCAAGTTCTAGATTCTTATAAACATGATTATGTGGGCAAATTCAAACTACATTCTATTTCGATGACCACCATTCCTACCCATCACGGTCGTCGGTAGACAACGTCAAGAGACTATGCTTAACGAATTAGATGTTTTGCCAGTCACCCTTCTAAGTAAATAGCAATTCAATTCTGGGAGAGATCCTCTTTCTAAACAGTAAAGGGCATTATTTAGGAGTTAAAACTATTGTGAAACAGACTCACAACAGCAGTGAATTATGGCCACACTATGCCTTTGTTTAAACAGTTGACTCATGATTCTCGCCCTGTCTCTTTTGATAAGGTCCTCGGTGACTCCAGCCAGCCTTCAACTCTACTGCCACTGCCTTTGAAGTAGGTGTGAAGGTTCTGTTGCCCAGGACACCGTCCCTACCACCTCCCTCTCCAGTCTGCCGTCACCTCCCAGCCAGGGACCAGCCAACATGGGCAACCAGCTCACAGAGATCGCCCCCAACACTCAGTTTCTCCCCAGCTTTCAGTCCCTACACGTGGTCATTATCGGTCTGGACTCTGCAGGGAAGACATCTCTCCTCTACCGGCTGAAGCTGCGAGAGTTCGTGGAGAGTATCCCCACCAAAGGCTTCAACACAGAGAGGATCAAGGTGGCCGTGGGGAGTTCGCGGGCCACCACCACCTTCCAGGTGTGGGACGTGGGTGGCCAGGAGAAGCTCCGCCCCCTGTGGAAGTCGTACACGCGGCGCACGGACGGCCTGGTGTTCGTGGTTGACGCCGCCGAGACGGAGCGCATGGAGGAGGCAAAGGTGGAGCTGCACCGTATCACCCGCTCGGCGGAGAACCAGGGGATTCCAGTCCTGGTGCTGGCCAACAAGCAGGATCTGGCTGGGGCCGTCTCCGCCCTGGAGGTGGAGAAGACCTTGGGCCTCCACGAGCTCAGCTCCTCCACGCTGCACCACACCCAGGGCTGCAGTGCTCTGGACGGACAGGGCCTCCAGCCTGCCCTGGAGAAACTCTACGAGATGATCCTCAAGAGGAAGAAGATGCTGCGGAACAGCAAGAAGAAGAGATGAGGTGGGGCGGGTCTGCCCGTGGACTTTAGGTCTGTGAGATTCCCCCAGAAAGGTGCTTTGCCATGGACTTATTTTGGCATTCCTTGGGAATTTTGTGGGAGTTCTAAACCCCAAAGGACAAGAGTGGGACGTCTTCTTAGGAAAGACTGCGCGGACAGAAACGGAGACCGATCTAACGGTCTGTGATGGATGCTGAACATTGAGCCTTGACTGCCCCTTGAAAGAAATCACTTGTATTGAATAACATTTCCATCTCCTTTTAACAAGTACCATCACAGTTATAGGCCTATCCTAAGCATCCTAAGGAATTTGTCTCATAGTTTAACACCTTTATAGTTCACTTTGTTGCATGGAGGTTAACTGCCTGGGACACAACTACTTTTGTAGATCAAAAGAGGACTATGGTTCGTCTCACTGTTGAAATGGTGTCGGACTTTAATGGATCTCCACAGTGACGTCACTGGCTGAAACCGGCTTGTTCTGGCCATGCAAGTTTTTACACACCATTACTCACTTGTCATGGTAAATGTGGACTTAGCCTAAATGTTCCTTGAGGTAGATGAAGTTAACAGTTTTTACATTCTGTACATATTTTTTTGTAATACTTATACAAATGAATAAATTATTGAAGACTTTTGAAGCAAACTGTTTCTGTCAGTGTCCCTGTGCTTTCTTGTAATTGATTCACAATGAACATTTAAAACAGACCCCCAGCGGAGCATTTATCGTCTTAGTGGAAGCTTCGGTGTTGGGAAACGTGGCAATATTGTGGGGCTGCTTTAATCAGAAGGACACTGCGATTTATGCATGGTCTGACGCATGCTGGGCTATTAAGTGTCAGGTTACTAAATGAGTCACACAGGAGTCAAGTAGGGATGTAAGTTTTAAGGCTAGCGTATCACGCCTCATTCTTTCAGGTGGTTTTGCTATAGAGACCCATAGAAAACATGTCGTTTGGAGTCTGAAACACGAGCTGTCGTCTCTCATATCAGGCACTATGAAAGAGGGGCTACGGTGCAGTTCCATCTGGGTTTCATACCCGTCAGGTAGAGATCTTACAATCTTAGATGTTGTCTGGCTAGGAACCACTGCTTTTACATCTAGAACATTAGTTTTCTTCTATGAGCTGCAGTAATGAATATCATTTCTTACCTGAAATTACCTGCAAAAAATCATCGGTCATCTACACATCAAAGGCTTTCGAGAGGGCATTCATTAACAAATTGTATGTACCCACGGTAACAATTTGATTATCTGTTGCTAACATTAAACATTTGATTCGTGTCCTTACAAGGATTACAGAGTGCAGGATATGTGAAGTTGCAGTGGATTGAAGTTAAATGACAGGTTCAGTTTATTAGTGCATAAATTGCCAACAAAGATATGAAGGGCTTTGGCTGGTGAGAATTTTGAAAGGGATGAAAGGAATCTGTGAGGAGATCAGACTTCAAATACCACAAAATCAATGATGCTAGACCAAAACACTCAAACATTCCCTTTAGTCTTGATCTATTGTCTAATTTAGCTAATAGGAAGTGTTGCTGTGGCCAAAGGTAGCCTTTTCCTCACATCAAGACATAAGAAAAACACACTATTCAATTTTGGATTTAGTATAAGAATGCTTTGGTTAACTTTCACAAATGAAGTACACACACACACACACACACATGCAGGAAGAAACCAAACACACAACCATGCCAGGGTGTCCACCGAGGAAAATCTGTTTCTGCTTTTATCCTTTTTAAGGATAACTATTTATGCCTGGTATAGTTTAACATCTTAGACATGGATGCCCTTTCGAGGAACCTCTAACGGCTAGGTCTCTATGCTCTCATCTGGCCCTCCGGCTGAGAAGACAAGTCCTACAGGAATCTGAGCCCACCAATACCCACCCCTCCCCCACAGCTCACTCAGCCACAGTCCCTGTCCCCATCCACTTCACCGATACCACAACTACTACCATTCCCATCCCCCTTCTCTGCCAGCTTCTACAGTCTTATCCCCATATACCTCAACTGATACCAAATCCAATTAGCTGGAATGGAGCCTCCTGGTGTGTCCTAGGCTGTTTGAGCTGTGGTAGGATTAGTCAGCATTATTGTCTCGAATGCTTCACTCTAAAGAGCAGAGGGAGTGTCAGCCTAGCACCAAAAGTTGGATTCATTTCAGCATTTTACTGCGAGAGTGCATTCACTGCTCTTTCATCACCAGGGATCTCTCTTCCCACCATGAGGAGAAATACTAGATACAGTCAGGACACGCTTTGACATGAGTCAGTGGTTAAGAACACGTTATTTAGTCAAACCCGTTTTCTTAGAATGATTTAATTCACCACACTACACATGTCAAGGCTATCAAAACTAACTTGCAGTCCTTCGTGGTGCGGATTTCGAAATGGGTCCTTTGGCCAGCGCAGTCACGGAGCCGGTGGTTTTGATGGCTATCCTCTGCAGGCTGGGAGTGCCCTGCTTCATGGACCATTTGGATTGAGATAGGTATTCTAAAATAGAACTTTAGTGATTCTATCATTAGAAAATAACCTCTCTCTCTCCCTCCCCCAGCAGCTTGTCTTGGAGGGCCGGGGGAAGACAGAGGAAATCAGATGATGAGCTCAGGGAATTGCGTTTTCAGAGAGGACCTTCAGCTCACAGTACTTTTATATAGAGTAATTGTCCTTTTTTTAAAGTTTATATTGTGGTGACTAGTCTTGTTGAGCGTTGTGCTTCTGTACAGTGTCAAGTTCTTGCAAAACCCCAATTGCTTCAATTCGGAGTGCTTCCAAAACCTTTAATTTCAGTGTGTACATGTGTCAACAAACACCGTTGGCAAGCTACGCGTATGACAGCTCACGCCCAATGTTGGGCTGCTAGGCATGCCATGCATCAGAACAGTAAACAGCCAGCCTCTCTCCCTACGTCACTCTCGGCTGTATCAAACTCCCGGGAGCCACACCCAGAGCCTGAAGTAGAGCTGAGAACCAGCGAGCAGGCCTGAATGCAGTTGCTAGATTCCCCCGGGGCCTTCGGAGTACACGCTGACAGGGTGTTGGCTGAAGGGGTGGGCTCATGTTTGACGTGTGCAACCCAGTGAGTTGAGTAGTTTATATCTCCTGATCAAGATAGAATCAACACGCATTATACTTCATGTTTGAACACCTTGATAATTCATCATGTTTGTATGAGGAGATACGAATTGACATACGTTGTTATTTTTAACAACTGCCAACATGGTCAAAGGGATGACTCGATGAAAGGTGTGATGGAAAAGGAGCTTGTTTCTAAATGGTCTACTCTGTTGGACAAACGCTACATAAGTGATACTACTGTCACTAGTCATCAACACTTCAATACTAGTTGTAGTACAGTGCAGTGTACAGAGCCCATGGCTTTGCCTGATTACAGCTAGCTGACAGATGGCCCATCAGCTGAAGCCCCCCACCCCCCAACCTCCACCCACCCACCCACTCCCCTTGGAGTGATATGAGTGTTTGTCTGCGTTTGTCTGTGCATGTGTAACGAGGGAGTTCGTGTGAGCGAGTGTCAGTGTGTCTGTTTTCTCTGTGTGTGTCTATGCAGGGATACCTCAGCTAACGTTGTCATAAAACCAGAAAGACATTTGTCACGTGTGTTCTTCAGGCTAGCAGGATCAGACATCTGCTTCACCTTTTCCAGACCTGCATGCCGGCATGTCAAGTCCTGCTCTCTGCATCTGCACACGTGTCTCTGCACAGCATGGGCCCGCTCATTTACTGCAAAGGAAGTGGGAACTTTCGTTTTGCTTTTTCAGCCCTGTCTTGAAAGTAATGCCTGAAACTTCAACCTTATTACAGGAATCAAAGTCTCTGGCCTGGCTATGTAATATCAATTCTCATGATGCATCCAGTCACACCTGCAGCTCAGCACTATAACTTCACTGTAACACAGCCACCGGAGCAGAGGTCAACCTATTGTTATTAATATCTCTGACCCCCTCAACCCAAACTCAGAAGATTCTTTCATTAGAAGGCTCTGCTGAGCGATAGATAAGTGCATTATCCATAAATTAATTATATAACCCCTGAAATGTGCTTTGGGAAAGCCATTGGTCATGGGTCATTGAGAGTCATTAAAATTGTGAAAGGAGATGATAAATAAGGATGTGCCTAGTCTTCCAGGGCTTGTGTGGTTCCACACGATGTGCGGCTCATGAAGAGGATATGGTGCAGTTGTAGTCACAGAGGATCTAATTATTCGACAAGCAGAATGCAGACTTATTCTACTGAGGCTATACAAGCGAGGCTTGTTGGAAATGAAGGCAGCAGAGTCTGAGATGGAGATTGAAGAGTCGGAGTGGGTGACAGGTTGACAGCAGGACTGAAGATTTGAGAAGTGGAGACGGGAAAGAAAAAGAGAAAGACACACAGAGAGAGAGAGAGAGAGAGAGAGAGAGAGAGAGAGAGAGAAAGAGAAAAGACAAAGAAAAGTCAGAGAGAGAAAAACATCGAAGAAAGGAGAGAGAAAGAGAGAGGGCAAGAAAGAAAGAGTCGACAGCTCCGTGTTGAACATGACAACAGCTAACCAAGCGGATCCTGTCAACAAACCTCATCATGTGAAACATGGTGCTCTCAGGTCTTTAGAGGGTCATTAAGCAGACGTGTCTTCCTGTCTGTCTCACACTCACAGGGCTGCCACCCAGCAGGAGCTGCTGTTTTGGCTGCAAACCTGGGCTGGGGGCTGCTTCCAGGGAGGAAATAGAGTCAGCTCAGCCCAAACTCATTCTAAACCATCCTCATTAGCGCAGGGAGGGAAAGTATAACACAGCCTTGAGACCTGTGTCTAGGACTGACTAGGTGTAATTATGGAGCTTGTGTCTGCTGTGCAGTAAAACATGTGCAGTTGTTTAAGGCCTTTCCGGAGGGTGGTTTAAAACGTGCTAACTGTGCTCCAACCAAGTCTGACCTCGACAACTTGGTCCCTTTGGGAAATAAACTTGACAAGAGTTTTCGTTCCACATTTTGTTTTGCAAAGGCCACGCAGTGTCTCCAGAGTGTATGATAGTTTGATACATTGTTTTACTTCAATGTTTGTGACATGAATAGACCAATCTGTCACAAGTTGGAATGTAACTGAACACAAAGTCTGTCTCTTGACTATTTCACATCGGGTGCAAAATCTGTTTGGTCAACTTTTTCTCTCTCCCTCCTCTTTCTCTTTCCCTCTCCAAATGTATCTTCCCCTCTCATTATTGTGAACAGTTTATACAAAAGACAGACAGCACATGATGTCCTTGCATTCTTATCCCTCAAATATGTACACGCTGGCTCCAGTGAATGTTCTTTTCATTGTGCAAACTAAACTTCATATTACTGAAAACTGTATACTCTTTTTTTGCAGGAGTGTGTGTCCATATTTGTTCAACATAACAATCCCTGCATCATTGATTGCAGTAGTAGCTCTCACTCTTGTACCTCTCTCTTTCCCTTGACTTCTCTCTTGGTCTCCCTTTGTGCTGCTTGTTAAACTTTTCTCAGCCCAAGCTGTAAACTCCCTGAATACTTCATCCACTATTATAGGGTGGAATGTTCCCATCAGGACCATGTGGAACACTGTCCAAACCATTCAGGAATGTTACCAGGCCGGTGCATAATTGAATTAATTACCGTAGTTTTCCAATGTGCTGATGGGTGAAGGAGTACTCTTCTGAAATCATTTGAAGCTCTGTAAATCAAAGCTACCCAAATGCTGAGAGATAGAAAAAAAGATTATTTCTCCTGTTAGTGGAGTTTTGGTGGACTACGGTGTCATGGTCGGGCTATGTCCTCGGAATACTCCATGAGCACATAAGCTCTTGAATCATGAGTCGTTCGTGAAGTCGAAGACAGGACCGTGTGTGACAGGACATGTAGTGGAAACATTGTATTTCTAATGACCTTTTGTGGCTTTTCTGTTGATGGTGTGAACTGTATTTCCCTCTGTCCTGGGTAGAACTAGCTTGAACTGGTGTTGTGTGTCTGTGACTGCTCTTTCTGATGGATCAATGATGAGTGGATCTCTGACCTGACGACTGTAAACAGAGTAGTACAAAGTGACTCTGTGATAGGGATTGTTTACTGTGAACAGAAAGGCTGGTCTCTTTCACTGTTTTCTTTTCGCTGTCTCTCTCTCACCTCTCCATCCTGCCGTAGCAGGTCTGCCGCAGTGTGATTGTACTGTAAAGCCATCGCCCTGGGGAAAGGCAAGCCTGCCAAGATGACCTAACAGACGAGATGGGTGCTGGGACAGAGGGAGGGGTGCAAAGGGGGTAACGAGGGGAGGGGAAATGGGGGTGAAGGGAGGTAAGGGAGAATGAAAAGCAATGCTAAAGCTGTTTGAAGTCCTTTTACAACCATTTGTTCCATCCAAATGTGTTTGACGGACAGTGCAGCAGAAAAACAATGAGACCAGAGGGGGATATTAAGACTCCTAGGAAGAGATTTTGAGCCAAGCCTTCTGGCTGGGTACTTGAAGAGGCAACCAGGCAGACTTTAATTGGAGCCAGCTTGGTTTTGCTGCTCTAGGAGTGAGGTCTCCTTCAGGCACTGATCCAGGATCAGCTTCTGCTACCAGATCTGACCGGCGAGGAGGAACACTCAACTGTTCCTGGACCAGAGTCTGGTGCTCTGTCACTCTACACCAGCTGGGCCACGTTGCTGTCTGGAAAATAATGGTTGGAGCAGAGGAACACTCACTCTCTCTTTCTCACACACACACACACATGCAGACACACAAACTAACAAAGGGGCGAAACCTTCTGCATCTCAGCTGGCTAGCAGCTGTTCAGGCCTCCAGATCCAGACTTCACCTGGGAGACAAACAGCTTGTTATGAAATGAATCAGGAGGTGTTATGTTCTGGTTGTACCAGGTCAGATGAAGAGAACCCTTCCAATAAAGCAGTGATTTGTCATCACACACCATGCACTGTGGCACGGAGGGATTTTATATCTCCTCTGGGTTTGTGCCACCGTGCAGAAGAAGCACAACTGACTTGTCAGGGAAAAACTGAGTCATCTCAGGTTTATTAGGGTGGTCTGCTGGGGAGAGGTGGATGAATCAGGATGATGACTTAGCATGACTGATTTAATCGACTGTGAGTTTACCTGCTTCACTGAGAAGAGCAAACACAGGTCAAAAGCTGAATTAAAACTCCTTAGATGTGCTTTCCACACTGTGAAATGTTGACTGACTGACTCACTGAATGCTGACTAGCTGGTTGACTGACTGACTGAATGCTATCTTGCGCTGGCGGTCAATTTAAAATCCTAGCAGGGTGCCACACATTGAGAGGTATGCCTGGCATTCAGAGAATGTTGCACTACCGTGTTTTCCTGAATCCTCCCTCACTAGTCTCTATTCTCTTTTCTCCTTTCTCTAGTTTCTCTCTCTTTCTTTCTCTCCCTCTCTCTCTTTCTCTTTCTCTCTCTCTCTCTCTCTCTCTCTCTCTCCCTCCCCTTCTCTTTTCCTGTCTTTCTGTAAAATACTTATCTCCCTTTCTGGCTCTTTTTTTCGCTGTTCACCTGCAGCCCTCACGTTAATCTGTTTGCTAAACACAGTGGGGTGTTTGCTTCACTCTCCAGTTCTGTCCCTGTTCTGTTTGTTCATGACCACTGTCAAAAGAGCATTCAAGTCATTGTTTACCTCTTTCCCCAAAACAGCCACTTCATCGGGATGCAAACTAGCACCTACTGGAAGGTTTATGCGATGCCTGGTCCTGTTTGGCTGTTCATATCTGCTCCAAAACAGTAAGCTAGTAAAACACTAGAATCCAGAATCTGTGCCTAATGCAGGAGGAAGCACAAGAACAAATAACGAACATGGCCTCTCTGGGGTTGTGTGAAAGAGGACAGTGCTGTGGGAAACTCTGCTCCCACTCTAATCCCTCTCCTTCCCAAACCCCCCCCCCCCCCCCTCTCTCTCTCCTCTCTCTCCTCTCTCTCTCTCTCTCTCTCTCTCTCTCTCTCTCTCTCTGTCTCTGCCTCTTCCTCCCCTGCTGTATTTGGTCTGGACTCAGCAGAAACGTGGCACACAGGCTACATTTTACAGGTAATCCATTTGAAGAACCGATGCACACACAATGAAGCAATCTAAGTTAAGTGCCTTGCTCAAGGGCACTGCAGCAAAATGCCCACATGGGATTTTAGCATGCAGCCATCTGGAAACCTTTTTTATTTTTACATACATATAAATTCTTGTTACTTTTTTTATTCAGCTACATTTTTACATTTTCCCTCAGGAGCTGATGGTACTGTTGCTGTGAAAGTTATTTTGACAGCAGCAGCTTCAAAATACACAGCGCTGCAAGTCTTTTCATAATCAATATCTGGTTTCACCTATCAACAAACAGCAGTACACCTGGCCATTCCCCGTACTCCATAGTAGCCCTGGAAACATCTGGCATTCCTTAGGAAGCTTTTGTACACTGCTTTTATGACTGAAGTTTGCACATCACTAGAGGTCATGACCTTTGGTCAGCGAGGGTAGAGAGTACTGGATTGATTTACCTCGTTCAGCATTGTCCATCCATTTAGCTATTCATTCTTTTTAGTCAATCTTGAATTTACCGACTAATGTTGAAATGGTTCAAATATGCTTATGTTGTCAAGTTTTTTAATGTTGGTTTGTGATGGATTAAAACGGATTATTTTATATCTTAAATCTGAGTTTTGAAACTCCCAGACAGATTTAACCCAGTTAGAATGTTGTTTTTCTCCCACAAAGAGATGAGTTTGATGGAGATGAAAGCTACCAGCAAGCTGCCGGGGTAAACGATCTCTGGGAGATATCAAAGGTTTGTCGTTCTCCCTCCTGCCCTGTGGCATGCTCGGTGTAAAACAGTCTAAGATTTCCCCAGATCTGAGATAACCACAAGACTTGACAAGAGGCACAACAATGTTAAATATTTCAGCCCGTGGACGGAGAACAGTGTGGGGTTGTGTTTGTGTGGACATCTGCAACAGCTCCCAGGTCTGCTGCCTGCTCTGGAAAGAAAAGATAATAAACAGTCAGCACTGTACTGTGTGTTTGTAGGCTAACCTGACCTTCGGGTAAGATGGGTAAAGGTGAATGCACAGATGCTGCTGTTGATGTGTATTCGGGCGTCCAGTGTGGCTATTAAGTCTTTTACTCTCTCATTGATTTTCAATGCTTTCTAAAGCCCTCTCTTCTCTCCTTCCCTCATCTTAGTCTTATCATCTTTTATTATCGTCCTATTCCACCCCCTTTGCTCTTCTTTTGTACACCCTTCCCAACCTCCATCTTTCCTCTTCTGTGTCTCAGGATAGATTACCGTGGCAGCTAAGGACCTCCGTGCAGCTAATTAGTTTGGGTGACTCCTCTGACCCAGCTTGCTCCCTCCCTCCCTCCCTCTCCCACCCACCCACCCACCAACTCTCCTCCCCTCCCCCAGCGTCTCCTTCATAGCCACTCTCTGAACGCAGGTCGTAAAGGGAAGAATCCTGCTACCCTCCTCGGGACCTCTGCATGGGTCATTCGTTTGTCTGTCCTTGCACTCAGACTCAGAGCGACACCGCAGGGACACACACTCGCACCCTGGCCTCCACCCCCAACCCCTTCCATCTCAGCCCCCACCGTAGCCCGCCTCCTCACCTCCCTTGGCTGCAGTAAATATCCCAACATCTCAGCTTGAGCTCTTTGAGTCGAATGATTAGTTTAGAGACACTGAGTGGAATTCCAGACATCCCCATATCTCACCCGTCACCCCCCCCCCCCCCTCCTCTCGCAGCCCCCTCAGACCCCAATCCCCCAACCCCCTCTCGTCTCCCACTGAGCCCCTAAATCCTGCTCGTAAAGTGAGGGACAGTGTTGTATCAAGGAGGTCGCAGAGTTTTACTACCAATCAGGAGGAGTCAACACCTCCTATTCTCCACTTTATGTCTCGTCTTTGTTTGCGCGTTGCGCTTAAACCCATTTCTACTTGAATAGCTATTTTGACACATGTCTCTTATGCCCCCTTCCCCCCCTCCCTCCCCAAGCAGATGAGGACAGAGAGAGAGAGGTTGTCCCTGGCTTCATTGAACAAAAGCATTATATTGTTGGGACACAGAAGCACTCTATGGGAACAAACTGATTCCGTGTGTCTTGGGTTTGGTTTCCTTGATTGCGGGGATTACTTTATATGACCAAATCCTGACTTTTGATTGCTTTCGGTTGCAAGGCAATTTCAGCATTCTCTTCCAATTGACATCCTTTTGAAAGAAAGATCTCGAAGGACTTGATGTTCAAGTAACACGTGAATGCGTGGACAGGTTGGACCTCCTCCTCCTCCACCACCAGACACATAAACACACAGGCACACACAAACATACACAAAGACAACTACGCAAAGTCCTCCCTACTCATTCCATGGAGGCCGTGCACGTTTATATGAGCATGTATGAGATGAATGGGGCAGAGGGAGAGCGAGTAAAGCATGTCAGGAGGAGCATGTGAGAAAGGAGAGCAAAAGATTCAGGTTTGTTTGTAGCTGTGTTGCGGCGCATGGTCTCAGGAGACAAACACGACGCCTCGCAGCCGTAACCTTGACTTGGCCACGTGATGGAACGGAAAAAGTTGGACATCAATTCAGAAACATGCTCAGAAAGAAACCCTCACACACATCAAGAAAGGTCACGCACAAAACACACACATATCAGTATCAAGACGTGGACGTCATGAAACCCTTGCCATCATTCTGGAGTACAAAGCACCTATTGTTGTTTCAGCTCTTGTTTCAAGGCTGGGGAGTGGAGGGACGCTGAGGGAAGCTCCACTCTGTTGCTCACACCTGTCTGGATGGTTGCTGGTGGCTCCACAACAGACGAAACAAACAATCGCACTGTTCTAGAGGGTTCTGAATCTAATTGAGGTACTCTGTATCTCCACATCACAGGGCCTTGCCACATTATCCTAATCAGTTTCCAAACCAGGGCAAATTCATCCCACACCAGTTCATCAGTTCATTAGCATGTGTGACTGCTATCTTGTCCATTGTTTCTCTGGGCTGTGCTGATGCAGTAGATTAGATTAATTAATGGAATTAGTTCCCCCTCTAGAGAAGTGTTATGCTGCCTCAGATTACCCATCAGCCATCTGGACGCAGTCATCCTGGCAGCATGGCATATAAACGTCTACATGTGAGTGGGTGCGTGTGTATGTGTGAGCATGTGTGTGTGTGTGTGAATGTGTGTGTCTAAGTATGTGTGTGAGTGTCTGTGCATGTGTAGATACTTTTCACCTCATCTTGCCAGTCATGTGTAAAGGACATAGACTGACTGCACACACAACCTCAGGAGTGATATTGCAGGTCTTCTCCAGGTCCCAGCTGCCACGTGGTGGATCCATCAAGGCTGCTTCTCAGCTTCCTCAGATCACCCGGACAATTTGGAGCGCTTTGTTTTTCCTTCCTGCTGATGCAGTGAAGGGAGGAAGACTGAGAAACCTATGGGGAACATTTCATCTTGTATGCCAGCAACTGTTAGATTTGTTTTGCTCGTATGTATTAACTTAAGAAATAGAGAGTCTTCCGGATGATATACTTTTCAGGCTACAGTTGTGGAGAGGGACTTAAAATAAAATATTTGATCTGAATGATCAATCATCATGGATCACATAGAATATATTTCAACAACTCATAACAAATGCATTTTCTCTCATTGTATCCATTATTACACATTATGCAGATCACATGCACATTCGCTACATTTATGGATGGCTTTGTTTCGCCCATCTTTTCTCTTTGTCTTCCTAGTCTGTTTCTTCGGTTCTGGTATCTTTGAAGCTGACTTATATAAACCACTTTATACACCCCATTTTTCCACATAGATTTTCTCTTTCTATAAAAAAAAATCTGATCTAATATCCTGATTTCTCATGCAGTGAATAAATGATGTTTCCAGAGATCCAGCACCCGTGGAGGACCTCAACACCAACAACTCAGTTCTACCGAGGCTCTAGACAGTCTCTTTCTGACCAGTGTGCTGCCAGAAGGGTGCAGCTGATAAGCTTGTCGCACAGCACAAGCAATGTAGAGGCCTGTATCCCTGTTCTAGAACCACAGCCTTTCTGTATTCCTTTAACTGTTCTAGAACCACAGCCTTTCTGTATCCCTGTTCTAAAACCACAGCCTTTCTGTATCCCTGTTCTAGAACCACAGCCTTTCTGTATCCCTGTTCTAGAACCACAGCCTTTCTGTATCCTTGTAACTGTTCTAGAACCACAGCTTTTCTGCATCCCTGTGACTGTTCTAGAACCACAGCTTTTCTTTATCCCTGTGACTGTTCTAGGACCACATAGCTTCATCAAGGCTTCTCCTGTCCCAGGCAACTGCTCTTACTGTCAGCATCAATGATTCATTGAAGCCCTCTTATCTTCTGTGGCCTTCTCTGCTTTATGGTCAACATAAAAGCAGGGGCTTGTACACTTTCCTGAAGGGTTGCCTGAGACTGAGCATACATACAGAGGAAATGAATGCGGTATGTACTTTCTATAGACAGGGACTATAATCTGTCCGTCCAAGAGATTGCTTCGTTCACGTGTCTCATCATGGGTCTAGCCGTTTGAAGTGCATATGTTTGTTAGCGGTTGCAATTTGGTACACATGTTAGCCTCACTCCCTGTCACTGCCCTCCCCTGTGGCGTCCCCTCTGCAGCTATTTAACACTCTCCATATGTGAGTGAGTGATTGTGTGTGCACATGTGTGCAACCGCCAATACATGTGTGGGGGTAGGCATTGCAAAGGATGCCATTAAGTTTATGCATGCGTGTGCGTATGTCCTTGTGTATGTTAATGGCTAATTGCATGCATATGTGGGGGTGGTCTTCTGCTGTAAAATGTCTCCCATTGTTCCATCTGTGAATGTATGTCAGAAAATGTTCTTTCAGAGAGAGAGGTGGGTTGAGTGAGTAAGAGAGAGAGAGAAAAAGAAGATGGAGAAATATCCAAGAAAGAGACCTATTTATCGTATTGTTTTTCCAGACACTGAGTGGGTGTAAAGTCATACTGATTTCCTCCTTCACTCAGCAAGAATATCTCCTAACATGAAACACTTCTTTTACAAGCACTATTATGTGATGTAAAGAATCTAGGAGGTGGCTCTTACAGTAAATCCTACACTGTTGTGTGAGTTGACCAAAGCAGAGCTCCACAGTAATAATTACATTCTGGGAACAGACAGACCCCTTTCTATCTAAGCAATAGGTGAATGTGTCACATGACTGTCTTGACTCACGGTAAACAGAGACATAATCATGGACAAGCCAGCACACCGACCGCCTGACACCTGCTGTTGTTGTGGGCTTTTTCTGCAGACTAGTTGAAACACATTCAGCAGCCTTAGTGGTACCTGTGACAGCCATTCCTCCACGTCTGCCAATTTTTATTTTTATTTTCTTTCTCTTTTTCTCTCTTGTCAGCCTCACTTTTCACCCTGCCCACCCACCCACCCCCTCTCCTCTTTTCAATCTGGTTGTTGTTCAGAGAATAGGTGAATGAAATTATTCGAATGAAATCACATATCTCATCTTAAAATAAACAAGACTCGGGTGTTTGTCCTTGGTCCCATGCACTTGCCTCTGCAAATATTCTTATAGTTACATGCCTGCGCAGTTAAGAATTTCAATATTTCACTGCTTGTCTTTTTCTCAAGTTCCATCCAACTGCTCTGCCTGCAGTCTCTCTCTCTCTCTCTCTCTCATTCCCTCACACTCCATTTCTCCAGCCTTCCTGTAATTGCAGGCCTCTACTGAACCCTGCACTCACAAGAGAGTCTTTGTGTCTTCCACCTGAGATGGAGGGGGGAGGAGGGAGAAGAGAGGAGATGAAGGGGATAATCCACAAGTCTAACATCTACTTTTTCCCTCTTGTCATCCCTCTATCCAGCCTGCCTGGCTGTCTACTTACACCTCCATTGTCTTTTTACCCCAGTATCATCGGCGGGCAAGGCCCACTAACCACACTCATTTGTGTACACACCCGTGCAGTCTGAATTATGGTCCCTCTAATCATGCTACTTAAGCTTTTAATGGTACCTAGGTGTCTTGTGAACTGGTGGTAGGCTGGCGTCATTCTCCGGTACGTAAAGTGAGGACAACCAACGCTCTGATGAAGGAGTCGTGGCAAGACACCTGAAAGAACAGAGATGAATGGGACCTTTGTGCACAAATGTGACAGCCATGTGTGTTTGTGTGTGTCACAGTGTGTTCACAATACATGTGTCTGTTGCAGCCTGTCAGCTACAGTTTCAACAGGCAGCCACACTTGTTCTGTCTCCCATGCCTCTGGGAGTCACCTTGCCTCTATTGTCTCCTTGTCTCCTTCCCTTGTCCCTGGTTTCACCAGCATTCCCTTCCTGCTGTCAGACAGTGAAGCACTTGTAATGGATGCACACACGTTGGTGGAAGTGTATACTTTCACCAACTCAGCATCCCTCTGCAGTTAACCTTCCAGGTAATTTGGTCACTGATATCATAGGTTCTTAGGCAGCTTTCCTGATCAATATCTAGAGCAGGTTTAAGCTCATTGGTCATTGAATGTTTCCACCGGATGTTAGGTTTAAAGAATTCTCTCTTCCTAATCCCTTGATGGCACGATGATCTGTTTCCTGTTGACAGTCAGTCAGTTAGGTTAAGGCTCTATATCCCTTAAGTGCCTGGTCAAAGCTGCGTGATAGACTTGCAGAGTTTGCTCTCGCTGCAACTGCCAGAGGTCCACCACACTTCACACATCGGCTGTAAACAATGTACGGCTTTGTGTGATCTGATTGGCTGGCCAGTTCATTCACGCCACGTGTCCTTTTATTTGACTGAGCCACTCCCCTTCACGTACACAGATCTGCAGACGTCAGAGTCCTGTCTTCAGGGTCAGCCTTGTCACGGAGCAGCTAATCGAGAAAAGGTGTGTGACAAGCTGTGCTGTATGTCCTATACAGGTAGACATAGGACACGGCTAGATGAGAGAAATGTTTGACCCAAATTCCTGATATGTTTAAGAAAGCCAAAATGTGAACGTAAAGTAGATACAATGAACATTGTAATTATTGTTTTAATAACTTTTCACAGTCATGTTTTGATGAACAGATATATGTAGAGTCCAGTTGTTTAAACTGCTTTTAAGCAGTTTAAGCAAACTGCTTAAAAGACTGGATTTCTCTGTTGTCTGGTGAAAACCCCCCACACATACTGACACGCACAGTTAAACACACGGACAGCCACGCAGCGCTTTACTGCAGGAACAGTTATAGGCCTTGACCTCACAGATCTGATTAAAGATCATGGCCACGCCTTTACCATGACATGGCTCGAAGGATCACACCACCCTCTGACCACATGGAGTAGAGAGAGAGAGAGCGGAGGGAGGGAGGGAGAGAGGGAGAGAAAGAAGGGAGTGGATTAACTGTTAGGAGGACAGACATGTCTAAGAATAGCTACAGCAATTAGGAAGCAACCAGCAAGAGAAGGAAATGTCATCTAGAGGAACAGACGTAACAGCCAGAGTTATAAGGTCAGTCAGATCAGAACTCTGGATGGGGATCATTTTCATAAACTGATGACTAACCATTCCAGTCATTTCATGAAGAAAATGTTAGTTAAATTGAGATGAAAGTTGATCCCATATCCAAGATATTGCTTGCACTTTGATCCCTCACAATGATATTCTGATCCTTAGAGAATGATGCAGGAAACATCCGTTTTGCATTGTGGGGAGAGGAACCCAGTGACCTGTTTGGACCTCCAGGCATGACATCATCTTCTAATCAAAGTAGTCTTGATTTGCATGTTTTCCTGCATGCGTTCAGCTTGCTTCTATTCTCCCACCACTAACTGGTGTCCTGGTTAATCCGCTGGTTTTCCCAACAAAACACACACCATAAATACATACTGTAAATGAGTACACACTGTAATTACATGTTAAAGCATGACATAAACAAGTCTACTCATAATTATGGATCTCTGCTTCCTGTGTGGTAAACTAGAAATGGTATAGTTTCTTCTGGCCAGTAACATTTTTTATAGTTTTCTATCTCATTAAGTTTAATGGAAATTTGCACTCTTTGCAATCATTTTTCTGTATGCCATTTTTTAAGCCATAACATACGGTTCATATTTGTAATTAGTCTACTTTTTCTTTTTTTTTCCTCTTTGTGAATGATCATTGTAATGAAAGACATTAATCATTTTGATCCAACGCTTCCAGGTCACATCTTCTGGTCTCCAGCGATGGATTTTTTTTCCCCACTTGAGGCCCGGCTATGGTTTGTGGTGATGAAGTCAACATCTTGGTTTCCATTTCTCTCCAGTGATTACACCCATCCATTATCTTGCCTGAGTGGAATCTCTGCCAATTTGTGTACAAGGAAGTGGGGGCTATTTAGGAGTGGCTTTGTCAAAGCTGAGGGTTCAGATGCTTATTTGTCAACGTTGAAGCACTTTTTCATTGTGTCAGAAACTTTGGAGGAAGAACCCAGGCAACTGAACTGAAAGGATTTCTAGCAGAGTCTACGAAGTTTAGCACATAAATGTGTGTGGGAACTCGGAATCAAGTAAAATACTTTCAAAATCAGTTTGCGCTATCATATAGCAAATCTTTCTTTTGTTCATTGGTAGTTTGGCACTGTAAAATATATCTACAAGTATATACAATTATATTATCTGATATATCAATTCAATACACATTCTACTTTATTGACCATTGTCTTAGCTTTTATTGGGTTGTTAAAGCTTTCATATCAGAAGAAAACGAGCCAAGATGAAAAAGTTTAAACAAATTCGGTCCAAAGTCATAAGAGATGGAAGGAGATGGAACGTGAGATGAACGCCTTGTTTCCTTCAACAACTTTCAGAGCATGTGCCAGAGGATAACCCCAAAGTCAAGTTCAGTCTACAGTGTTGCTTTGTTCTACATTTCAGTCTCCCTCCACGTGTGACTAGCCCTTCACCCGTCACACACCCCTCTCCTACCAGCTCCACCCCTCCCTCACCCCCTACCTAGCCTTGCACCCCGTAACCCCCAAACCTTCTGTTGCCCCTCTCAAATATGCAAAGGTGTCTATTTCACTACCCCTCCTCCCAGTCGTCTGTCCTCCTCTTCCCTTCCCGTGCCCCCTGCTGTCCTCCCCCTCCCTCCCAATGCCTTCTGGGACTTCAAGACCCATATGCCGGTGGTACCTCTCTGTTTGAACCTCCGATCTTCCTGTGGAAAGGCTATGTGATTATGCCGTTTGAATCTCAGAAAAAAGTCACTTTATGTCTTGAGACCAGCTACATTTTCTGAGATGGCAGATGTTCTGTGGTTGATTCTGAAGCCCAAGGATGGAAAATGATTTGAGAACCTTCTGAGCAGGGTTTCAACCTGTGGTTCTGCAATGCAAATAACACAGAATGTACAGTGGATTGAATGTTATGCTTGTGTTATTAGTGTTGTGGTTTTGACATGCTTCTACATTAGTCCACAGCACAAAAATGCATAGTAAATTGCACTTTGGCACATAGCAGTTTTATGAGACAACTAAGGAAACCATATGGACTCCTCAGACTTTATGGAAGCAGAAAGTCTGTATCCTTCCGAAGAACCACCAACGTTTAGAGAGCACAGTGAATTCAGTGAAAAACAGATTGAACAATTAGGTCACCTCCAGCTAAAAATATCCTCCAAACTGCCCATGAGCAGCTATACTTCACGTCATAACTTCTTCAGGTACACTATTGAGTATTCTCCCTGACTGCATTACTACCTAATACGGCAGCTGCAAGGCTGCAGATCTCAGAATCCCACAGAGGGTGGTGAAAACTACAGAGCGCATCATTGGCTGCCATCTCCCCTCTGTGCAAGTCATCCACCTCCCATGATGCCTTAGGAGATTACAGAGTATCACTAAGGACTACAGCAACCCAGGCATTGAATTGTTCTCACTGTTGCCATCTGGTAGATGTTACTGAAGCGGCCAGGTACAGACTACTTGACTCACAAACTTTCTCTTTCCCCCAGACCAACAGGCTTCTCACAAAATGTTTTAATTGCCACGTTTGCCGTACATTTAGCATTTTTTGTATTTGTTTTGTCATTTATTGCCGCAACAGTTTTACACAACTTCAACTGTGTGTGCGTATGTGTTTATGTGTGTTGGAAGAGGGGCTTGGTTGTGTTAACTACATGCGCACCATCCGACGTGTAAGCTACGTGTCTGGTATACCGTTTAACCTGTGTTTTTCCTCCAGAGACCACAACAAAAACACAGTCTAAAGACAACACGGCCACAAGTTCCATCCTGCCTGGTCCAGAACAGCTATATTTAAAGAGAGAGAGAGACAGAGAGAGAGACAGAAAGAGACACATGGAGAGAGAGAGATGGAGAGACAAGGACAGACAGAGAGAGAAAAAAACATCCAAATCAGGGAAGATAATCAGAGCCTTAGTAGAAAGAACTGGTAGTTGTTTTGTCACAGAGGTAAAAGAAGAGAGGGAGGAGAGGAGGAGGTATGAAAGGGAGGGAGTATGTAAACAAACCCATGACATTCTGTTGACACTATGTCCTCTATGCATGGATGCTGAGTGATGGCGACCTGTCGTATCTGAAAGCTTAGAACGTTGCATCATACCAGACGTTCTGTCAACAAGTATGGGTGTGTATTCAACTGTAAGACTCTTGCTCGAAATCTTCCTCCCAGTTGCCAGGGGGCAACCATTGGCAAGACCTCTTGGTTGTGCTAAGCAATCATTGTTGATGATACTCACCTGTGTACGGCCCTATTTAAGTTTGCCTTTGGCCGTTGTTTTTGATTCACTCTTGAGCCTATATACCTGTGTATCCTGTTGCAAAGCATGAGTCTTTTTTAAGCCATAGCGCTTGTTTTGTTTTCCGTTTTTTTGTCAATATTAGAACCTCTGGTTTTGTTTGGACTTTCCTCCTTATTTTTGGACCTTCTAAGTAAGTACAAATAAAGCTACCAGAAGTTTATTCCTCTTGTCTCCTCGAGATGATTCCTCTGCACTTAGCGTCTGAAGTTCCTCAGCTGTGAATTAGTTCACTCAGGAAGAACACCAGCTCTAAGAGATCAGGGTTCTTGCCCTGCTAAAGACATCTTTCCAGACTTTAGTTTATATTCTGGCAGTTCTTGCTTCCGTATCATTACATCAACCTAACTGGGTTAATGGTCAGTTTGATCTCAAAAGCCATCTAATCTGCTGGTAAATCAGCTCCTTTTAGCAGATGTGAAAGGAAATTATGCTGAAGAATGAAAACAATGCAGGTCAACAGGAAGATAATAATGCAGGCGTGACAGAGGTGAGGCAGGAATGAGAGGAGGAGCAAACAAACAATGGTAACATGAAAGAACATCATGCAACACCTTGAATACGTCAAATACTTTGTAGATCAAATGCGTTTCTGTGCTGCCAAGGTTCTGTGTCACCTATGGAAGATGTCCTGGCAATTAATGATGCCAAGTAAACTGGATTAGCTGGGTCAAACCGTTAACATTTAGCAAGAATCTCCTTTTAAACAACCATGCTGTAATGGACATCAATTTGAAACCGAATCGTTTATCATCTTGTAATTTCTTTTAAAGATTCAGGGTTTTTTCATGTTCCAACTGACGTTTGGACACAGTCAGCCTTTCCCAAATGACATAGTTTACTATCTTGGAATGATGCAAACACTTTGTGTTGTGAAACACAAAATAACCCTGTCCTCCATTAAGCAAGGTGATCAGGTAATGCCAGTCTTGTTAGTCCACATGTCATGAATTAATCACTGCAAACTCGCTGGGCTCTGGACTCTGGAACGAGGATTCAGTGTTGAACATTGGCTCCACCACTCTGTAGGCTTGGCATCCACTTCTGGCATTGAGTTGGTGCAGTGATTCCCTTGAACATGGTGCATCCCACGGCTTGGCAGTGAGCGGCTCCATAGTAACACACCCACGTGCAGAAATACACAAGGGTGTGCCCACACATGCACACACACACACACACACACACACACACACATGCACATAAAAATACATCTGACACACACAAGCACACAGACACGCGTTCTCCAAGAAGAGGATAGCCTTGAGTAGGCTGTCTGCCTGGGTGGATGGTGGTGTTGACTCAGAACCTCCCCGGATAAAGTCAGCAGCATTGACACCTCACTCGCACTCTTTCTCTTTCTCACGACTGTGTGAGTACAGAAAGATCGTGCCATTGTTTCTATTAACAATACACTAATCAATACAGCTAATACAACAATAACAGGACTGCTTGTCTAAGTCTGGTTGGTACATAGACCATGTCGGACCATTTCTATTAATTTACCAGGAGGCTTGAAGTGCATCTGAAAACTTTGAAACACTAACTCACAATATTATGCAACCTTATTCGCATGCGAACTTCAGACACCAGTTTCCCATTTAACAAAAAAATCCATTATTCAGTTCGTCGCTCGTTCAGGGTTATTTACTGAAATAATCTCTCCTACACGCTTCTCTGTTATTGACCTAAGTAGCAGAGAGAGTCGAGGTCAAATGTAATCTTTTGCCCTGCTCCCTCTTGAGACTCGGTCGAAAAGACCCACAGGGTGCACGCATGCAGTCCTGAGAATCTGCTTACTCGCGCACATGTTAACATCTTTTTTTCCTCCTTCTCTATGCCGCATACTACTGAGTGTCTCCAGCCCCCAGCCCAGTATCACATCCAAGTGGGAGATACCAGCAGCCCTCCGGTTTTGTTTTTGTACTATTATTAATAATATAGATTTTATTTAGATGGGCTCTGGAAGCTCTACCCACTGCAACCTCTGTATTCTGAGGGCTGGATGGACATACAATCCAAACAGTGTGGTGCATGTTGGTTAGCTTTGTGGTTTGAAGGAAGCGTGATGGTTCTAACCAGTGAGTCAGTGACGCCCAGAGGACATGTTGTGTGGATGAGCCACATGACCCTCTGAGAGTGAGTCAGAGAGGACAACCATTGCAAAGGCAAGTCCTGCCTGCTGCCCACGTCTACAGCACAAAACACGGGGGAGGGAAAATCAGACCAAGCACTAGGAATGTTGAAATGGATGCGTACCCAAAACATAGCATTCATCTCAGAATCAGAGGACATGCTAGAAAAATCCAGAATTTTATGCAGGCTATGACTCACTGACGCTGGCAACCCACAGCGGTGCTTGTGCACCAGGACAGTCGTTCCTGCTTCTGTCCCTTTCAGCTTCCATGTCAACACCATTTACATATTAAAGTTGCCTTCCCTCTTATATCCAACATGATCAGTTTGTTTTCCATAAACACTCTGATTTGCTGATGTCTCACATGATGCGTCAGGGACAATGAAGTCATCACGCTTTAAAGGGGTTGACTGACGAAACCTGAGATTAAAGCCTGAATTCAACAAGGGAGTGCTGAGAAGAGTCATGAGGACTGGAGGGGGGTAGTTGTATCACTAAAGTGTAACGGTCACTGCATTCCTACACAAGCTTCACAGCAAAACACAGGAAGGGCCATGGAGCATGGACACACATGATGTACAATAAAACACTTGCATGTTTGCCCTCTCATTAACCGTTATACACAGACAGACCCAAGTGCAAGTGCTGGACAGAATACAAACATACCAACTGAAAATGAGGCAGACCACTTTATTGTGCGTTTCTGGTTAACTGCAGGACCGATTTTCTGTTTATTGTAAACCTACTCAAAGATCCCCAAACTACAGGTGCCCTCAATGTCATTAAAGTCTTGACAGAATTGACCCAAGACTTGACCGCATGCCTACCTGCGGTTCCCTACATAACTCTGGCTAGGCAGCTTCCACCTGGGCCAAACCCGCTCCCATTACTCAGGCCCCTCGCCCACTCCGTGGTTCTGTGACCCCCCAACATGTGACAGAAAGTTGGCCAGGATTGGATCAGGCTGATTTTTTTTCTCATATTTTTCAGCACGACCAGCTGCGGGTCATCGTGCCTGCCGTCTGCCCAAACGCGTTTGGTCCTGTAACTCTGGCTGGGCAAGTTCTACCTGCACGAAACTCCTTCCCATGATTCAGGGAGGACCCCCCAACATGTGACAGAGAGTTGGCCAGGACTGGATCAGGTAGAATTTTTCTCTTATTTTTCAGCATGTCCAATCGCGTGTCATCGTGCTTGCCCGTCTACCCACCTTTTTTACTCCCAGTACTCTGGCTGGGCAAGATCCACCTTCGTGAAACTCGTCCCCATTACTAAGGGGGCCCCTGCAAACTAGGGCACAAAGCAGGCCAGGCTGGGATCTTTCCAGAAGCATCCACATCCAGCTCTGTATATGTAAAGCGCTTTGCGTAAGTGTTAATCAGTGCGTCATCTGCACATGCAAATGAAATGTTGAGCAATTTATGTAACTTTAATTCCACAGATCTCCACAAATGACTCTTATATGTGATAATGGTGAACCACATATAATTGCTTCACAGAATCTATATCAATTATAAGGTGGCATTTGGACAATTTTATATTTTGATATGTTTTTAATGTTTTTTTATTGACACATCACTGCTTAAATTCAACAAAAAGATATAGTGTTAATTTGCCCTCATTACTAAGTCATATTTCTTCATGTACAGAATGCTGTCACGGTGTCAAAGTCTATATGTGGCATGAAGTGAAAATAGCAAACCGTTTTACTGAACTAAACAAGCAAATTTGTTTAGAAAATGTCTGTTTCCTGAGCTAACTTGATCTGTCAGGACAGCTCCCACAGTTTCCTGTTGAACCAGGATAATTCAGTTACGTACATCATTCATTTTTCAAATTGTATTGAATCATCTGGCCAAGTTATCATAGAATTTGGAATTGCTGAGGAAATTAACTTTGCTTCTACTTTACCAGATCATTTTTCAACAACAGAATGAACAGGTTTTTATTCTTAAATGAGGGTTGCATGGTATGTGGTTTGACCCTCAGGTAGGATAGTAGAGCTAGCTCTCCTCTGTTGTCTCTCAGTACTCCTCCCACCCGCCGTGACAGTATGTAGGTCAAGACTGGTGTACTGTAACGCACACACCATTGTGTCAACAGTCACGCAGGCAGCTTCTCAAGGAGACTGTGGGAACAAAAGTCTGGAAGGAAGTGATGTCAGAGCTCAGGTAGGAGACCCAGCAGAGGGTTTCACAAGGAGACGTGTTCAGTGCCACTCATGATGTGTCCTCGGTCCTGCTCCTCTCAGTCTGCTGGCGACTGACAGTGACACCCACATACACACCAGCATAAAACACGCACATTTAGGTACGCGATATTGACACAATGCAAAGTGTCTCCCAGCCACATGCACACACTAGGTTTGTCTTGGGAAGGGACCGCGGAAGTGGGTCTGAGCCTGAGGACTCGGCCGTCGCTGGAGCCATGTCCTGAGCTGCCACAGTTTACTGCAATGCGGAGAGGGGCTGGAGGGAGGGAGAACGCGAGAGGGAGGGGAGAGGGAGAGAGGCAGTGGAGATATATATATCAAGATAGATAAATAAAAGGGACACAGAGGGAGCCAGGAGACTGTGAGAGGCAGAGAGAAAAAGGGGAAAGGGGAGAAGGGAAAGAAGAAAGAGAGAGGCAGGAACAGCCAGATTCACAGCCACATTCATTATGCTCTCCTCCCCCTTTTTCCTCTCCTCAATCGCCCAACCACAAGCCACCATCTTTTTTTTTAAAACAAAAATTAAAAGCCCTCCTCATTGAATTATTAAAGTTCCACAGCCTTAAAAGAACAACTTTCTCTATATTCTCCTCTCAGACTGACAACCCTCCCCTGCCCCCACCTCCACCCGCCCGACAGGCGAACAGATCAATGTGCTGACAAAGAAGGTTGGTGGTTTCAAAAGTATTTTTTTAACGACTCAAGTCTAGCTCAAAATTCATATAGCTCAACAGTAACAACAATGCAAGCAGAATAAAAAAGCAGAATCCTGATGGTTAAACTCCTTGCAGTGTGCACAGAGCAGCGGTAAAGTAGACTTGTTTGGAAGAAACAGGATTGGAAGCTGATCTGAGGAAGAGGATACGATCTGAAACCAAACAAACAAGTATGGTGACATTGCTGAGCTTCTTGGAGTCTTGAGGTGCCACATCTCAATGCCCCTTTTGGATTTCTGAAAAGGATATCTTTTCCAACTTCCCGCAAGGCTCTACTGAACATAACTAATTCATGAGATAAACACAATTACCCCAGATGAGGTGAACACTGGAACAGTAATGAGATTTTTGCACTCATAATGCTCTTTCTTTCATCAACTTCCCATTAGAAAGAAGCACAGGGCTATAACATAGCAGGAGGCTTGTTAAGTGTGTTTCAAAGCTCCATAATACGACTCGACGTAGGAAACCAGGTCAGATCCACACATGGTGATGATGGATCTAAAAACTTCAAAAAAACTAAAGTGTGGTAGCTCACAGCAAGGTTTTTTAAGCACAGGTTTCTTAACTCTTTGTGTCTGTTTTTTCTTTTGGTTTTCCTTTCATTCTTAACAACAACCATCCCTTTTAAATGCAGGACAGGTCTGTAATAGGCAGATGAACTGCAAAGGTTGTTGTAGGTTGACCATAGATGGTGTGAGAGAATGACCTTAAAGCATTGGAACTCAAAGGGCTTGTCTCTCTTTCCGTCAGGTAACCACTAATCTCTCTAACGTCTAAGTCACAGTGACGATCAGGATCGTTTATGGCTTCACTTCCAGTGTAAGGCTTGATTCCAGAGACTAAGTCAGATAGGGATACTTATACGAGGTCAGGGAGGACGGAATCTGAAATAGACAGAAATAAATGTGGATCATTTTATATCCAAAATGTGAATATTTTGAGAACTCGGTTTCATATCATGAATGCATCTTCTCGCGGTAATCTCTCCGCGTGCACAACAATGCAAACATGCCACATCGGTGTGAACATTTACGCCTGCACATATGGACTTATGCGGCACGTGTCTTTTCTACCCGAGGCACAAGCTTGTCAGCATGTGTGTGTGTGAGGGGATGGGGCAGCTGGTGGGAGTGGACAGGGGAGATGCACGTGTGTGTTTGAGTGTAGGAACGCGTGCGTGTTTATGCACATGCAGAGAATCTTTGTCAGGGTCAGAGTCATCCGTCAAAGCAGACAGTTGTGTGCAGCCTCTCCACCACGGCCCACAGGTTGTGCTGTGTCGAAGCCCGAGCATCCGACTTGTCTGGGCACATTTGGCCTCCCCCTGCTTCCACCCCTACCATCCTTCACCCCTTCATCCACCCAAACCTCCCCCTTCACCCCTCCACCCCTATACCCCTCCCCGTCTCCCACCATGTAGGGTGGCGGCGGTGACAGATCGCCTGACGGTCTGAATCATCTTCTCTGCCACAGGCTGCCAGCCATGGCAGAATCATTAGTTTTATCGTCAGCAGCTGAAGCTGGACTAACTGTAACAGATGAGGCAATTATTTGTCAAGTACTATTAAATATTAATGAGAGGGATGGGCTGGTGTCTTTCTCTCTCTGTCTTTTTCTGTGAGTGTGTGTGTGTGTGTGTGTGTGTGTGTGTGTGTGTGTGGGTGGGTGGCCATGTGTGTATGTGAGGTATGTAGTTTGGTATTGTAGGAGCACTCTGTAACCCCAAACTGAAAAAGTGAGGTTGGAGCCAGTAGACAGAAGCAGTGAAGACGGGTCAGATTCCTGTCCTGAGTCTGAAACAGGTGGGGGTCTATCTGGGCCAGCTCTCTAGGATGGGAGCTCACATAGACACACATACAACCAGAGAGAGAGCGGGAGGGAGAGAGAGAAAGAGGGAGAGGGAGAGGGGGAGAGAGAGACCGAGAGGATCCAAGGCCAGACTTGGCAAGGCTATGGGTGATCTCCTGTAAAAACACGTTGACAAGACAGCACCTGAGGATCCACTGGACTGCAACAACAGAGCACCCATAAATGTTCTTGTCAGTGTGTGTTTGTCAGTGTGCATGTGCATGTGTGTGTCTGTGCTCGTGCGTGTGCAGGCAGGCGTTGCTGTGTGTGATGCGGTCTTCTTGGTGAACAATGAGGCAGTTGTGTTATCAGACATATAAAAGTCAGCCCTTCAGTAAAATGAGCAGTCAGAGCTCAGCTGTGAAGCATTACAAGCTTTAAGCACGATAACACACACACAAGCACGCACACACATAGAAAAAAAGACTTGCTTACTCAGAAAATCATAGAATAACACTGAGTCACACAAGCCCTGATCTGAGCAAACACATTAAGCATAATCCTCATACACCACCCTGATTCTCTGACGCTACATTAGCAGCCCATGTACAAACACATATGCATACGCCATCTATCCTCTTCCCATCTCTCTCTTTATCTCTTTCTGCCTCTCTAATCTCTCCCT
Organism: Plecoglossus altivelis; assembly: GCA_036571765.1. Classification (NCBI taxonomy): domain Eukaryota; kingdom Metazoa; phylum Chordata; class Actinopteri; order Osmeriformes; family Plecoglossidae; genus Plecoglossus; species Plecoglossus altivelis. The sequence goes on along the minus strand of BROE01000018.1, from coordinate 5,969,598 downwards.
CTCTTTTTCTGCCCCCTCTTTATCTTTCTATCTCTTCATCTCTATCCATCTTTCTCATTTTCTCTGTTTCTCTTTCGCTCTCTGTCTCTCTCAGGGGCACGATGCTGCAGCTTCGTGTTCTGGCAGCCGAGGAAGACTTTTACACGGCCCACTGACTTCAGTCACGGCAAGCCTTGTTACCGGGCAGAACCCTCCCTGCCCCAGCCTTGAGCACGCTCGCAAGCTCTCTGGTGACAAGCGGAAACGGAGCGCTGAGCGTGTGACCTGGAACTGAGCACGCTCGGTTGTGTGGTTCTGGTTTGCTGATGAGTCAGGGAATGTGCTACCAAGTGGACTGTAGGGGACAGGGCTGATGTAGCAGAACAGGTTGTGGCTTCCGTGGCTCTATAGATCGTCATAGAGAGGGAAAGGGAGACATAAAGAGAAGGAGAGGTAGATGTAGAGAGGGAGAGAGAGAGGGAGAGAGAGAGAGAGAGAGAGAGAGAGAGAGAGAGAGAGAGAGAGAATGGATGGTTAAATAACTGAGATCACCATGCTAACCCCACTGACCATGGTGGTGATGTTAGCCTGCCAGTCAAGAGCCTCATTGTAGGATGGGATGAGATAAGACAGAGCTAGTCTCATGGGGCTGTGACCCACTTCGACTCACGAGGACATCTACTGTGGACAGGGAGGTCAGCTGACCAACCTGCAGGGACACAGCCTCATGTTGTCCTCGGGTGCCTCTGGGAAATTGGAGGCAGAAGCTGATTGTTTTTGTTCTGCAATATGCATTTCTGTGATAAGCTGTCAGGCCCATTATACTGTATCACAATGATTCTACAATAACACTGGTTTTAATCTGAGCTCAAACGCTTTTCTCAGAAAAGTGGGAAAGCACGTTAGCGTTAATCCATTGATAGTCCTCTCGTGGACGTGATGAATAATAGGACTATTGCCACCTGAATCAAACCGTAAAACAAATGGGGAATGCAAAATGCCTATTTTAGGCACATATTCCACTTACTAAAAAGGTTCCAGGAACGTTCTTGTTTCTTAAGTCTGGATGTTTGTGTGCGACTGTGTCCTCTGAGTTTTTGTGTGTACCTACAGTGGGTGTGTATGTGGTGTGTGAGTGTGTGTGAGAGAGAGTTTGACAGAGTGTGTGTGTCACTGAATGAATTTCCCTCACTGAGTACACAACCAGCCCAAGATGCTGGCTGTGGTGTGTGCTTTATCCACAGCAGGGAACCTCCACACGGCTCTCTCCCTGGGTGCCGTGTAGAGCACTGAAGAGATGTCCCAGGATAGGTCATCCCTCTACAGAGAGACTCTGCCTGGATCTGGGTGCCTCTTCATGGGAAACACTCCCGCCCTGGCATCCTGGCATGCTTTCAGAGCCACCGTCTTCAGAAGCAAAGGCAGCATTGGCCTTTGGGGAGATTCTGCTCACAGGAGCTGATCCTGTGTGTCACACATGCCTGGGAAACCTTGGTTCCTGCTTGTTAGTTTGTTGTTTGTGTTGAGGAAGGGCTGAAGGTGCCGTTCCCCAGATTACTAGAGGTGGTTTGATCTTTGCCATTCAAGTGACCATCAAGCCAGCTATGGCCTGAGGAAGGAGTAACAGCAGCGATCCAGTAGACATCTCTGAGGCTTCCCTGTGTGCATCAACGACTGCATTTGTATACATTATTGATGTATTCAATGTATTTTACAGGCTTCTTCTGTACAATGCAATTAATCCTCCTGGTTTGGTGATTAAGAATTCCATTAGCAAGCAGTGAAGCTAAGGGGAAAGCGGAGCTACGTTTTTCGCCTCCTGAGTTGTGGCCCCCATTGTAGCATGAAGACGGGAGTATTAGCATAATAGCATGCTCTGTTTATGGCAACTTCGTCATTTTTCATCTGTGCGATTACAATGATGGTTTGTTTTATTGACTCATGCGTCTGCTAATTGCAGTCAAATTAAAGCGTCACAGTCATGCCATGTTTTGATAGAGATGTTGTTGTTCTTGTGCATAGAAGCATCAATCCATTCTAAACAGAGTGGCCTTTCATATCAATTAGGGCTGTCTTGCGTCCTTTAGAATTGTGCATTTTGTTACACATACAGATTGAGTGTAAGAATCTCAGAATAGAATGTTGAGTCTCTTCTAGAGTTTGGGCGCAACAGCCCGAAGTGATCTTATAAAACCTCAAAGCCCATGACTTCCAGGCTCTCTCAAACGAGATACGCAATGGTATGCAATGGACCATGGTCATGCTTCTCTCTCTCTCTCCCTCTCTCTCTCTCTCTCTCTCTCTTCCTCTCTCTGTCTTTCTCTCTGTTTCTTGCTCACACACAAACCAACATCACCCCCCATCCTGTTCTGTCTTCGTCCATCACTCCTTGCTGGCTTTAGCGGTGGCAACCTCAGGAAGTTTACACAGAGACAACTCTTCCATTCATGTGTGTGGCCTCATTGTGAGTGTACAAAGAACATGCCTTCGGCGCAGAACAGATCAGCTGCCTCTTTCAATTCCTTCATCAATGAACGCAATCCTCCCATCTCTCTCTCTCTCTCTCTCTCTCTCTCGCCGCGCATCTCGCTCCACATCTCTCCATTCTTCCGTCCCTCTACGGCAGAATGGAAGGTACGACCACTCTTCGTTTCTGTCAGAGTCACACTTGAAGCATAGTTCTATAGAAGGCCATGACTAAATTGAGAGGTAAAAGAAACGGGTGTTTAACGTAAAAAACGGCACTTCGCTGAGGGTAGAGTCTTCTCTCACACTGGCTGCCAGTAGATCGTATCCCCACCGCTCCTGTACCTGTCAGCCCCTGCTGATGCTTGAGGTCTGTCACCAGTGGGGGTTCTTGGCTCACTGAACATGCTGCTCCTGCCTCAGCAACACTGTTTGTTTGCTTAACTGGGTGAAACAGAGCCTGTGCTGCTGTACAACACAACCCCCATTCCTTCATGTCACCCCTCCACACACACACACACACACACACACACACCCCTCCCACCCACCCCTTGCCCCCATCAACACAGCCGGAGATCAAAAAACTGTCATCTGCTTGCCTGCTGCGCAGACTAACTAGCACACCACTGCTATCCCTGCTAATATCACCTGAGACTGAAACTAAATACATATTGCCTTCCTCTGTCTTCATAATGTGGAGGGACTGTTTGGAAAAAACTGCACTGACAAGACCCCTCATTCCTTCGTCTCTCAAAATGATTTGATGCCAATACTGTTTGGATAATTGGTGCTGCAAAGAGGCATGATCTTAACATACTTATATTTTCAAGGGAAAGTTTCAGGGCCAAGATTTCACCCAGGTCAGCCCCTAGTTGAATGCTCATCTGGGTACAATCATATTTGAAGAGTCTTGACCGGGAGAATTGCTCAGCTCCAGGACTGTCACTGGGCCCACGCAGAAACCCACTCACTGACACACTTTCACTGCCCCATGACCGATTTCTGAGTGTGTACGTGTGTACACGTGTGTGTGTGCATGTCTGCGTGTGCGGAAGAGGGGCAGCAGAGCTCTGTGTGGGCGTCCTGTGCACGTGGATGGCCTGGTTGTGTGTGTGAGTGTGGAGGTGGGTGGATGAAGGTCACAGTGGGTGAGAGTGGTTTTTGGAATCTTTTCATTTTGAAAACTCCCTCTAAACTTCACTTCAAGGCCTTGTCTGATGATAGTGCAGAGAGTGGAAAGAGTGTGCTGATGATCCGACGAAGGCAGAGTATTTTTAGAGTAGCATGGTTACTTTTCTGTGGCTGCATATTGAAGCTAGACTAAACAAAACCAATCTGGTCAAGTTGGCCTGAGCTGCAGTAACACTGCAAATGTTATGTTTATGCTTTTGCCTGCCTGCTTCCAGCATATTCTGGCCCAGTTAATCAGTGCCCGAGATGTGGAGTGAACCATCTAGGGAGAACCCTGCAGATTTTAGGTCAGTATGTAAATGTTGTTTTGTCCTGTTATCAGATTCCCACTTGCCGCCATGAGAATATTGCCAGGTTGTCAAGTAAAGGCTTTAAACAAACAAACAAACAAACAAACACACGCACACATTTGCAAGGTCCAGCTGATGTCACAAGTGAAGGGATAGATGGTTAGTTATCTGATGCATGACTCCTTTATTGTTTACAGAATGGGTCTGTGGAGCCACTGTTGTCTTACAGAATCACCACCTTCGTCAAACGTCACCACGGTCCAAAACCACAGTGGAGTCTGGAACTTCATCTCACAGAGCATGGGTAGACAAATATCTCGATGTTATCTCAGTCTTTTAACTCAGCGTTTTGAACAGACAGCTTCCAAATGATGGCCATGAGAATATTGTTGTCTTTCACAAAGGGCTGGGAATCTTTATATCTCGCGAGTGAAAAGGCACAAAAAAACAAAAAAAACAAGGGCGGCACGTTTTGTGGAGGATAACCGCAGCATTAGTCTGCCTGTGACACAAGGGAGAAGGGGCGTTCAACTGGGTTACACCTGCCTCTTTTGGGATCAGCAAGAAAGCAGGCTGCATGTGAAGAAGTTTTTCAGTGACTCCTGCGACTTTCCTTCATGGCAGCGTTCATTAATCAGTTATATAACGAGATCCACAAGCCCCCCGGGCTCAGTTAACCAGCCTACTGAGGCGAGGAGAGCTGAGAAGGGCAAGAGCCATGCCTGGTGTCTGTGGTGCGGCTGTGGCTGCGATCGCCCCCTGGTGGTCTGGAGGAGAGATGCAGGTGTTTCTTCTTCTGGATGGGGAGGCTGGTAAACCTATAGAACAGAGCTGGCCAAGAACAATCCAGCATGGTCCATGCAGTGTATAAACGATCCTGAAGTATTGCAAGACGCACAGATGCACTCACACAATTTAGCCTGAGATGACCTCAGAGGTACATGCAAGCAACTATGCATGTCCACTGTGTTGCACTTATTGGCCAGTCCCACAGGACACAAACAGAAAATCATTTACCGGCAACAGGGCACCATGATGACTGCAGAGGACCGGTAACTTGATGAGGTAGGATCAGGGCCGGACCACAATGGGCTGGGATGACATCAGTCACTTCCTATTGTTTCTATACCCCAGTGATGCTGTGATTGACTGCTTTTTTGGAGGGGGGGGGGGCATGGCTAAAAGTCAACCATTGCTCATTTTGTCAAGAATACAACTTCACAGTGTGTGTGTGTTTTAGTGTGCATGTCCAGAGCAGACACAACAGCTCCTCCCTCTAGGGTTCCTTTCCCTCCTCTTGAATTAGTTTCACATTGTTTCCAAGTCATTGGTTTGTGATTGGATAATAGGGCTTGTTCAGAATATGATGTTCTTCACAGGAGGTTGAATATCTGTTTGCGTTGACAATATCCCTCTGTTAGAGGAGGAAAACACGCATTAACATACACACTCTCAGACACACTGCATTTGTTCTCCTAAGATTGAGCAGTCTGCCTCACTCATAATTGACATTTTGCTTCTTCAATGACTCAATTTGCACTCTAAATTAGACTTTGAGATGAGTCTGGTTGGAGGATGAAAGCAGCAAAGCACATCTGACACTGATGGAAAACACTAGAGCTTCATCCATAATGGATGAAATGCATCATCACCATCTACGGCCCAGCACTGTCTCACATCATTATTACCCAGGGAATTCACTGATCGTCTGGGGAACCTTCCTTTGTCCTACTCCCAGTATGAGTCTCCCTCTCTTACTCACTCCTCCTTTCTTCCAGAGACGAGATGACCTCAAGAGGGTGGGTCAGTTTGGGGGGGGGTGAGGATAGAGAGGGAAAGTGAGAGGGAGAAGGGGGAATCTGTCAGTCCCGTGAGCCCCATGCTGAGAATGTTATTCTTCTTAATTTTATCTTCGTGGGTGTGTGTGTGTGTGTGTGTGTGTGTGCGTGCGTGACATTACTTATTCACGTTGGTGGGGCAGGTTCCATGAGTCACCCTGCTTGCCGTCTAAGAGCAAGAAAAAAAGAACAAGCTGAGAGACAAGAGCCTGTGCTGCCTTAGCAACTTTATTCCATCTTTCTGAATGTCACATCAATATGAATATGCCATTTGAATAGTCAAAGATACATTTAATACAGGTACACTTGTCAATCCTGTTAGTAGTTCAGTCAGTTGACTCAAAAAGCAAAGTGATGGTACCTTCTCCTCAGGTCTTGTTTCAACCCTCCCCATGAACCTAAAGCTGAGAAACTCTTTATTGTGTGTCCATGGATGACCACAAGGAAACAGAAAAGAAATTCTGAAATGATGGAGGACAGAATAAAATACATACAAGATGCATTAAACTATTATTTGTTTGCAGTTCGTGAAGGAAATTCACCCATTTGCAAAGCCCTTTTTTCCTTTCTCTATCTTAGACTGCGTCAATGCTGCCTACATCACATTCGCAATTACGTCAAATACGACAACTACGCCTAATCATTGACCACCTGTGCTATTCTTGGAGTTGCAAGTATGAAAACAAAATGGCAGGCCTATAGAACGAGGCTGCATGATTAGTCCCAGCCAGGATTGGAGATGCTGGTTGGGTCTCAGCTGTGGTCATACCCCTGCACTAATTAACAGCCCATCCATCCCACATCAAACAATCATCTTAAACAGCATAATCAATGCTTATCACAAGGGATCAATAACCGTCAGTGTTCAATCAATAATTGATACCATGGCTCATTGCTTACGCTATACAATGATCAAAACAACTTTATATTGGGCAGAAAGTCTTTTTACTTTCAAAGGAATCTGGGGATACAAGGCCATTGTCCTGAATACAAGGGATGGCTGTGAATATGAGGTAAGGGTCCTGTATCTGAAGTATCCCAAATATAGACATAATATCTTGTAGTCCACAGTGAAAAGACTAGATAGATTTCACTGCCCCCATGTGGTCCTACTCATAAACAGCAACGCAAACCACGTGTTTATTTACCACTGTTCAGAGACCAACAATCTCACATCACAGCTGCACTCTGACCTTCTCTCATCCATCAAATGTCTCAATTTACCTTTTTCTTTGCAGACAATTGTAACATCAGTGTGAGCCTCACTAACTCAACACAGGAATTTCATGTACAGCCAGCAAACGCTAACACAGCTCTCCTGTCAAGTCAAACAAAAGTCCTGAACACTACTAAACTCTCCAGGAAACCTACCATACCTGGTCTGGATCTCTCAACCACCAGCATGTTCAAGAACATGACATTTGATTGGACACTGTTAAAGGCACAAAATCAGCCTCTGTACTGATTTACCTTCGTGTTTCAACCAAGTGGATCCCACAATACTCTTAGACAGAAAATGTGAAGGCCTGTCAGGAACAGGGAACAGTAGACAGCTGTGACCTTTGGAGTCCCTCAGGGCTCAACTCTTGCACCTTTTTTCTTCTGTCTCTGCAAGCTCCTACAAGGCAAAATCAGACAAAACAGCATTGCTAATCACAGTTATGGCGATGCTTATCTTGGCTCTAAGACTAGAAATCCTATATCTCTGGCTCATTTGTCATATCAAAACAGTAGCCAAATCTTGATGTGCCTTTTTACTCTATTTTGTACCTACAGTGTTCTTTCTACAGGTATTGCTGTGTAGTTACACGGTAGTTTATGGAACCTAGTGTAGATTTTTGCTGTTCATGGAAGTATAAATGATTGGAGATTCAGACAAGGAGCCTCTTCCAAAGATTTCAGGGCGGAGCTTAAGGAAGCCCACAGCACCAGCTGACATCACACCCTTCTCCTGGTTCCCTCTAGTGGTCCAACGCTTTATCCTCAACTTAATTGAAAACATGCTCAACAGACGTTTGTGTTTGTTTTACTTGTACTTGGAGTGGCTGTATTCAGTTTACATGGAGTTTGATTATTTAAAATGCTCTTTCAATGTTCCAGTAAAAACGTGTTTAATTCCGATTTGGCAACGCAGCCATGCCTTTAGTGACAGAAGTTATAAGAGCAGATTATTTGAAATGGGGGCATTCCAGGGGTGAATTGGTTGAAGAACAAATTCCAAGAAGGGACCTCCTTCAAAACCTCCAGGGTTCATCCCACCTTTCCACCAATTACAAAGTAGGAATGTACCACAGCCCCACAAGAGCCCAGGACTGCAGGAATAAGCACAGATCCATAAGTGCCTAAATACTTCAATGATGATAAACCAATCAAAACTTATACTTTATTAAACAAAATCTAATTTTTTTTTCTTTCTGGTATATTCTGAAGCTGTTCAGGTGAGAACAAGTCAAAATTTGCAATCAGTCCCAAGAACCAACAGGACCAACAGGACCAACTGGATCAACAGGACCAACAAGACCGACTGGGAAAACTGCTTTTCTGCAAAATTGTGAAACATGCTAAAGAACTTCCTCCTCATTTCACTGGTGTACACCAGTTGTGAGTGGATGCACATGACCTGCCTGGATGCTGGTAATTCAATGTCCATGTATGCTTTCTTGAGATTCCACTAGATATTAAGCAATCAATTACTTAAAGACAGACGAACATTGTGTTTATTCTGTGCTCAGGTGAAAAGCCCATTGAAGAGAACAACATGACTGCTATTGATACATTGAAGGTAATAAACTGTCTTAGAGAATATGCTCATGTTTGATGCGTACCCAAGACTAGATGCTACAGATGCTTTTTCATGTTGTGCCAAAATGTCTTGCAGATAACATTCAGCAACAGATATTTTCATCATTAGAAGTGCGAGTGTTAAAAATGATGTTTGAATGTTTCCAGAGGGCAGACACAACTACAACTACTATCTACAACTCTGACTCTCTGTGTGATGGGGAGAAGAAATTTGTGCACCAGAGGAAAATCAAGATTCTGGATTCTCTGAAGAAGCACAACATCAACTGTGAATTTGTATGTGGACCGTGTCTGATTGCGCTTACAGTTATGCTCGGACAAAATCAGACAGTCGGTCTTTACTTTACTGACACCTAACCATAAAGATGAAAGGTATAAACATCTATTTCGTCCCCCACCAAGGAGGATGTGCCCAACATTGCTCTGGTGATGTCTGGGGGAGGCCAGAGAGCTGCAGTTGGCCTGCTGGGGTCAGTCTACCAGATGGAGCAGGATGGTCTGCTGGACACAGTGCTGTACATGGGGGGGGTCTCTGGATCGACTTGGTAAAGTGCATGACCCAGCAGCGACACATATACATACACACAAGTCCATCTCTTAAATAGGATCAATTTAGCTCGGTTTCCAGTTATGAAACATCCAGCATGTTGGTTGAAACAGAGTACACTGTGTTTTGTCACCCATCTTCTTGCCTCCCCCCTAGGTCTATGGCTTCCCTCTACAAAGAGCCAAAGTGGAATGTTTCCAAAGTGATAGCCACCCAGAGGGGTCCCAAGGTGGAACTGGGGGAGGTGTCGGACTGGCTGATGGAGAGGGAGAAGGAGCAGAACTTTTCTCTCAGTCATATATGGGGGGCTCTCACCTCCTCCACTGTCATGAAAGAGGTCAGTTAGCCAAACCACTGGTGTAATGCATGTTTGAAAGCGGAGAGTAAAGGTTGATTTACAGTGCTTTATGTTGTTGTTGATTAGATGATCACAAATAAATTCTCTGAGGAAGCATCTAGAGAGGCCTTGAACCCTTACCCAGTCTACTGCGCTATAGACAAACAGTGCTTCCAACGGGGACCTGTTGAAGGTGCGTTGGCATGGATACCCTCCCAGAGACTTTTAAAATGACACATACCTCATGTTGGGGTCTAGCTGCTAATACACAGCTAATACACTTGCACTCCTTATCTTCCCATTTTCCTCCCTGCCCTCCGTATTCATGTGTTGTCCATTGGGATGTTCTGTCTAATCTCACCCCATCCACCCTAAACTCTTTCCTACAGCGACATGGTTTGAGATGACCCCTCACCATTGTGGCTTTACAGACCTGGGATTCTACATAGACACTCCCTACCTAGGCAGCCGGTTCCATTCGGGGGAGCTGGTGGAGCAGAGAGAGGAGATGGATATGACCACCATGCAAGGTCAGCAAAACCATTCAAAAGCAATGCCTTGCTACGGTGCTGCTAAAAGCACTTCCTGTTGGTTGTGCGTGTTCCTCATATGTGTGGGTCGGTTCTGTGTTCTTTCAGGTATTCTGGGCAGTGCCCTGGCAGAGGAACAGACAATCAGAGACCTCATGCCAGACTGGATGACAGGTCGGTAGTTGCTCTGCATGGTATTGGTGTGTTGAGTCTCAGGAATCAGACTTTTGTTCCTTTAAAAAAGGGATCAACTGGGTGTCTACTGTAGGGCAGGGGTTACCAACTCTGGTCCTGTAGGGCTACCATCCAGACTGTTTCCTCTTCAAACTCAATTTAGCACACCTGATCCTACTAATTACCTGGATGATGAGCTGAATGAGGCTACATTATGTTCAGTTGAAGTAAAAACCTACAGGATGGTAGGTAGCACAATATGATGTCACATGGTCGCTTAACAAAATGATAACAAAGATATCTGGAGTAAGGGGTTAAATCGAGCGGTTCTATTCTGTTTCAATAAGCTATGAAGCTAGGCTGACTAAGACCATAATGACCATTGTGCTCCAGAGAACGGTGGTGATCTGCAAGCCTACTTCCAGGCGTACCAGCTCCTCCACACCATGGTGAGCCACAAAGACAATGAAGACGGAAACTCTTCCCTTCTCACCAATCTGGAGAAAGTTCTAGAAGGTATTGTGTAAAACACAGCACCGGACCTTGTTGATTTGATCTGAGGCAGTGTGCAGTGTTATTTAGCCAGAGAAGCGGGGACGGGCTCCTGGCTGGACTTGTGCAGGCAGTAACAGAGATGGACGTTGTTCCGTTTCTCTTTGGTAGAATCATTGAAGAAGAAGCCCCTCAAAGTAGGGAGCTCAGCTACTGCGGAGGAGAAGAAACAGATATCTGAACAATGGGGCTTGGATTTCATCAAGGTTTTGGGGTTGTGGTGTGAAAGTCTCGAGGAAAGTCCCTTCAAACACTTGGGTAGGTGTCCTGTTCGATCATGAAGAAATGTTTGTACACTACAAATGCATCAAATTAATATTGATCTGGTGGGGTGGGATTTAAAAAACAGACCATGACACGAGCATGACATTGTGTAGCAATGCTACAATGACAGCAGAGTTTATTGTTTGCTATTTAACGATGAATTGTAATTGTTTGTCTTGATGTCATCGTGTTCCAGTGTGCTGGATGATCAAGAATGTCTTCCCATTGGTTGTGAAATGGGAGTGGGGCTCAATCAACAACTTCCTGCACAAACATCCAGGTGAGAGAATGCAGCAGAAATAACCTGCTCCGTTGAAACCGAAAGTACCACTGAAGCAGATTTAGACAACGTGACTGACGAACTGATTCTGTCGTGCGTCTGTGTCCGGGCAGACCCCAAGGTTCCGTCCAATCTCAAAATGAGGGAGACCCTCCAACTGATTGACGCGGGTCTAATGATCAACGCCCCTTACCCATCTTTCCTGGGGCCAAAGAGAGGGGTGGACCTCATGATTTCCTTGGAATACAGCGCAGGGAATATGTTTGAGGTAGACCACTCAGCTCCCTCAGCTAATTTAACTAGACTGAACGTTGAGGTTTAATTTGAGGTTTAATTTCCCAGAAGATTATCTGGCTCCCAGAATACTCTCCTCAACCTCACCTCATAGTTTGATTTATCAAACTATCTTTCATGAAATCATTCAAAATGTGATATTTAAATTATTCTTTTAGGAGTATATCTCCATGTATTTTAAGCATAGTGTTTATGTTGGTTCTGGTACCTACTGACCCTGTCCACCCGGTACACCCAGACATTGGAGCTTGCCCAAAACTACTCCCGCAAGATGAACAAGCCATTCCCTCAGTTCAATCAGAGCGTGCTGGAAGAGAGGGAGCAGCCTAAGGACTTCTACGTATTTGAGGGGCGAGAGAGTGAACCCACTATCCTGTACATGCCTCTTTTCAACCTGCAGAACTGTCAAGGTTAGCCTCCTTCTGTAGATATCAGGGGGAAAGTACCTTTGGATTGCTCAGTGTTCAAAGAAACTCAAATTTGACAGAAAACTAGTTGTATGATGAAATTCATTAAGTGTATAAAGTAAGTCATAGTTAAATCATGTGATTCTAACATGTTGGTGATGTCCTCCACTCTTCTTGATGTCTGAATGACTTTCTACATTTCTTTCCTCCTCAGATAAAGAAGATATCGCTAAAAATAGGGAAGAGTACACGACATTCCAGGCACCGTACAGTGCTGAGAAGATTGATTACCTCATTGAAAAAGCCAAGGTGAACATGAGAAACAACAAGCAGAGGATCCTCCAACAGATAGAGAAGGCTGTCCAGCGAAAGCAGCTGCTGAGGTGCGGGCATGTCACATCCCGGACATATAAAACATCCTCATTTGCATGTTCAGTTGGTTTCGGAAGTAACTTCTTGTTCTCCTTTTGCAGGAAATCTCAGACAGACGAAAACTGAAGTGTGATGCAGTAGCCAATTATAACCACCAGAGGGCCACACATGCCCACAATGATCAGTTTATATAAAGTGAAAAAGAGTAACTTTGATTTGGTTGTTGTTGATATATTTATTGGTAAGGTCAGATGAGGCAATCAGCCCCATAGTGAAAAGATCTAACTACCTAGTAGGACGTCCACATTCGTTTAACCCCAACATACTCATCCAACATATAACAACTATATTAAAAGCATATACAACATCTTCTGTCTAAACAAGCGAATCATTTATATGAAGGCCTTACTACTTCTACATGAAATATGTACTAATGGATTAATTGAAATATATCTGGAGCGGTTTAACATAAAAACTTATGACTCGTTATGTGCGCATGTTTTTAAAATAACGATGTCGCAGGGAACCTTTATAGTCAAGCAGATCAGTGGCATCCTGGGAAAGTGTTGTATGAGAAATCTGAAGACCCCTTGCGGGTATTGTGAATTAAAGGGAGTGGGGTTATTACCCTGCGTAAATACCCCCGCTACTAAAAGGTAGGCTACAACTAAAAGCAATTCTACTTGTACAAAGTCATAATCCGCATTACATTTTACCCAAGAAATGTTTTCTTGACCACATACTTTTCTGGAGAAAATGTTTACATTAACGTTACCATCCAATACGAATGTGCCCATATTTGCCTATATAATTTCTTCTTTTTTATTCTTCATAATTGCTGAGAAATACTGTAAATGCATGATGTTTGTACGTGCGTCTTACTGAGATGATTTTCTTCACATGCAGTTCCCAACTATTCATTTGGCTGTGGTGGGTGAATTCGTGCTGCTGCCTCGCTCTCTCTGTCTTCCTGTCTTTAGAGAGGGAGGGAGAGGGCGAGAGATGATAAGGGGGAAGATAGTGAGATAACAAGGGGGAGTGCGAGAGATTGGCAGTGTGGGAGAACGGGAGATGATTAGACAATTTGCACAGTCAAAACAAAACGACAATATTGTTTTTTAATGGATTTGAAATGAACAGTATATGTTCATTTGCTCCATGGTGATAGAGGGTCCTGCGCGCCAGGAGTCGAAAGATCTGAGACAGGAACGGAGACGACTCGTTTTGCAGCGGGAAGATGCCTGAGCAAAGTTTGGCTTCGTTTGGAACTCTGAAGTTTACAAAGGATGTCTGTAGCTTTCACAAAACGAACCTGGAATGAATAAAGAATGCATATCGTTTGGAGCATACTTCAAATATTTTCAGCATATGTCATCCGTACATCAGGTAGGTTATGCCTGAATTTACAGTTGAGATACTAGCGCTGCTTTGACGTGTTGGTAGTTTATGATCGTGTTAAATATACTTTTAAAAATAAACGTATTTGTTGGCTATTTGAACCAACCCTGAAACACTCATATGTGGATATGCATCTAGTTGCCAGATATAGTCGTTATCATTGTAGTATCACATCCAGACAGGTATGCTGTTTTCCATTTGTTCACTACGGATTTTGCCTAGAACAGTTGTTAAAGTACCACTTGTAATAACAGTTCACTGCCCAAAATATTCATACTTAACATGAAAAAATATGTTCGGGATTAAACGTTTGTCCTTCCCTCATATTTTTAGGTCAGTAGAGGGGCATTTCCAAAAGTCTGTCACATTTGTAATGTGGAGATTAGGTCAGCGTGATGAGCGTGAATCCAGATGATCTTTTCACTTATGGCCTTCAGTTCCCGCTATAGTCCTCCGTTTTTGTCATTGCTAGACTGAAATGCGATAGGAACTGAAGTCGCCTGTAAGATTTGTTTTGATGCAAATGAAGCCGGTTAGACAATTAAGATCCTCGAGATCTTTTCTCTGACTTGTTGACTACAAAGGTCAATGCTTTTCACACTCCTATAGAGACAGCTAGATGTTCTCTTAACCACATAGCCAGTATCAACATTTTGCAAGTGCTTAATAGCCTACTTTTCCAAATCCAACACTAATTTATTACAATCTCTTTTTTCAGCACAACAAATTTCATCAAAAATTCATGATGGTTGGTGGGCGTACAAAGATGTTGTCCAAGGAAGTTTTGTTCCAGGTAATAACTCTCTTGCTCTTTCTTTCTCTCTCACACTCCTACACTCCTCCCCACCTCTCTGCAGTAGGACTGTCAGGTTCACAGCAGTTCTGCAGGTCTTATGAAATTTTGATCACAATCCTCCTGCCTTCTTCCTCCTCATCCTCACCAGTGTCTTGCTCTGTAAACAAGCTGTGCAAGAGCCTCATAGCTTCCTCCAGAACTGGTGTTCTTCTCATTGTGTTCTATTGACTTATCTCCACCTCTCCTCCATCTCTCCTCCGCCTCGGTTATCCTTCTTCTATACCTCCTCCACTTCTCCTCTTTCCCCCTCGCCCACACAGCCACACTCCTCCACCTCTCTCCCCTGCCCTCTGTCTTTCCCATTCCTTGCCCTTTGGATTGTGTCTCCATTCCTCCACCTCTCTTTTTACCCCCTGTTCCCTGGTGACATTAGAGCTATGAGCGGAAGTCAAATTATGTGTGACATATAGTCCCTAACCCAGCGGCAGGTGACAGCTGTACTGCAGGGAAGCTCATCCAAGATGGAACCCTTGGTGTGTCGTGTTTTAGAATGCTCCCTGACCTTTCCAGTGAGCATTCTGCTGCATTATCAGAGGGAAGCCCACAGGAGACGTGGCCTTTCTCTCAGTCACATAGTTATCACATCTACAGTGGAGACCTGGGAGACAGGGGAATCCTGTTACCTGTTGGATGACTGGCTGTCTGTTTTGGTAGCTGGCTGGCTGGCTGGCTGGCACAGATTATTATTACTAATTAAAAAAAGTTTTTTTTTTGTTCCATTTGGAAGATGTAGTTTTATTTACTATAGTTGATCATGAGATCCGTGCAGTGCAGGTTTAAGCAGGTTGCATGCATGTTGAACAGCAGGTAGACATGAATTACATGCTGTCTGGTGGTGTTGGAGAAGGATAGCTGGGGAGAATAACATAATTCTGGGTGTTATTATTTGTGTGCTGCAGTGTTGGTAAGTAGGTCACCAAGTTAGTGATCACAGACACTTCTCGCGCTTTTCTTCTCTCACTTCCACACACACTCACATACGTGCACACACTCATGAACACACGCTGTGTATCCTTATCACTCTTTCTCGCGCACTATATTTCTCGCTCTCTCCTTTCGCCAAATACACATCCACACGCACAGACACTCACAGGCATGCCCTTAAAGACTCCAAGGACCAAGGCAGAGCAGAGGAAGAACCACATCCCTCCCACGCCTGAATGAGGTATGAGTGATTTGAAATGGAGAGGGAAAGAGAGGCTGGGATAGAATTATGATTACTCTGCTCTCAGTAATCTTTTAATGGCATTACTAGGCAGCCATATTCACTGTGCTGGCACTTTGTATTCTACACTATTACTCAAGGCAATAATAACATTAAAGCCCTTCTCCCTGGTCGCCACCCCTACCTCCCCCCTCGCCCCCCTAGCCCCCCCTCACCCCACCACCCCTCCTCACCCCCCCCTCTCCTCCCCCTCCCCAACCGCAGGGTTGAGTGAGCTGGGGGAGTAACACACCAGTTATCACTGTCAAGTGCTCTGCCTCTGGCTCTGTGTTTAAACCAGCTACCCTTTGGTGGGCTGTGGGCAGCAGCGTCCAGAACGGGGCACAGAACGGCACTTGATCTTTCTGTTTGGCACAGCTGACCAAAGTACGCCACAGCAGGTTCGATTACAGCTAGCTTTGGGAAGCTGTTAACAAGGAAAGCAGAGCCACACCCCTGGGATGAAGGAGCATGGGACAGGCCAGGGACGCAGCGTAGCCTTCTTGTCCTGTCAGAGGAAGATATGTTTCACAACGCAGGAAATGTTCAGGACAGATGGTGTTGAATCTAGTCCTACATAGAGGTTTTACAAGGTCGGGATGATAATCACATGACAAAAAGGCGATTTTCCTATCTTATGGCCAACCATCCCCGAGAGTCTAGGCTTGCTGTATTGATCATTTTGTAGTCCTTGTATTGTGAGATAATTCCATAGCTTCTAGTGTGCTCTGACCAAACCTTTAAAGAATAGCAGATTTGAAAGTCTAGTTCTGATTTCTTTTGCCCTGACCAAAAATAGTATTGTCTGAACCTCAAATCCTGCATCTCTGTATTTAATAGAGCAATGGAATTCGGTACCTCCGGTTGCTATTTGGCAGTAACAGCTGCAACACAAATATTTTTAGCAAAGTGTTCCATCAATAGTCCTCTCTGAGTCCTGGAGGTCAGCCGCGCCCAATAATAAATTGCATGACGGATCATCAGCCAATCCTTTTCTCTCACTAGGCGTTCCGTACCGACGGGACCAACCCATCCCTGAAGCTGTGCTTTCTGGATGTATGGTGACGCATGCTGGTGTGCACAAGCACTTTCTAATTTGTACACCTAGAGTTTCTCTGGGGTGGACAACTAGCACGCAGAAGAGGTGTGTCTACACGGGTAGGACCCAGGCTACATTTACAGCATGGGTTAAGACACACAGAGGACAACTCTGTGCCCATCCTTGGGGGGGGAGATTTACTGTCAAATTGGAAATATAATCCTGCCAAATATAGGGAGGCTTTTAGGCATAATCGTAGAAAGTGTGTGCGTTCATGTGTGCGTACCCATTGAGCGAGAGGGAGAAAGGATTACACCACTTTTACATCAGTGTTTTAGGTAACGTTGACCTTTCGGCAGGAAAGGTCAGACAATGTATTACAAAACCTTACCTACCATTACCTGTATTAACAGTGGCCCTTATCGTGCTGGATTGCCGATTCAGCATGATAGCAGGGTTCCAGTGGTCCGACTATGAGCGGAGCAAGGAGAGCCTTCAACGTCATCTTGAGCAAACAGCTAGATTGTGAGCAGGAATGTTCACACCCTGAACTGAGTTTTGCCAACATTGAGCAGTCCTGACACATCCCAGCCAGTAATCTCAGGAGGATGTCACCATTCTATCGCTCTCATTTGCATCTTTCACAGGAAGAGCTGTTGCTTTCATCCAGAGCAGCATAGGCGTAATGTAGGTCACAGATACAGGGTCTAATGTATGGCTGGTGGCTACGTTGTAGTTGCTCTGGTAGTGTTAAAGTTAGCAGGCTGTCTTTGTGGCAGTGACAGGCTAGGCCGTCTCCATATCTGTGAGATCACAGGGCGCAGCTGGAAACATGATGTCTCTTAGCATCTCTAGTACTGTCCTAGTAGTGACTGATGAAGTGACATGGTAGATTCGCAAGATGGTCTTCTATTTTGCAATGAATATTCAGAATTTCCAAAGGCTGTCTGAATTCTGACATCTTCTGATAGCTTTTTGGCGCCAATTATAGTGTCCCAAGGTTTCAGCGTCCCCTTAACAGGTCTGCAAGGTGACATGTTGTATTGTTTGGCTTGGAATATAAGGGTGAGGCTTTAGTTAGTCCCTCACAAAGCTATTTCTCAGGACCCTATCGACTCTAAAAGGAAGCTTTTTCTGAGATGGTTCTCACACAAGGGACTAGCACCTTTTTAATATGTTCTCTACAGGAATAAAGGGGCTACGTGTCTAAATTGTGTCTCTGCTTCCTTCCAGGCTTTTCAGATGCGAAACAGACTCTAATCCCACCCTAGTGCAGCTTCTGTAATATCCCTGAACCCTTAGCCACACACACAGAAACACACACAACACCATGCCAAGCCGAGCATCACATATACACACACACACACACACAGCCGAGACGCACACACTCAAAGATTCAGGCGCCATGATATAATCAGGTTGACGTCAGGCTTGCTGGGCAGGGATGGGGATTGTACTCTTGAGGTCAGGGCTTCCACATCTGTCGCCTTTCTGCTTCTTTTTCCGACTGTAAGCTCTGATGGGCCAGAAGAGAGAGAGAGAGGAGGAAGACTGCGATGGAGAGGAACGTGATCCTCCCTGCTACTGGGCCAAATGTATCGGAGAGAGGGCAGACTTAGAGGGGGAGGGGGGGGAGAAGCAGGGAGGGAGAGAAAAAAGTGAGAGGGGAAGAAAGCTGTCACTCACCTGCAACTGAGACAGATTTTCTGAAAGAGATTGGGGGTTGAATGTATGGAATGGAGAGGATTGATGGGGGTTCCCCACTGTCAAAAGCTTTGTATATAGTAGGATTAATATCTGTAAAATGCATTTCAGGTGATCGTATTCCAAAAGTAATTTATTTTTAAATAAATCCTCAGTGGGGGTAGAAAGAGGACCAACCCTGCAGTTTCCTTCCACCAATAGAAGCACAGCATTAATATTCAATGCATCTGATTTTAGGTCAGTGACAGGACGCATTTCCAATGAAGGAGATTCTGAGTGTGGTTCTAAATCCACCACAGGATGATCTAGATAATCAGGTTTGGCAACACTTACATAGTCACAGGGTCAGATTCCTGGGCAGATCAAGCAGAATACTATACTTTAAAAAGCACCTCTTTCGATTGGAGAGCCATTTTGGATACATGCCATTTTGTTAATTGAACAGCGAGAAGCTCATTTATGAAAAGTGTCACAGTGTGTTGACTCAAATGAAGATTTGCTCTCATCCACCACTTATCTGATGTTGATGTGTATTTTCAGTCATTCACAGCACGTGTTCTGATTTGAAAGAGGCAACTTTTATTTTCCGTGTTCTTTCCCAGTATTCCTGGTGTTGCCCGAAAAACTGCTCCCACACTCACACGCACTTCCTCCCCTCGCCCCCTTTGCTCCAGTGCCATCATTCTGGGGGTTGGTGAACACCGCCTGGAACCTGTGCGCCATGGGAAAGAGGCAGTCTCCCATCGACATCGAGACCAGTCGCATGATATTTGACCCCTATCTGACCCCTCTCCGCATCAACACAGGAACCCGCAAGGTAAGAAGATTGTAGCGGATTCCCTTCTTGATTGGGGGGATGGGAAAGATCGGTGCTTTTACAGGCTTAGGAAGCAGTGGTTATGATCATCTAATCTATGGTTTGATTCTGTTGCATGGATTTAAACCAGGGTGGACTGAGCCTTGTAATTGTGTACTTGTAGTGTACTGAAGCCAAAATGACTGATGAACTCAGTTTAAAAATCTCTGCGTAGAATGAATCTCTTTTGTAAAGGATGTGCCTGTCCCAGCCTCAAACAGGAGTGTGTTTTTTCAGAGTGTTGAGCCAGCAGCAAGCCACAGCCCCTGGTCCCCACGAAGATCCATCAGCTGCCCACACTCTGTTACAAAGGCAGCCATACAAGCCTAACCCCATCCTCAAATGACCCATAAAACAGACGGGCTCATAATGGGATGGCACTTATGGCTGGAATAAACGTTGGCAGGATGCCCCATGCGCAGGCTGCCAGCTGAGTACAGGGGCAGAGGATACTGGGTAGAGGGTTATGGGCATGGGGTCAAATAGGGCACCAAGGGACACTATATGGGATAGTGGCTATGGGGGGCAGAGTCAACGATAGGGAACAAGCAGCGTTACAGCAACAGAGTGGGTCTTGCCCGCTGAGGAGAACAGTAAAGCTCATTAGGGACTATCTGAAATCACAGGAGAATGAGAGCAGCAATATGAACACAGCCTGCAGTTACAACAGTGATGAGTCAAGCTGTCGCTTTAATCTTCGGAGATTTGATGGTGTCCTTTTTGTGCAATAATAGTGATTTTCTTTTTGTTCTAAAATGTCATTGAAGAATTATCAAAGTGACCAGCTGTGGGGACGTAAGATTAAGGGTAAGATGTTTGTTTCATATTAAATTAGTCACGATTCACTGGTGAGGTGCCAGATGAATGAGACATAAATGTGACTGATGGATACCAGGTTTGAATCTCATAGTCTCGAGCAGCACATGACTGTGGCATGAAGCTGAACCAGTCATCTGGTCTCTGGCTTGGACTGTGTGACCAGTGCATCCTCACAGTACAGACATGGTTTGATGGAAAAGACTAGAAGAAGAGGAAGCGGTGGAGCGCTGCATACATGGTGGAGGAGCGCTACATGTGCTGGAAGTCTATGAGAGTGTTAAATCCTCTTTTTAAGTCTAGTTTTATGATTAATGCCAGTGTGCATCTGCTGAGTGAGAGTGAAGCCCTCGACCATCTGTCCTGACGTGAGAGTATGTGTGAGTGTGTGTGTGTGCGTGTGTGTGTGTGTGTGTGCGTGTGCGTGCGTGCGTGTGTGTGTGTGTGAGACTGAGAGCGTATGTGCCATATAGCATGGCATTACTGCTATTCTAAAATATCTTGAACAACAGATTGGATATTTTGGCACATTCACCATCTGATTTCTTTTGTTTCCTTGCTGAATTTTCGACAGTCTTGGTTTCATTTTCAAATCCCACTATGCTGTCAAAGCCACGCATGTTCACACACATTTACAGGCTAATAATATGTCAAAGGCATTCCTAACCTTACGCATCCAAATCCACACTGGGTCAGTACATTTCCCTCTCTCACAAACAACACTAAACAGACACGCGGGGCCAAAAAGCACTCAGAACTTTGGAATAATCAATAAAGACAATTAATCCTAAATGGTGGCATAATTCTCCAGGACAACAGAGACAACATGAAACTCAGCTGATAAGCTATTTAACATGAAAAATCATTCTGTTCCACGACACGTTGATTCCACTCCAGCGTGGTGACATTTTAGTAATAAATTGGATGCGGTGGGAGCCAGTGACAGAGCATTAGTCATTTCCTATCTCACTCACTCCCATGCCCAGTTGCCCACATAGACACACTCACTCACCCACACACATTCATTCCCACTCATACAGATACACACACTACACACATACACACGAGGACAAAATAATTAACCCAAGAAGATAGACGGTTTCTTATTAATGACTCCGAGCGTACAGTACTTGAAGCATTCAGTGGGCAACAGGTTGGCTTTTTGTCAGCATTTGTCATGCTAATTAATATTTTATCACAACACACTGGCACTTAAATCTCATAAAATGTGTGAAATCCATTAACAATGGATCTATTATGTCAATAATAACCAGAAAGAGGCACCATCTGCAGCAAATACAAGTCGAATCAGATTCAAGTCAGCAGTGTTCACGTTAAATCAGATTTCTTCAATTAATCCTCAGACGAACTTGAGTTGAGGTGAACAAAGTCGTTTTCCTAACCGAGGGAACAAAATGTGGAACAATTGAAAGTGGCTTCAGTGCACCTTGAGGACATACAGACGCAGGTGTCATATCCAGACACGTCTTCAAACCCTCTGGATCCGGAGATCCCCGGTGGTGAGCTACAAAGTGCTGCTGGAGAGACAGAGATGGAGGGAGGAGGCAGGTGGACGAGGTGACTGTGGGGTTACATACACAAAAGATTAATCATTTTGACAGGTGTTCCGCACTCAGAGACATC
This sequence comes from Plecoglossus altivelis, assembly GCA_036571765.1. NCBI lineage: Eukaryota > Metazoa > Chordata > Actinopteri > Osmeriformes > Plecoglossidae > Plecoglossus > Plecoglossus altivelis. Next base: position 5,947,758 of record BROE01000018.1, on the reverse strand, counting down.
ACACCTTCACTAGATGAGATGATTAGAGGTCGTCCCGAGGTCCACATGACCTTCAGATAGAGGAAAGGTAGTCGAGTGGTTTTTAAGTACAAAATCCGTTTGTTTTCCCCGTGTCTTTCATGTCTTTATATGCCGTTTTTAAATTGAATGAAAGTCGGAAATGATCTAGGGTCTGTTGGCGAGAGATGTCTGCAAACTCATTTCAGTGTGCTGCTACATCTCCACTGTGTCCTCACCAGCATGTTTACTGCAGTTCCTCTGCAACTAATCTCAACCAGAGCTCTCCCCTGTGGTCCCTTTGCAGTACGTGCATTTGTACGGGTGCATATGAGGCGGTGTTCAGTCATTTCCTGGTGTTAGAAACCAAGGGGGAACCAGGGTCCTGGGTGAGTTGTCAGGGGCATCCGTTGAGTTGTGTGCAGACAAGTAGAGTGGTCGTGATTGCAGTAGCACAGGACCCAGAGGACTGGGGATCTCCCTCAAGGAAGACGAGCACTAAAAGGAACTGATGGGGAGTTAGTCAGTTCTACATCAAAGCAAGGCCAGCTTGTCTTGTGTGTTGTTTTTCTTCCTTGCTATGCTAATGTTGTGGCCTCAACCATGGAGGCAAAGCAGACCCACAGAGAACAATCAGTATGGGTTAGTCATAACCTCGAAACTGGACCGCAACACTTACTACAAATCAATCCCTCCTGAAAATATGAAATCTCAATATCTGAGCTTAATTCACTGAGGCGGGCAGCAATTAGTGCCCAGGCTTTTTAACCGGGCCAGGCTTGGTGTGAATCCTGGTCTTGTTGCCTTATTTAATCTAGCACTCTTGTTAAGCAGCTTTTGTATCTCCACAGAGGCTGCTGCTGTGTTTTGGAATGCTTTGAGCAGGAAACAGAATCAGCAAATCCCTCAACGGGGGTGCTATTCTGTATCAACACATCCTGGTGTGGGATGGGTTTGGGGCTACATACACCCAAGTTGCAAGGTAAACTAGACTGTTGGGGCTAAGTTAAATCGATGTTTGAAAGTGAAGGCCAAGCATCGGGTTTACGAGCACGCACGGTCCCTTGGCTAACATCGTTGTGTATATATATACATAACTTATACGTAGCAACTTGAACCTCTGTCTCACCTTTTTCTTCAGACTCATTTCACACTTGGTTACTCTTAGCAAACGTCTGAAAACATTTTGTCAGTGGTTTAGTCCGGTATTTACAGTGGACTGGGAGGAAGAGGCGTCCATCTTCCTCAGAAATGCAGTCAAAGCAGCATGGCAGGCGGCTACCTCACCGCTGAGGTAATTAGAATAGGTGTCAGAGGAAAAATGGCTTTAATACATAACACTGTGGAAGAATCGAATTAAAGTTCATCTCTCGCCGTTTGCTCATTTGATTACATGCATTATGCAGCGAGACCGTGAGGAAAAGGCCCGCCGTTAAAAGCCTATTAAAAGTGATGTGTCAGGTAAAACGTATGACTTCTCTCGCCTCATTTTAAACATCAGCCGTAGTTTATTTCTAGTTTCCCACTTGGATCAAATGACCCAAGTCGGCCTCCTGCTGATGAATGACTTACTCACCTATGCAACCCCCTCTCCCTCCCTCTCAGTCTCTCTATCTTCCTCGGTTTCTGAAAGACTTGATGCTATCACTGCATGCTACGACTTATTGGAGGGATTTTAAGATTTGAGGGTGCCGGCGTCCCTGTTGGTGTCTCGTCCCCAAAGGTGACACAACACAACACTCGAGCTGGTGTCTTGTCACGCACAGCCCGTCGCCTTCTCTGCTTTAGCGGTGACGTGAGAGAGACAGAGATAAACCTTTTCTCTGTATTTACTATATTTTAATCCACCTTTTAAAAACCTCATTTGCAGATGATCTCAGTGGATTATTCTGTGATGATTACAAGCCTGTGAGCAATGTTTTAATTATACTTTGCAGTACGGGCACGCAAAAAAAGCATTTGGGTGCGGTTTCATTTTCAACCATTCATTAAAGAAAGAGTTGAGGAACTTCAGCTACGTGTTCAATCATAGCTAGCTAGGAAGTACTGCTAATGAAAAACACCATGCGCAGCTGGCTATCTTTGCTTAACATTCGATCTAACTTCATTTAATCTTTAAGGAAGTTTTTAGTAAAGAAACGATGGATTGACCCACAGGTGTGTGTCATATCTTTGAGGAGCCCCAATATCTTCTCTGTGCAGATGGGAGGTACCATGTACAACACTGGCAGGCATGTGTCACTGCGGCCTGACAAGGCTCACTTGGTGAACATCTCAGGTGGGCCGCTGGGCTACAGCTACCGACTGGAGGAGGTTCGGCTGCACTTTGGCAGTGAGGATGAGCAAGGCTCCGAACACATGCTAAATGGACAGGCCTTCCCAGGAGAGGTAGGTCTGGGGCACATCAACACGTGCTTCTTAAACTATGGTCTTGACGGACGACTTCGTGATGATCAATTAATAAATTACTGAATTATTGCTAATATTGTCTTTTACATAATTGTGGATTGTGACTGTTTATATAAGCATGTATGCACGTGTGGATTCAAAGCCTTTATCATAACTGTGGTCCTCTAGGTTCAGCTCATACACTACAACCACGATCTGTATGCCAACTACAGTGAAGCGGCGAAGAGTCCCAACGGAATAGCCATCGTCTCCATCTTTATTAAGGTCACTCACTTCACATCTTCTGCAGCTCCATGTCTAGATAAAGGTCACAGCTGGATATCTGTGCTATAGCCAGTTCTGGATAAAAATTCACCTGTGCTCTATTGTAGTGCGGGTTGGAGGGTGTGTGTGTGTGTAAATGCTCCTACTGCATGTTTCTGGTTTGAGAGTGTGAGCTCCATGGTGTTAGAATATATGGTGGTGGGTATGATAAATATTTGATGGTTTTCTACATCTCTGGTCTTACAGCTGTCTGAGGCCTCCAACGTGTTCCTGAATCGCATGCTGAACAGAGACACCATCACAAGAATAACATACAAGCGTAAGCCTCTGTCTTCCTGTCTGTCTTACTGTCTGTCTTACTGTCTGTCTTACTGTCTGCCTGCCTTTCAGCCTGCTCTGTCTTTGCCTCTCTCTGTGTCTAATATACAAACTCACTCTAACACATCACCAAATGAGCTGGTTAGTTCTCCTGTCAGGAAAGCGTCATTAAAACACTGTGTCTTTCGTGTCAGATGACGCCTTCCTGTTAATGGGTCTGAACATAGCTGACCTGTATCCAGACACCACCCGCTACATCACCTATGAGGGATCCATCACTATTCCCCCCTGCTTCGAGACCTCCACCTGGATCCTCATCAACAAGCCGGTCTACATCACACAGATGCAGGTAGACCAGCCACCAACCCAATACATACATGCACACTCTTGAAGTGATTGGTTCTCTGTTGTTAAAATCAATGGTTTTGTCGTTTGTTCTTCTGCTACTAAATCCTATCATCCGTCACGCTTTTGGATATCTCTTTATCTTCCTTCCTTCCTTTCCACTCACCTCCTCTCATCGCTCTCTCTCTCCATCTGTCTCTCTCTCTCTAACCCTCCCTCCCTCCGTCCCTGCAGATGAATTCTCTTCGTCTGCTCAGTCAGAACGAGCCCTACAAGATATTTCTAAGTATGAGTGACAACACACGGCCCAGCCAGCCTCTCCTCCAGCGCTGCATACGCACCAACATCAACTTTAGCAAGCAGGGGCGCGACTGTCCCAACAACAGAGCCCTCCGCCCACAGTACCGAGGTGTGTCTATGTTTGTGTGCTCGTGTGCCTGTGGGTGTGTGCTCGTGAGACTTTGTTTGTGTTTGTGTGCCTGTGGGGGTGTGCTCGTGAGTCTGTGTTTGTGTGCTCGTGAGTCTGTGTTTGTGTGCTCGTGTGCCTGTGGATGTGTGCTTGTGAGTTTGTGTTTGTGTGCTCGTGTGTCTGTGTTTGTGTGTTTGTGTGCCTGTGGGTGTGTGCTCGTGAGTCTGTGTTTGTGTGCTCGTGTGCCTGTGGGTGTGGATGTGTCAACTGGCGGATGCGTGGGTGACTGTGTGTTTTTAGTTTTTGAAACTATATTAATTCAAGGTTACCAATCTGGTTTCAGCAGTAAACATTGCTGTATTGATTAGGAGAAACAAACATACTGTATATTCTCCCATCTTCAAAGGTTTTCTCTGCCTTCTAGTTACAATAGAATGTAGCCTAAGAGTGTTTCAAGGTCAGTCATACATACTGCAAAATCTGTGTTCTCTGAAAATTCAATATGCGTTGGCTCAGTTTTCTCCCTGCCTTTCAAGGATGTCTGTGGGGACAAAGTTGTTCAGAAAATCAGAAACTGTGGAGGTTCTGGAAGTATTGCCTCAAGTGACCACTCCTCTGCCATAAACAGGCTAACTCTGTTCTCTTTACAGTAAACCAGTGGCTGCTGAAGTAGCCCCATGAATATCCAGTCTTCAACACAACTTAAGAAGAGGGACTCCATTTTAAAACCTAACGACCAACAATGGATTTTAGTGTGGAAATGTGTTCATATTGTAGACAGGCTGCCCCTCACATTTTTTTGGGACACAGAAAATGAGATTTGGAACTCTTTGAGCCTAGAAACAGATGGATTCCCACAGCTGAAGACTGCACCTGGACTGTGTTGTTTTTGTGGCTGAGAACATAATTTGCTGTGTTCTTTTTCATGTCATATATTTTTAGAGGCGTGTGAAAGAAGTGTGAAACACATTTTGGGGACTTTAGATGGAAGGAATATTGGCCTGGACTCAGTCGTGTGTCTAGAGGGGTAACATATGGGATGTGGGTGGCAGTGCTGTCCACTACTCCATATTTAGACCTGTGGTTGTTGTTTTTGAGGACTATACAGCCCTGTACACGTCTGTGTTCCTATTTGTGTTGCATGGACCACTGCGCTGGAGACCACAGAGAGGCCTGGCTCTCCTCAGTCAGCTGACTAACTATTGACTGTTTGGGTACACCATCAAGTGACTCACTTGAATCCCCCCAAATCCCTAAGGATAACCATACAAATGAATGGGAATAACCAAATATAGTAACAGTGACTTCAGATCCAGCTAGCTTATTTAGATACAAGTAGAATTTCACTCAATTCTTAACACTAAATCTACTTGGGATATTACAAACGTATAATCTTTCTTTTTAGGATGGATGATGTTCAACTGAAAGACTGACAAGATCTTGTGTTTTGTATTTGCAACACTTTTCTAGCCATCTTGGCCCTTTGCCTTGTATCTGTTCATTTGTTTACACTGTTTGCTGAGTGTGTTATGGGCCCAGTGCTCTTGAAATCACAAAAAGGAAAATATTTACTGTACCACTTCTTACACTGGGCTTATGTATTCCGTTCAATGTTGTCTTGTTGAAATCTGAGGAGAGCATGGAACGTGATTTGTCTACAAATACAGAAAGCAGTCACAAAGCAGTCCTCATCAATTATTTATCCTCATTTCTGATTCTGAGCTGTGTATGGAGTTGAAGGGAATGTGCAATTGTGTTTTTGTGTGTGTATGTGAGAGTGTGTGTGCTAGCTCACTGTCTCTTGCGGGGATTACCTTTCTGAATAAAGAAGGTTAATTACGAATGTTAAATCTTCTCGTTTTGCGGTTGTCTTGAGTGGATGTTACATAATATTTACTGTATGAGAATAACACTTTTCGCCCCCACACAGTAACAGCTTTTGTGAGGGAGAGATCGAATAAGCCTTTATCATCCAGGGCATCATCTACAAGAGCCCCTGCATCAGTCAGACAGTGTTGCCTAGCAACATTCTTTACAGTATACCAATTCTGGCCTTCCCCCCTGTTGAAATTAATATTAATATTCTTCCACATTCACATGCCTGTCTGTGTGCAGGCAATTGGTGGTCGCGGATTGGTGGTCGCGGTTACCATGGTATTCCTGGGCTTGCAAGGTATTGCTCACTCATCTTTTGCACATATAGGTCAGACGGTGCAGAAGGTGTCTGCTCTCGCTGTTGGGCATGTGCTGTGCTCACCAGACTTCCAAGCAAGAGTCTGTTTGTCAAAGGATGAAGTTTTTACGAGTGCGAAAAGCCTCTCGTTCACTTCTGCAGTCCAGTCAGCAGGAGGATCAGGGCAGGGGGGTGGAGGGGGTGGGGTGGAGGGGGACTTACCCGGAGCAGGATGCTCCATATTGAAAATAAATTTTTCAACATCCAAGAGTAGTCTGGAATGACAAGACCAGTCTAGTCTAAATCCAACACCACTTTCCACCCACCCTAGATGCACAAGCACATTTATTTTTACATCTCCAAATACATACTTACATACATATGTTATAGGGGCACAAGCAGACCATAAACTTGGACAGAGTGTCCACAGTCCTGGAACACAATACTGCACTCTGGTAAGTTTAAAACTTAATTAGGCTCAAAGGACAACTAGACATAACAATCCCAGACACCATTGCAGAGTGCAGGTACTAAAACGCTCAAGAGGTTTAGCCTACATGTTCTGCTGCATGCTTAGGGATTGATGTTCCTTCTCAGGAGCTGTTACATCACAGATGTGGGCTGCTTTAGTCTGGGGATGCTCTCCAAGACCAGTTCTGGATGAAAGAAAAGCAGAGACTAATATATCCAGGTCATTCCAAGCAACATGAGAATCTCTGGGGACTCCCTCCCACACAGAATTCTCCCATTAGGCCAAGAAGTAGTCCAGTTATACAAGTGATATGTACCCACTGTTGGAATTCACTAGGCTTTACAGTGTTATGCCAAGTGATGAGTCCAACTATAAATGTATATATGTGCGTGCGTGTGTGGATTTTAGATCGGTGCACTGGTTACAGTAAAGCACAGACATCCATCCGTGTTTGAAAAGCCATTTGACACTTTAGATACGGTATTTTACTGACACCTAGTGGTTTGTAAAGTGGCGCATTGCAACAAGTAAATGTTAGCATTGCAGGCCACCATTACTCAAATGCATTACAATAATTAATCTGTTTTGAAACGCCCACGTTTGTCCTAAATATTCTTCCAAATTGTTACGTCTTATTATGTCTTGTGTTCTACAAACACTGTGCACACCACTTGGTCTCCGCAACGACAGGTGGCGCTGTGCCCGATTGAACCCAGCAGACCGGAACAGGGAAAAAACTGCAGAGAGTTTAGGCCTCCCGATCGGCAAACAGCGCGTCGAGGGAACAAAGGAGTTGTAAGGTAAGAGCATGTTAAATGTTCGTTTTTTTACTTTAGAATAATGGGCGTGGATTTTAATATGGCATGTAATGCAGATACCAGCAATATTTCATTGGAAATCAGAGCATAATCATTTTGAATGTGTCTCTTGTAGACTTTCAAATGTGCTGTCATCTTGTCTAGACGATTAGCTCCGTTAGCTTGCATCAGTTTCAAGGCACTTCCGCGCTGTTGTGTCTGCTTGGTTACTGAACGTCAGCTAAGTATGAATAGGAACTACTTTAAATACAAATGATGCATACGCAAACGAGCCAGATCTTGCATTCGTGCTTTGTCTCCGTTGACAAAGAAACGTGTACATCATCCAATGCTATGGGAGCAAGTTCATGCAGCTAATTCGTGGTGTGTAGCTAGTTAGCCAGAAAGGGCCTTTATTGGGCTTTGTGATTTCAACTAGTCCATCTTTTCAAAAAGTTCTCGTCTTTCTTGTTTTTTTTACAGAGCTGAATGATGGAAGTAGTGTAAACGTCAGGACTCGCCTTGCACAAGATGTCAAGTAAGGAGTTAAACTGAGACGCCGATCGTTTTTCCAGCAAATAATAAGAATGCTAATGGTCACATCTAACACAATGCACGTTGGGGCTTTCGATCCCTGACCAGTAGTGTTTATTGGAAACCTGTCCAGTGCATCGCTGATTTAGCTTTTCTCCGTAGCTATCTGTGTGTCGGTTTAGGACCAATGTTTTTGACCTCGGTTTAGAGTAGCGCAAATAAAAAGCTTTGTTTTTTTTCCCTCGCAGAAAGACCTTCCTATGCCCCTCCCCCTGCCCCCACTCCCACAACAGTAAGTATCTCTCTCACTGTCAGGGGAGTGGGCCTACCCGGAACTCAGCATCCATTGCTCGCTTAAACATGAATCCTATAACAGATACATACATATACTAACATCATTAGTATCAATTAGCCGCGGCCTTTGCTAGCTGAAAACTTTCAGGCGGCACATTAGACATGTTTGGTTTGGCTGTGAACCCGTTCATTTACCAGGCACCAGGTGAGCCAACTCAAACATGTCAAATGTTTGGTTTATAGCTCAAACCATTCGCCATGGAAATCCCCTTCTGAAATGTTTTGCACAGAGGTCCAAAGATGACCGTGCACCTTTTAGAGGCTCATTCAGGAAGGCGGAACGCGACACCAAACTCACTTATGAATTAGCTGTACCTCATTTTCCAGAATAACACAAGTTCAATTTCACACAAGTTTTGGGACTGTTGCGTCCTCCTGACTGAGACTATGGTCACTGGTATTAGCTGCCACCTCTCGTTACATCGATCTGCATTTACACTGATGTTTACAGCAGATGACATCCTAACCCGCCTATTCAGTAAATGACTGCTTCTGCATTGCATGATCGTTAAAAACAACAAACAAAACAAAAACAACTTTTTTTTCTTTGCTTTTTTTTGGTCCCTCTCCCCCCTCTTGTTTGTGTCATTTCTCATTCGTGTTTTGTCTCACTTGTCTTCCATCAGCAATTGCCCTCCGCCCCAGGGTTTGTGGGCTACAACCCTTACAGTCATCTGGCCTACAACAACTACAGGCTGGGAGGGAATTCCGGAGGCAGCAGCAGGGTAATGAAAGGACCATGGCCAAGCAAGCGGGACTACTGTCCACCAGGGGAGGGAGGGAGGGAGGGAGGAAGGAAGGTATAGAAGCCAGGCTTTAGATCATTTCCCTCTTAAATGCAAATGACAGGAAAACTGAACGAGAAAAGGGGAAATGTGACATCCACAAATTCTCTCTGAAATTTATAATCAGATTTGTATTTGGAAGTTTGAATGTCTCAGGCTTTGGAAGAGGATGGATGATAAGTTGCAAGTTGTCAGTCCTCCTTGATTTCCGTAGCTGGGCAACTCTTCTATTTGGCTGGAGTTATTACCCCGATTAAGGTTTGGTTTTAGGAAGACGATCTTTACAAAAACTCAGTGTAGACTGTCGAGAGACACCCAGTATGTCTCGTACCAGATGGCTGCCTTTTTGCTGATGCCACGCCCCTTTTAAACTGCAGCCCCCCCCTCCCCCCTGCCATGCAGAAACCCTTGGGTACGGTGAATAACTGGGTCAAGTGCTAGAAGCTCATCTCTCAGGACAGACTCAGATCTGAAGTCAGCAGATCTGTCACCCTAGTAGCATCCCATTGCACTGGACAAGGTCACGTCATCATTGTCACATTCAGTTTTGTCCCCTCTGCCCTCATCATAGTGCTAGTGGTGTTTTGTTTGGTAGTATAAAGTAATGCCCGCACACTCAAATATTACAATACCTACCTTCATGGTTGCTTGATAAAGATGGTTGCTACATTTCTTCTGTCTTGTCATTGTGGTCTACTGAATGGTTTGGGTTAGGAGTATTTGAGTGAACAGGTATAGCTTTATCTGGCTACAGCATTAATTGAAAGTGATGTGTTTGGTTTTACTGAACATAATGTTGTCTAACAAACATGCCTGTTTTGCTGGGGGTCTCCACTCTCTCTGGCTCTCTCTTTCTCTCTCGCTCTCTCTTTCTCTCTCTTCCCAGAATTCCTCAGGAATCACTGTTCCCAAGCCCCCTAAACCTCCAGACAAGCCGCTGATGCCTTACATGCGGTACAGCAGGAAGGTAAGCAGGAAGGTAAGACACCCACGGTGTCTGCTTTTACTGCTTGTACAGGGGGAACCCACCACCCTCTCCTGGGGGGCCGGGGGGGACTCCCCTCGTCCGTGCCATCCCCTTTCCCCCTCCCAGGCGGTGCTTTCCTCAACCCCTCCCTTCCTTCCCCTCCTCCTCCCCCTCCGCCCCCCCCCCCCGCCCCGCCCTGCCTCCTCAGAGACGGAGTGACTTCAGTGAACCCCGCGTGTCCTCCTTGTCCTCGTGTTGTGTTCCGTCTCCGCCTCTGTGCTGCTGTGATGTTGCTGTGCCTTCCTTCTGTTTTCTGCTAGACGTCTGCTGTTATCTGTAGAACTAACCTCTTTCACTCCTCTCTTTTCCTTTTTGAACATAAAAGATCATTCATTTGCTGCTCCATATGACCTCTGTGTGTGTCTTTCTCACTCTCTCTGTATCCCCTGCCCCCCCCCCCTTCCTCTGTGGATGCCTGTTGTCAGGTATGGGACCAGGTGAAAGCTTCCAACCCTGACTTGAAGCTATGGGAGATCGGTAAGATCATCGGTGGGATGTGGAGGGACCTGACGGACGAGGAGAAACAGGACTATCTGAACGAGTACGAGGCTGAGAAGGTGGGTGATGTCACCAGTGCCAGTGAAAGATGCCAGCCGTGGTTTTTCTCCACTCTGAATTGAAAGACCAAATGATCCACACAGAGAGATACACCAGAACCGAAATACAGCATTCACTCTCCTCAATCTAGATCGAATATAATGACTCCCTGAAGGCCTACCACAACTCACCGGCCTACCTAGCCTATGTGAATGCCAAAAACCGTGCGGAGGCAGCGTTGGAGGAGGAGAGCAGACAGAGGCAGACCCGCATGGAGAAGGGCGAGCCCTACATGAGCATCCAGCCTGCAGAAGACCCTGATGGTGAGGAGCACAGCTGCCCAGCCATGTTTCACTTACACAAGTGTGCAGGTTCTCATAATTAAACTGTCGTCTTTTTCTTTCCTCCTCCCCACTATCTGTCTTCCTCTTTTACCTCCCTCTGCTGGTAGACTACGACGATGGCTTCTCCATCAAGCACACGGCGGCGGCTCGCTTCCAGAGGAACCACCGGCTTATCAGCGACATCCTGAGTGAGATCGTGGTCCCAGACGTCCGCTCCGTGGTCACCACGGCCCGCATGCAGGTCCTCAAACGGCAGGTCCAGTCACTGATGGTGCACCAGGTAGGTCGCTTTGCCGCGCACCACTGACACGTGGTACGGTGCTCCCACAGAAAAGAGGACTGGTCACTCATGTCTCTCAATGCTGCTTTGCTCCACAGAGAAAGCTGGAAGCGGAGCTTCTGCAGATTGAAGACCGTCACCAGGACAAGAAGAGGAGATTCCTGGAGACCACCGACTCCTTCAACACTGAGCTCAAACGGGTAGGGCGGCTCTCCCGTCCGTGACACTGCAAATGTATCCCAGGACTCCTCCTCCCCCCCCCCCCCACACACACACACAGTGTAGTTGAATCCACAGGAACTGGGAGTTCCTATAACGTAAAGTTTCTGTCTCCAGCTGTGTAGCCAGAAGGTGGAAGTGGACATGGAGAAGCTGGCGGCGGAGATGGCGGCGGCGGAGGAGGCAGCCCGGCGGAGGGTGGAGGAGAGGGAGCGCGAGGCGGCCGAGCAGGCGGAGAAAGCGGCCCAGGCTGCTCAGGAGCAGCAGGAGCAGGCAGACAAGGCTGCAGCTACGTCACCCAGCACCTCGCAGCCCAGCAACCCTGACCAGAGCCCCACCCCCACCCAGGCTCCTGCCTCAGAGAGCAAGGAGGAGTCTGAGCAGCCCACCCCCATGGAGACAGGTTAGCTTAGCGACCATCTCCAACGCTTGCATGCTGTCTCTGAGTTGACGTGAACTGGTGGTAGTTGAAATGAGGAAACGTAATCACCGTTGACGCTGTTCTGAGGTCTTTTTGCTATTGCCTTTCTCTCTCAGATGAGGCAGCGCCCGCAGAGCTATCGGATACCCAGCCGCCATCTGAAGAAGCCACGCCAGCGCCCGCGGAGAAGCCCCCAGCCCCGCCCTCCGAGCCGGCAGAGAGCGCCACCACGGACGAGGGCACTAACGACAGCACCGCCCTCTCTGAGAGCAGCTCCGAAGCCCCCGCTCCCCCCCCGGCCCCCGAGGCCACCCCCCCGACCCCCACCTCTGCCCCCGCAGAGGAGCCCCCTCCCAGCCAGCCCCAATAACGTCTCCCCCTCCCAGAGCGGTAGGCCTGTTAGTTCTCATTACCCACCCTGGTGCTGTCGACCTGAGGCTCTGTCCAGATCCACCCCCTATCCCCCCCACACCAAGCCATACCTGAAGAAGAGGGCAGCATGGGCATCAGTCTGGCCCAGCCTGATGGGTCAGGAGGAGGTGTGAGTTCAGCAGCCAGGGTTTGTTTCTGGACAAGGTCTCTGGCTCCCCCCTCTGAAGTGCACTTCTGCACCCCCCCCCCTCCATTTGGAATGGTGTAAGCATGCGTTGGGTAGAGGGTGTGTGTATCCACTAACTCCTATATTTCTTCCAGTTCATTTCCTGTGAATCCAGGTGGGAGAGGCAGGTGCACACACTTGAGAGGGTGTGAGTAGGAGATGCAGGCTACCCCTCATACCTTATTGACCTCAGCTTAAATCACACACACACTCTCACACACACACACACACACACACACACACACACAACCCTTCATTGCAGAGGCACTCTGGTCGGTGCTCCCATGAGGGAAAACCTTCCAGTACATTCCACCTGTTACGAAGTGATCATAAGTCTCTGGTAGCATCTACAGTACTTGAGCTATACAAGATCCATTTCAAATGTTTTACCATACATGCTATTGTTGTTTCCTATGTTTTGTAACAGTTAGGCACCCATTAGATTGATTGAATTCCACTGTGCGTGAAATGATTTGCCCATGTATTGTTTCATAGTAAGAGGAAAATTGAGAGCTTTTCAATGCAACACACATGCATCCAACTCCCTACTGATGATTAAATAACAGACAAATGGACATGTAACCTCACACTTTGAAATGACTGTTTTTACTTGAATCTAAATGATTTTAGTATGCCTCTGCTTTATGCATCTTATTTTGTACTGGTCTACTTCTGCCCAAATAAAAATGATTTCTCTGTCCCTTTTATTTGGGGGTGTTTATTTATTGTAGCCCGAATTGTTATGCGTTTAAATCTATTTTGGCAGAACAAATGGGTGTAATAAGGTTAGCTAAGCTATCAACAGAAAAAGTCAACCTCGCGGCTGTGCGTAAAATCGCGACTCTCAATGGGACAGGCACTTGGCTGCATGGTGTCAGTGGCTGGTAATTAGTTCATTTCCGCTGGTTGAGATTGTGGGCCAGCTGCCATACTTTATCGTCACAGCGTTCGAGCAAAGCGCACAAGAGCGCAGCAGATGGTCACAGTTAAGAAATCAGGAAGGATGAGCATCCGCGCGCTCTGCCTTTCCATTGCGCTACTCCACTTGATTTCTGAAACAGAAGCGGAGTACTCGTCCAAAAGTGATTTGGACTACGAGTTTGGAGACTACCGGGGCAAATGGTGTATAGACGACCACGGTTTCGTTTATGGTATCGGAGAGGTTTACTATCCAAGCTCTACCGCGTGCCCTTGCACCTGCACCGAGGACGGACCTGTGTGTATACGTCCGAAGTGTCCGCGAATTCACCCACGATGTACGCGAATTAAGTACAAGTCTTGCTGTCCTGTATGTGAGGCAATTGCTAAAGTTTGTATTTATGGAGGTAGAACGTACAGAATCCTCGAGGAATTTAAGGTGAGGCTATATTAATTCAATCCAAAGTCTTGACGCTTTTACGCATGATCCATACCGACTGCCATTTCTTTTGTTAACAAAATGTAAATAGAAACACACCGCATGTTTAAACTTGCCATTCTGTGTGTGGTTCATTTTGCTTGGGGATGGATAGTTCAGGTCATTGATTGTTTAAGATGATGTAACATTTGAATGAGCTTTGCATTTCTCTGGTTTCTCCTCCACATTACTGTTTTAGGATGATGCATAAGATCAAACTGAGATAAAACCCCAAGCATTGATTGATTGATGACAGTCCATCAAACACGCACACACACACACCACTCAAACACACTCTTATCGTCCCACAAAGTTTCTGTGAATGTGATGCAACACAAGTGTGTGCGTGCGTGTGATATGATGACTGCTCAGTTTGTGTTTGTGCATGTTCTGGCGTTTCAGTTATCTCGCTGTGAGCGGTGCCGCTGTGAGCCAAACCGGGAAGTGTACTGCACCATCTCCAACTGCCCGGCTCCTCACTGTGTCAATCCCACTTACGAGCCGAACCACTGCTGTCCTGTCTGCCAGAGCGGTGAGAATGGGCTCTTCCAATCTCTCCCACCCCCTCAACCCACAAACAAAACCATCCTTGTAGTGGTGACTGAAGTAGGAAAATCTGGTCACTATATTTCTGCATTTGTATGTCAACGGTGATCTATAAGTGAGCTTTCCTGATGTGCAAGGAAAACACAAAGGTTTGACACGCCATGCACCTGGCAACAGATATGTCCGTGATGCACATTTGCCTGCCCAAGCACAAGGTGCACCAAGTGTGGAAGTTCAGCCTTCACACACAACATCAGCTGACCAGTCTTCCGTCACTAATGGGAACTCTCCCAGTGGGTGTGTGGGATTGATCATGTGAACACCCTTCGGCTTGGAGTCAAGCTATTACGCAACCATGTTTACGCTTACACTGCCATTCTCATGAACTGGCCTCATCACAGCTGATGGGATCTTCATGTAAATGTGTAACTGGATTATTAGAGATAGCTGACGTATTATTGGTAATAATAATAATAGCCAATGTTTAAACAGAGCATCTGTAACACAGCATGTCTTTCACAGAATTCCATTTGAAGTGACTTTGCAGATGGCATACTCACCAAACAGCACATAATGTAGTTGGCCTGGTCAGTGATGAACTGAAGCATGCATATACTCATGCACAGATTCTTACATTGTCTTCTGTAAGCAGTGATGGACCCTTGCCCCACAATGCTCAGCCAACTCAACATGCAGTGGGCCCAGTTACTATATTTACCATGTTGCTGTTGGACACATCACTATCGAGCTGCTCATTTGCGTCGCTATTTTCCATCGCGTCCCAACTCCCTCGCGTCAGCTGTGTGAAGTGAAGATCCATAGTTGGGAGCCAATCGCCAAATAACTGATGCTGAAGCCAAATATCCTCGACGCTCACTATTTAACTACGTCCGAGGCTGATGTTTGATGATTACAGTTTGAGCAGAAGCAGTAAACTGTACAAATACAAATCAGGCACATATCTGTACTCACACTCGCACATACACACAGCACTCATTTCCTGCTTTTTCCTTCAGGCCCAAACTGTTTTGCTGGTAACAGAGTGATCTCGGCTGGAGAGCGTGTCGAGATGGATGAGCGGACCGTGTGTTTCTGTACTTACCGGGATGGGACGTGGCAGATGCACCCCCAGGCCACCTGCGAGCAGCGGCCCAGCCCAAGCCCCAGTCCCAGCCCAAGCCCCAGTCCCAGCCCCAGCCCCAGTCCCAGCCCCCCAGAGGATAGGACCAAGCAGAGGGGTGGGAGGGCCTACAACCCCCGTCTGGATGTCATCCCCTGATTGAAGAGGAGGAGCGGTGGAGAGGGAGAAGGCAGGGAGTATGTTGAGGAGAGCGAACGGAAAGGGGTGGGGGAGTGATGGAAAGAAGGCCTGTATTTTCTGCCCTAAAATGTCTAGGGGGAGAGCAAGGAGGGAGGAAAGTATGTACAGTATGTATATAGTATGACCACAGAATACTGCTAGTTCTGGTACGCTCTGCTCATCTTCAGACAACCATGACCCTACATACTTGCTGATGTACATTATGACTCAAAGAAATGACTGATCAAGTGAAAAGTATTGGTGATGGCAATTTGGTTGGATAACAAGATTGTAGTGAGCGAATGGAGAGGTGTGAAGGGAGTGCCAAGGGGAAACAAGGCAAGCAGGCTGTTTTCCGCGCCCTGCTGAGGGCAGTCTGTGAAGGGATCAAGGCCAGGGATGACCATCCCCACACACGCACAGAACCATAACACTGCTGACACACTATCCTCTGAATGTATAGAAATAACTGGAAACAGTGTTGTCCTTGTACTTGACAGTGCCCTTGATTCCCATTACTGTCAGTCACGTTTCTCAACTTTCTTCCAGATCAAGGGCTTTAAGTGGATCTATGTAGCAGTGGTTCCAATGTATTCCTCAGGTGTAGGCTGTTCAATATAGTTGTTAAGTCATGGTGTCATGCTTCACACTGTCCTCTTTCCTCTCAAATTGATCAGTGTACTTTTGTGAACAAGTTGGCATTACCGATATGCAAATGTACTCAATATCAATGTGTTAGTGTAAACCTGTTTGTGAAGTAAAACTGTTGAAAGATCAGAGATGATGTCATCTGTGGCCCATGTAATTCAACACCCATCTGGTGTCCATGCATGATTAGGCTCACAGGATTCCTAAAACATGCAAGAGCCCATTTCAACCAAGACAATAAGCTTGCAGTCTATTACTCAGTCTAATCCAAAGGATCAGTTCTGCTAAAACAATTACCAAAATCACTCCTTCCAATTGAAGCAAAGGGTTTGTGGAATGAAATGACACCACAAGGCATTTTAAACTTTATAACAGTTTTTATTGAAAACATCGCAGGGTCCACGTCAGGCTATGCTGCCTGCGTTAGAGGCAATCCTGGGCCAGAGGTCTGCACACTCCTTGGCTACAGGGCCTGTGATCGCTGAGCCTGGAGAGGAACAGACCAGACACTTACAATACAACCAGATTATCCTACATCCACATGGAAGTCTGTTGAACATCACCCCACTTGATATGAATCAGCAAGCAGCTTTAAAATCACCTGACGAGAGCATGGACTGTAATTTTGCTTATGAACAAAATAGTTTTCATGCACACGGTTGTTTCATCACGGATTGAGATTGGTCGGTAACAGTAGCACTGCCATCTCACCCACCAGTGATGCGTTTACTTTGCCCTTCTACGACAACTCACCCAGCCACTGACCAGACAACGCAAGTGCTTTTTTGAAGGGGGGGCATTTAGCAACACACCAGAATTGCATGCAATTGTCCAAACGTTTATACTAAGTCTCACATTAGAATCTCCTATTAAAAATGTAACTGTGGGTTTAGACAGGCCATTTGATCCAGATGAGTAGCAAACCTCACCTTTCATTTCTCCTTTAACGTTCACTATGACGCCTGCATTGTCTTCAAAGTAGAGGAAAACACCATCTTTTCGCCGATACGACTTCCGTTGTCGTATCACCACCGCAGGATGCACTGTAAGAATGGGGGGTATATTAGCCACATGGGATACATGCTGGGTTGTTGACACTGACTGCAGTACCATAAACAGACATTTGCCACTGTCAAAGTTCTTCTTTTGACATCTTAGGGAGACTTCTAGCCAGCATCTCTCTGGCCTCACATCCTTTGACGTGAAACAAGATGGACTACAGCTGAACTTAAGAGCATGTGCAGACTCACCCTTCTTCCTGAGTTCTGGCTTGCCTTTCTTGACTGTGGCCATGACCATGTCACCCACCCCAGCAGCGGGCAGACGGTTCAGACGACCCTTGATACCCTTCACAGAGATGATGTACAGGTTCTTGGCACCTGAGGAGAGAAGGACACACACATGATGTTCTCTATCTAGCAGCCATGATCACCAGGTTGTCCAGATTGACATTTCAGAGTGAAACCTCTGGTGGCACCATTACAATACGCAAAGTAACGCTTGTTTATGACCACATGGACTTGTTTCATCACGGATTGAGATTGGTCGGTAACAGTAGCACTGCCATCTCACCCACCAGTGATGCGTTTTGCTTTTCCCTTCTTCGACAACTCACCCAGCCACTGACCGGACAAAGCAAGTGCTTTTGGAAGGGGCTGTTTAGACCCAAGCAGCACAAACTAAACTGCACCACCGCTACACAACTTATACTGATGCTTTAAAGCCATGCCAGTTTGTACACCAAGTATTGGTAGGTGTAACATGTGAAATGCTACTTTATTACAACAAGCACAAACACTGCCCCCATTATACTGTCACTATCAGAAGAGGTTTCCATACCTGTGTTGTCAGCGCAGTTGATTACCGCTCCCACTGGGAGACCCAGGGATATGCGGAACTTCGCTCCAGATGACCCACCACGTCCTGGCAAGGAAGCAAAGGGTTAACTACAGGCAAGACTTCCAACATGCTGATCTTGAGGTCTATATACCTCCATACAAGCATGCAGCCAAACCCATTTCAATCACAAGTTCCATTGTCCCATCACGGATTGAGATTGTTCAGTACCAGTGAGAAACTGCCATCTCACCCACCAGTGATGAATTCAGTTTTTCCTCCTTCGACAACTCACCTAGCCACTGACTGGACAAGGCAAGTGCTTTTTGAAGGATAATTCGCCTGCCACTCAACTGACCCACAGATTGTACACAAATTACTTAGCACATCTCCAGTTTGCACATCGCACGTTAGTGTATCGGATTCATTGGTTCAGCGAAATATCATATTGCGTTTAAGTAGTCGTTTAAAGAATCCAACGCGCCTTCTACATGTAGCTAGAGTGGCTAAATACGAGCTAGTGCCAAGTGAGGCAGCAGGGGAAGAATAAAAGGCCACAACAACGAACATCTCAGTTCAGTTCATTAATCGGCGTGTGCAGTTCACTTTGAAAGTGACAATTTATCAGTTATTCACATGTCACTGCTGCACAAGTAGCTCGCGGGAGAAAAACGAGTCTTCGAACAGTCCCGTGTATTTACTTAAGGGCGGTAGCTACGGCAGCTAGACTAACTTTGATCATAATAATTCTTAAACCATTCAGGTAAACTCCTCAAATCGGAACGACAGCAGAAGCATGTATGAACGACATCGAGTTATTTATAAGTTACCTAGCAAAAGGCTAAGTAGCACTTAGCAAACATGGCTGACATATCAAGCAAGTCTTTATCCATCAAAATCGTGTTTTATATTTAGCCACATCACTTAAATAGGACCGAATATGTTTTCTGTAATGGTTCATCTCAAGGAAGCTAGTAATTTCGCTGTCCTACAGACGATTTAAGCAAAGGATGAAGGTGGATATTTCATAGCTACATTCATACCTCTCTTAGACATTGCGGCAGAAGGGAAAGAGGAAGGCGGAAAAAGGAAACATGCGATATAAAGTAGTCGAAGGCATCATATCCGTTTGGGTGGTATAACTCTAATTCTATACACCGCCACCTGTTGGCTATTTGAGGAATTTTTTCAACTCCATCTAGGTTACATCAACCTAACGATACAGTAAAACTGAGTAAATGTGATTTCAAATGGCAAATTTGCCTTGAAGTAACGTATACGGGTCTGGCTGTTTCCATGCACTAGGCCTATGTCAGACTACTGTCACTAATATTATAACCTACCACCAAAATACGGATCATTTAAAATGTGAGAAATTATGTGCTAAAGAGACAAGTGTTCTAGACCTTCTCATCCTTGGGTCTAGAGGCAATCACAGATGACACTGTCAGGTTCTTCAGGACTCTCCTGGAGAAGTCTTCTGACAGGGCTTCTCACTCTGCTCCTCGCTTGAGTCTAATAATAAATGACATGGTCTCACCATCATTACAATATCTTCAAAAGTACCAACACGACCACCAAATTTATATAAAGGTAACCTTTATATAAATTTGGTGGTCGTGTTTTGTTTTTATGATGCTAATACCGTATTAGCATCATAAAAACAAAACACACCGATTTTGTGAATATATTTCTATGTATCTATAATACACCACCGTCCTCGGTGTTATTTTACAACATTATTGATGACCGTGGCCTCTGTTCGGACATTGTTTAGTGGTTTGCTCAAATAAACCTGCTGTGCCACTCTTCATATATTCAGTTTAAACTGCACCCTTTTAAAAACAATTGCTTTCTTTAAAGACGCTGCTTGGAACAAACGTACATTGATTGAGCTATTACATTTTTTGTCGCCTTCTTGAGGTAGACTTAGAGAACACAACAACAAAACCATTTCTAAATATAGTCTTTATTACCCTACTTGTTTTCCAGTTGGTCCCGCAATTTGACGCCCTAAGCAATGCATTCAGTTGGACTGCAATTATACAACTGTGTGTTTGTTTTTCAGAACGTAAGAACCTATTTCCACATTCAACTGTTGATGTTGACCATGTTGAATGTTGAATATGTTGAAATTCAACATATTGAATATGTAGTCTCTAATTTAGTTGTGGCTGTAGACGTGTAGCTCTAGCTGCATCAATTAGGGACACTGGCCTATATCACATTTATCTCGCTGACCAGACTAGTTGAAATGTATGCACATCTAATGGATCTAATCTACGGTATGCATCTAATTTGACTAACCATATCCAATGAATCGCTTAAGATTCATTGACGGGTGTAGAGAGGTCTATTTCTCCAACGCATGTCAATCCCCAGAGGCTATGCATCTTCTGTCGCCAAGGTAACAGACCTTTGGACGTTTGAGGGGTTTAGTCATCCTTCTCTGTTAAGGACAATTTGGGCTCCTCCCTCGTCCGTGGTTACTGATGAAGAGAGAAGGAAAGGAGTGGCAGCTGGACGACAATCTACTCATCTGTCAAATTTCAGCTGCGCCACGGTTGTTATGCGTCACGACTGAGCAAGTGTTTTCTAATATGTGACGCTTTTCTACGTGGTCATCGAGTCACCGAAGGATCACAGAAGAGATCGTGCGACTTGCCGGCAGTTTAAATATATATTTTGTTTCCTTAGGAATAGGTTAGTCTAGCTCTCCTTCAGTATTCACGCACACACTTCAGTGACGGAAATACTACGGATTTAGGCTCTCGGACCTGTCGACAGGAAGCTATAAAGGACTTACCTCTGAGGTAGGTAATAGTGGTGGATCACCTCATATGAACTCGTCTCCATTCTTCAAAATACAGATCTGCGCAGCTTTACAAAGTGTCTGTTAGACAATTGACCTTTTAAGAAAGAATGTTTAGCAAAACACCGCATGCACTTTGTAAAGTAACCTAACTTCCCCAGCAAAGTGTAAGAGTCATATAATGAATGACACAAGGTTTCGTAAGATCTCATGCAGCCCACAATATCACATGAGGTAGCTTGAGGAAGCAAAAGATAACAAGCCGGTTGACTTTATCCCTGTTTTTCATGTAAGCACGCACGCACGCCGTCAAAAAAGGAAACAACACTTTTTAAACTTTGAAGAACGATGCGAGAACACAGTAAAAAAAAAACAGGCTGCAATATTTTTATGTTAATTATTAATGAGACGTTTGTTTGTTGGAAAACAATTAAGCCTTCATCAAATTCTTGAATTAGCCCTCCAAAGCGCTTACTAAAAACTCTTGGCAGACCATTTTGTAGCGATCGTCACCAGTGGGATCACCTCGCTAAAACTCAGGAATTTTGCTTCACATTTTCAGGCATAGTGAATGATACAGATCAATGCCTATAATATTAAGTCACAGGCTATTTTCTAAATCATTAAGCAACTATTAAATAACACAATAGACTGCTTTTGTGATGACATCATATCCTTTTCCTCACTTACTTCAACCACAACGCTCTCATCTGCTTAGGTTATGCCCTCTTCTTCAAACACAACCCAACCGCTAATCCCTAACCGCTGTCTCTCCTTCTCCTCAATTCCTCTCACTCTCTCTATGTGCCTCTTTGCTCGTCAGACCATGGAGGAGAGTCCGCAGCATGCTGTGCGAGGTCTGGGGCTCATGCCCTGGTATGTGGGGGGCTCCCAGGTGCTGGGCCTGGCCTGTGTGGTGATCACAGGGGTGTGGATGGGTCACTACCGGGGGGGCTACGCCTGGGATGGATCCTCTCGGGAGTTCAACGTTCATCCCCTCTGCATGGTGCTGGGCCTGGTGTTCCTCTATGGGGATGGTAAGTATTAGCCCCACTACCACATACGTACTAGTATGTAGACCCAGAGCACAAAGAGCAGAGGTCTACTCACATAAAAACACATACTAATGTTAATCTATTGTATCAAGAAGATAAAATGCTTGTAAACTGTTTACTGTTCCCCAGCAACAAACATCAGCCTTTGAATGAGGATGTGCTGTCTGATAGTCACTGTGGCTGTTATAGTAGTTGTAGCCTGGAGGTTCTGTCCGAACTATTAGATTAGTAAGATGCTCAGCCAACGTTACACAGAGGCCCGGTCACAGACCCACTGGCTGTTTCAGGAAGACAGATCTGATGTTGTTAAACCAGAGCATTAATGTCTCAGAACTTCTGTGCATCTATGTTGGGTTGTGCATATGTGCTTCTGTGTGGATGTTTGCGTGTTTGTAGAAAGGAAACTGTGGATGTCAAGAATGTTTGGTTGAAAGTTCCTGCCGTGCAAAGTCTTCTGTGTGTTGACTGATCACTTCGGGATTTACTAATGAATACTCTATACGGTCACACCCACAATAGAGCTCTTTTTTTTGGCCCTAAGACTGAACACATAATTTACATGAATCCCAATATACTTATAGCTTCCACAGCGTGGCTCTTGGCTGCCACATAAAGCAGCGCACTAAACGTGTTGTCAGGGTAATCATTTCAGATGGAGCACTTCAATTCCAATCCCAGCTAGGGAAATTAGATTAGGACAATAAGCGTAAAGGTCGGTGAGCCATTAGTGTGTGAGGCAGAGCCGTCCTCATAGGGCAAGAAACGCCCTGGGGACAGAGCAGGTGTCTGGAGACAAACCCAGGATGGACAAAGACGTCTCTGGCCTAGAGGGGTTTCAGGTTATTCTTGTTTCCCCCTGGTGACACTCCCATAGTGTGTGTATGTGTTTGTCTTGTGTCAGAGTTCTTCAATATACCATAACACAATCAAAATGGTGTCAATGTATGGCCTTCTGTAGTTCCTGCCAAGTTGGTTGTGCTCCTGTAAATTCATGTTATCAGTGTGACCTTGGTGATGGCTCTCTTGATTGGACTCGTGCCATGGATTGAGCTGGTCAAGTGTGTGTGTGTGTTTGTGTGTGTGTTTCAGACTGTGCCAGTCACAAGTTTGTGTCTTAGTCCGCCCTCTAATCTTCCCATAATTCTGAGTCTGGTGACTGAAATTGTGCTGCTGCAGCTCTTCTGAGAGTACCTGACCTGCATTTAGTTACTTTGTAATCATATACCTCATAACTTTTGAGAAGCACAGATAAGGTTTATATACGTATAAAGAAAAAAAATAATTGCATAGTTAGGAAATATTTGGTTTCAAATGCATTGACATGTAAACACTGTATGACTGGTGTGGTACATATCTAAATTTTTAACATAATTTCTCTCTACAGCCATCCTAGTGTACAGGGTGTTCAGGAATGAGAATAAACGCAATGTCAAGATTCTCCATGCGGTCATCCACCTCCTTGCACTTGTCATCAGTATAGTGGGTAAGACCTGTGTGTGTGTGTGTGTGTGTTTTCCAAACGTTAATGAATTGTGAACATTTTGTGACACGAGTATAGATAAGGATGGGCAATTGTGAATGGACCTCTTCAGTCCATTCAATAAACTCCCTGATAATTCTGTTGACACCTCTATTAATCCCTTTTGCTTTCTTTTCTCTCTCTCTCTCTCTCTCTAGGTATAGTGGCAGTGTTTGACTTCCACAATACAGCCAAGATCCCAAACATGTACTCCCTCCACAGCTGGTGTGGCATGGCCACCTTTGTCTTGTTCTGTGTTCAGGTGGAAACAGACACACACAACATTCAATTTTCAGTGCTCTTAACAAAAATGAATCAGCTAGCTTTGTATATTAATTTAGGTACTTTTCCTTCTCTCTTTCCCTGTATTGAGACAAAATGACTTCCTAAACCCTTTCTAAACCTCATCACTCATCCATTGTGTCTCTCCCCCCATCCATCTAGTGGGTGATGGGTCTGGCCTTCTTCCTGTTCCCCGGGGCGTCAGCCCAGCTGAGAAGATGGTACCTGCCTCTCCACGCCTTCTTTGGCGTGGTGCTGCTGATCATGTCTGTTGGCACCAGCCTGCTGGGGATCACAGAGAAACTGCTCTTCAGCATCCAGTGAGTTACACTTCAGACCGCTTAGAAAGGAGGCAATGGCACTTGGCTGTACCTGTCTAGGTTTTAGGTTTGGTTATTTGCAGACACACCTGGGGCCTATCCTTTAAAGCAAGTTTAGCTCATACAAGGTCAACTCAGGTCGTCCAGTCTAGCAATGAACATGATCACATTAAAGGGGCAGTGTTTGCACCAAATCTACCAGAGCCGCCTCGTAGCTTACACATGAGCGAGATATAACAAAGAGCCGATTTAAACAGGTCTCAGGGTCAATGAAGGTAGCGACGGATCTGAAATCTACCAGTTGCTTGGCATGTGTGTTGTGTGCTAGCTTGTTGACATAACTGCGTGTACTGGGTGTGTCCATCCAGGAGCACCTACTCCAAGTTTGATCCCGAGGGAGTCCTGGCCAACGTGCTGGGTCTACTGCTGGTGAGCTTTGGCGTGCTGGTGGGCTACGTGGTGACACGAGAGGACTTCAGGAGACCCCCGCACCCTGAGGAGGAGGCGTTATCAGTGCACTTTAAGACCCTGACAGAAGGGGGGAGCCCTAACTCCCCTTAGTGGAGCTCCCTCCCTCTCCTAAGCCCTCCTGAAAATGGACTGCCATTGTTTGTTACCTGAAAACTTGATCCGAACCTTTGAAATGTTGTACGTGGTAGACAACCCCTCTAGTTCAGTAGCTGCCCTCAAGCCAATTTCCTTTACTGAACGTAGGTGGCTCACATGTGCCCTCTGGTGTCCATAGATATACTCAACTGACATAAAGTGGGGTAACCATTTTAACAATCACACAAGTGCCATAAACCCAAATATCGTGACAAGAAACAACCTCTGAAATTAAATGGATTATCTCCCATTTCTCTCTTACATTACTTTAAATGACTTCTGAGCGCTAAAGTGTGCCTTTGTCTTGGCAAGGCCGTGCCAAATACAAGCCAAACTGGGTCCCCCAAATGCTTTCATGTTGCACTATTTCATATGGTTAACACTTCTCCATTCAGAGTAGAGAAATTAAGAGACAAATGTGTTGGAGAGTTGTCAGTAGTTTAGCTAGTGATGATCAGGTATAATCTACCAAGGTACTGTAAAACAATCTGTCAGGGGAATGAGAAGCAGATGTTTCCACGGATAAGAAACATTCATTCTAGCTTTCAGTTTATCAGCATAATGTTTGATGTTAGGTTATGAAGTAAACCCACGCTTACTGCTCTGTCTGTAGCTGTATAAAAATGGATTCAAATATTAGTGTGGTGAGAAAGGTGACATTGTTTTTAGGTTGCTATTTTGACGTATTCTTTTTTGAGCTGTCGTGCATTCCTGTGTGCTTGACGTTCCTTTGTAAAGACGTGTCTGTGTCATACGTTACAGAAACGCAGACTGAAAGAGATTGTGCAGATATTATTAACCGTGTATGAAGATGTAGTTCTGTTGTCCACACTGTCATGAATTAAGAGGGTTTGATTCCTTTTTGCTGCTTGTTTATTTGTGTGCTCAGATGCCTCCTTGTCTTGTCTCAACACGCTGCCTGATGAACTGATGGATATCCATTATCTTGCTTACTGTCATATCATTATTAAACTGGCATGCTTCAATTATTACACTGGCATTCAACCTTGTCATTGTGTTAGTGTGAATTAGAGGCCTATATTGGAGTTGCATTCAAATAGAAGCTTGAGGTATTAAATGACCCAGGGTTTTGGAGCCACGATAGACATGCTAGGACTATGAATAGAGACAATGACTGGTACAATGTTTTCATCTTTCTTTGAAGTGGTAACCATTTTTAAATAAGTACATCATGTTCTCATACATACAGAGGATTGTACAGTTTACAATCGTTTAACTGGGTTTCAAAAAAGGGGGAAAAAGGAAAACGCATTCATGTTTTTATGACTTTCTGGCTTAAAACTTCACAACTCACATATACAGACAATGTACAGAATTCTGCTCAGCAAGCCCCAGGAAACTCTACAGTAACCAAAGAAAACTGCAAAAGAGAATATTTGCCAGAAAACCGATTTCCCATCGGTATCCCTTCCTCTGCTCCGCCGTTCAAATACTGATTACCCAGAATCAATATTGTTCACCTGCTGTACAAACACGTGTTACATTATTGTAGTACATGTTCATAGGAGCATGAGACAGAACAACCATGCATTTGAAATCAACACGACATGTACAGTCATTTACAGACAACTCTATAAAAAAGGATTTTGAAAATAAACGCTATTTTGTGCCTCCTTCCACTTGTCAGAGGCGGGAACTGACCAGAAGCTCCTCCTACTCCAGGAATCAGGCTCAATCATTGGATAGGCCTCCGATATTGACGGAAGGTGCGTCCGTGGAACAGGCTCATTCTGTAAAGTATTTGAATGGCGAAATGACTGGGGAGTCTCACCGGCATACATGAGTCTCTTTCAACTTTCTTGTTATCTTTGTGTATAAGGATGAGTCAATGAGAGCTGAGAGAATACAGGAGATATCCCATCGAGTCAAAACAGGCTCTCACCAAAAAAGCGATCAACAATATAAATAAATAAGTATGCGTTGGCTTGAAAACAAACGCCAGAACGTCACTGGTTTTCGAAGGCCAAATATTACAGTGAGAGAAATAAATGAAACGAGACTGAAAAATGTAAAAAAACAAAAACAAACTGTAGGTGGAACGTAGATGGTAGTGGTTTGTGTGATCAGACTGAGGAGAGTCTGTTCTTCATAGCTTGTTAAGTGCCTGACTAGGGTAAGGGTTATAGGTTGGACTGCCACCAGACAGTGTCTATATGCATCACTGTAAGGTTGAGCTGACCTGGATGATATGTGGAGTACAGTGAGATACACACCCCTGTAGAACTGTCATTTATGTCAAAAAGAAACACTCATCACTTCCTTTGACAGCATCATCCTACTCAGATAGGCATGGAAAAGGCACTGTTTAAAGGAAGTGTATCCCTAGACGAAACCTCAAATGATTATGTTTATCTCTCGATGGTTCAGTACTCTGATATCTGACTCCTAGCAGGCTACCAAGTGATAGGTTCAATTCCAGTTTTACACCCCCATTTCCCTCACGCACAAAGCTCAACATTGCACCTCTCCTTCATTCCACAGATGTTCCCTTGTTGGTAGATGTGTTTAAAGGTTTACATGGTGATGCGTCTAGAGCCACGTGTACGCGCGTGGCTGTCAGGTTCCAGGTCAGCGCTCCTGTTTGAAGCTTCAAGAACGACAGCTTGGATGTGAAAACCGCGAAGCCATAAAGAATATAACAACCACTGGTGAAACGGAACTAGATTTGGGACGAGCTCCTCAAGGGTTTCAAGTCGCCTCAGAAGGAAACCTTAGAAAATGCCAAAGGACAACGGAAAAATATACAGTCCAACAGAAATATTCATTTTTTTGTTGTTATTTTACAAACATAACTTAAATGATAAATATTCTTTTTTTAATTCCCTATGTACAAGTATGTTAAGGACAGTTGCAGTCCCAGATACAGCAGATGACAATGTCCTCATAGTTACAGTCTGTCGTTGTTGTGCCATTTTAGAGTAGGAGGCCTTAAGAGAGTTGGACTTCCATGGATGAACCAGACAGGCTCTGGACTGGCCTCAAACTACCCCAGAATAAGCAGTCCAAGGCTGGGGAAAGCAGCGTGTCCTGCCTGTTACTGGAGGCTCCCAGATTATACATGTAACATGTCTTCGGATCGAAATTGTTTTCCCAAGTCCTTCCCTTTTTCATATCGACAAAACACCAAGGCAGAAATATTCTCAGTCTTTCTGAGTCATTGTGTTTATTTTACTTCCAAGAAAGAAAAAAAAACATGTTCGAATGTTCCATGTTTGAAACCCAGTGAAAAGCTGAGTTTGGTGGAAGGAGAGAGGGCTTCGGGGAGGAGAGGGTAGTAGTTTGTATGTTTATGAATGTACAGCAGTAGAATTGTCATTCCTGTCACAGCATTGTCTCTCCGTGGCTCAACAGCATCAGCAAGCCTCTCATTTCTTCAGTTTGAGGGATGACTCATCAATGAACGTCAGCAGGCCTGGCTTTCCTCAAGTGACAGTCTATCTCTCCCTCTCTCTTCCCTGCTCTCTCACTCTCTCTCTCTCTCTAGTCTGACTGTCACAGCAGCTCCTATCTGGTTAACCATTACTGCGCCTCTGCCTCACCCTGTCTAGACGTTGGACTCTACAAAGGGTCTCTTTGGTTTGATGGGGGAGGTGGGGCCTTGTCTCTCCCTGGACATCTGTCTGTACTCGCTGTCCTGGTAGGCTTGTGCCACGGGCAGCGTCCGCGCCACCTTCACGTCCGGGTACGTAGGTGCCTGGCTCACTCTGCCCATGCCGTCGGAGCGGCCCTCGCGGGCCCCGTTGGAGGGTGGTGGTTGGTAGTAGTCATCATCAAGAAGGTGTCCGTTGTGGGCGTTGTTGGTGCGGTTGTAGTAGGCGATATGGCTGAGGCCGGAGGGTTGGTTGTAGCCGTGCGAAGCGGCCATGTTGCTGGGTGAAGTGGCAGGGCTGGTGACCACCGTGTCCAGCGACGACACGGCCCAGGAGCGGCCAGCGGCGGGGGGCTGCGGGACATACTGGTGCGTCCGTGCCGTCTTGTCAATCACTCCCATGAAGGGCGTGTTTCTGGAGCGCAGAGCCTCGCCAGGGTATGTCCCGCCCACAACCCTCATGTCCATCGTCTCTGGGGGCGTCACGGGTGAGAGGTCGTCACAGTAACCCCCGACTCCGCTCTCGTAGGCTAGCTGCAGTGGGATCTCCATTTGCTGAGCCGAGGCTGAAGGCCGGAAGCCTGGGCCTAGATTAGCGGCTGAGCCCCCAACGAGGCTGCTGCTGGAGGGGGAGAAACGCAGGCCCACGCTCTGGGAATGGATGAGAGGTCTGGGGGTAGACATGTGGGGCTTGGGCTCCGAGGTGTTGGAGCTGATGGGCCGGCGCAGGCCGTGATGGTTCTCAGGGGAGCCCAGTGCTGCCTGCCTCTCCAGCTCCAGCTCCAGCTCGTGGGGCGACACGGGGTAGTAGGCTGCTGATTGACTGCGGCTGATCTGGGGGGTCTGGCCGTACCTCGGCCCCCCTCCTCCTCCCCCCGGTCGATAGGCTGAAGAGGGCCTCTGATGAGGGGGGAGGTCATCCTCCATGGGGCCCCCGACCTGCTGGTAGAGAGCCCCTGCGCTTAGACTGGCCTGCACCTGAAGAGAAGGCCTTCCATCTAGGGCGCTGGGGTACCCCTCCCCCAGGCTGGGGTACACCCCCTCCCCCAGCTCAGCCAGGTCAGGGGGCAGGCGGGCTGACATGGAGTGAGCCATCTGGGAGTAGGCAGAGCTGCCCAGCACAGCACTGGAGTGGGCAGACGCGCTGGGCTGGTTGGTGCGTACGATCTGGGCCTTGGCAGGCTGTAGCCACTGGCCCTGCTGGGGAGGGTGCGTCTGTTCCTGGAACTGGCCCTGGGAGGGCAGCTGGAAGGAGCGCTGGCTGGACATCTTGGACAGAGGAGACTTGGGCCGGCTCGGGTGCTGGTGCTCCGACTGGTAGCGGGCGGAGGCAGACTGAGGTCTGTACATCCCCCCGGCGCTCTCCGAGGTGGGGCTGGCACGGTACTGGGGCCCCCGGCGCAGCGGGGAGGGAGGGGGGCTGAAATGGTAGGAGGAGGGCTGGTGAGCCGGGGAGGTGTGGGGGGGGCTGGGACGGTAGTGGGAGCTCTGGTGAGTTGGGGAGAGAGACGGGGAGGTGGACTGGTACCCCTGGCGGGTGGGGGAGGACATGGCAGGGGGGCTAGGGCGGAACTCAAAGGCCTGGCCCAGGGAGGCCTGGGCTCCAGAGTGGTAAGGGGAGTCGCGGTGTCCAGGGGAGGGCGTCAGGCTGTGAGAGTGGGGCAGGGCGGAGGGGGATGGGGAGGAGCGGGGCATGGGGTTGGAGGGGGGCGGAGCCTCCATGTCTCTCTCCATGTAGTCCTCCTCCTCGTACAGCTCCTGCCCCGCCTCCAGCTCAGACAGGCAGGGGCGGGGCTCGAGGGAAGGGGGCGGGGCGTCGTCGGGGGGCAGTTCCAGTTCCTGTTCCACCTGGTGACACTCCTCCTCCACCCTCTGCAGCAGGCGCTGGATCTCTCGGTTGTTGGGGCAGAGGCGGGCGGCTTCACTCAGGTCCTCCAGGGCTGCGTGGAACTGCCTGGGGGGCGCATGGGAGACAGAGAGTGAGGCAAAAATCACCTGGAGGCACCAAGGAAATAAGAGGCTTTCAGATCTTAGAGGAGCAAAGAGACAGAGGAGTTTAGAGAGAAAGGAAGATAGAAAGAGTCGGTACAGAGAGAAAGCGAAGGAAAGAGGACGAGAGAATGTTGGAAGGAGGATTTCAGAGAGCGTAAGAAGAGGACTAGGTTTGATCAAGAAGACAGGTTTTTTAATTAACCAGAGAATAGAATTGGTGTGTTCGAGAATCGTGATGATAGCGTGATAGAGAGAATGAAAAGTAGTGAAGCCAGTGAAAAAGTGTTAGATATGTGACTGACGAGAATGTGAAGAACGAGAGCTGAAGGTGTTTTAACACTGTCCTCAAAGCAGTCTGTTCAGACACAGCTCAGCAAATCAACGCGGCGCTATCCTATCTAAACATCTATAGAAGTACATCCATACATGACCAGCCACAATCAGCAGCGGTGAATTCATGGCATAAATGGAGTCACAAGGTGTAAACAGATGGATGTGGTGGATGTGGTGGTGGATGCATGGTGATTGAGATGCCAACAGACCAGTGACAGAGCTAGTCTCAGAGTCGGGTCCTCTGGTAATCTCACATTGATCTCTCACAGTAACATCAAATCAATCCAATGTAGGAATCCCTCAAAAAGGGCAGAGTTTGAATGACACCAGGAGAGGCCAATCACATCCTCACGATTAGGCCCCTCCCCAATCCCGTCTGCGCGCCAGGCCTACGCCACCCCTGTCTCTCCATTGCTATGGTTACCTGCTGCTGCGCTTGGCGCGGGCTCTGGCGTAAAAGGCCTCGTACGATTTGGATTTCAACTCTAGCGCCCTGGTAGCAAACTCCTCAGCCATCCCAAAGTCCTGCAAGCAACAATAGGCCGACAGTCATTCACAGAGCCACACATCCATGAGATGAATCATAAAGGAGTCAAACATGAGTCATTCTGGAGTCAAACACGAGTCGTTCAGGAGTCAAACATGAGTCGTTCAAGAGCCACCCATGAGTAATAGTTGAGGATGATAGAATAGAGGAAAAAAGGGTTTCCCCATTGATGTAAAGCTGAATGATATGCAGATACACAAAATAAATACTATACAGTGTAACTCAACGTATCAAGACACACAGGAGACACATGTGAAGTTCCCCAAAGTCATGAAGGTATCTTCAGTCAATAAGGGTAACATAGGTGTAACAACATGAGTTCGTATCACATACAGATGAGAAATGGGATTCTGGCATTTGCAAATACACAACCCATATATGGCCGACACTGTTAAAACCATATACACATAATCACCATGAACACAATAAACATTGCATTTCAAAAATCACAAGAAATGTGCATTGCCAGGAGTACACTATGATGCACATACACACACACAAACAAATACATACATACACACACATAAAACCTGTGTTCCCCATCTCTCTGCAGGTGAATATTACCCATAGACCACCAAGACAAACCTGAACTAGTACCTTGCCAACTGGTGGACCAGAAGGACACACAGAGCTGAACCAAGCAAACCAGAGGAAGGGATGGAGGATGCAGGGCTATGTATGGAGCTATGTATTAACTGCTGTTAGCTGTGATGAGCCTTTAAGTCCAGCAGGGGGCAGTGAGCCACCTGGCTGGTACTGTTGATGACAGTGAGTGACTGATAAGGAGGTGTGTGTTAGATGTAGAGGTCACAATTAGTGCCCAATCAAGTGAGTGTGTGTGTGCGTGTGTGTGTGTGCGTGCGTAACTCACGTTCATTTTCCTGCGGCAGCGTGACAGGTTGAGCAGCAGGGAGACCTTGAGCTCTCTGAAGGTTTTGAGGTCTTCGCTGAAACCTTCTCTGGGGAACTTCTTCAGGGCATACTGGTACCTCTGGGCCGCCTCCTTCACTTTCCCCTTCTACACACACACACACACACACACACAGGTAGTCAAGTACAGATGGTCATTACACATATGAGCGCTGGACCACTCTAAGCTTTAAAGTGTTCTTAGCATTCGACCAATGCTGAATTCTCTTTGACCATCTAACAGGACCATTTGGAAGCCCTGAATGACCTCTGAGGTGGAGGTCTGTGTGTGGGGAGAGCAGGGGTCTGACCTTGTAGAAGCCATCGCCCTCCTCAATCAGCTTGCTTAGCAGGACGATCATGATGTCAGGCTTGGAGGTGGCCATCGCCCACGTGGCTGGACCTGCCGCCAACACGGTGCATTATGGGTGCCAGGGAGAGGCCCGAGGAGAGGGCGGAGGAGGTGATGATGACGGGGAGAGGTAGAGGGGCAGGCGTAGAGGAGAGGAACAATGAGCAGGAGGAAGGATATATCTGGACAGGTCTACACACTGACCGGCCCTGATCACACGTGAGTTCTCAAATATAGTGCTGGGCGCTGAGGCGTGATTTTGAACTGTCTTCTGATCTGTGTCTCACGTAGTTGGACTTTTACAGTAACGTCTGGAAGGGGGGGGGGGGGGCAGGACCTGTTTTGCGAAACGAAACGGTGGACTGACACAGGGTGGGTGGCGTTCAGCTACAGCTCCATACACAGCGATGAGTTGTTACGTTAGTCATCCGCATGCTGCGCAGGGAGAACACAGACGAACAAAAGCCATGCTGCAGCTCTGCAGAGGTGCCGTCACAGTCGCATGCACTGCTGCCCTCCCACCAGCAGGGGGCATGCCAGAGCCGGAGTGGTCAGAAGTTAATAAGTTTGACCCCAGTGGAGGTAGAGGATGAGGACGGAACACCAACACACACGCGCACACATACACACACACACAGGGAGGTGACTGTGATGAATGTGATGTAGCCATTTTAGACTGGGTGACTTGGATCATGTTCAACTGGAATCACGAAAAAACACAGACCACATATAGAAACGGTGAGGAGAGGGGGGAGGGAGACGGGAGTGAAAAAGAGAGAAAAGAACAAGGTAAAACAAAAAAGAGATTAAGGGAGGCAGAGGAAGATCCATCAGAATAGATGAGTCAGCGTGTGAGAGAGGTAAAGAACGAGAGACAGTGGTGTGAGAGAGAGATAGAAAGAGAGAATATGTGAGATAGAGCGAGACCGTGTGAGAGAGAGAGAGAGACAGTGTGTGAGAGAGAGATAGAAAGAGAGAATGTGTGTGAGAGAGAGACAGTGTGTGAGAGAGAGATAGAAAGAGAGAATGTGTGTGAGAGAGAGACAGTGTGTGTGTAAAAGATAGAGAGAGAGAGACAGTGGGTGTGAGGAGAGAGAGACAGTGTGTGTGTGTGTGTGTGAGAGAGAGAGACAGTGTGTGTGAGAGAGACAGTGTGTGTGAGGAGAGAGAGAGACAGGTTGACAAGCAGGGCGAGAGCGAGGCACAGTAAAAGATAAACGGGGGGGTGTAAAGTGGCTGTTACCTCGGGGTCGAGTGGGGAGCGTCTGATATCCTGATTAGTGAAGTAGGCAGGAGGGGTGGGGTCGGGGGTTTTCATTGGCGTGTTAGAGCGGGTGGTTTATGAAGGTGGGATGTAGGATGTTAGGAAAGGAAGGATGGAACCAACCAATAGGAAGACCCAGAAGTAAGAGGATGAGTACATTAGCATGTGGGTGGGACAGAGTAAGAAAGCGAGAGGGAGACAGGGAGGGGAAATGGCATGGAGAAGAGAAGGCAGAGGTGGGTTGTTGGAAGTTAGAGGAGTGAGTTAGCAAAGGAGTGCAGCAGCAGTGAAGCAGTGGCAGTAGCAGCAGGTGTGGGGAGGGGGAGGAGGGGGAGGAGGGGGAGGGGGGCTAGGAGCTAGCCACCATGGTAAGCATAGAGGGCAGGGGATGGGGGGGGAGGCTGCAGTCTGACTAGGGGAAACATACACCTTCAGAGTAGGAGGGATTCAGGAAGGAGGGTGTCCAGCCATGGCAGCATTCCACAGACCAAGAGCCACTATCTCTCCAGGTTAAAAAAAAAAGATTCAAAGACTGCCAGAGAACCCCTGTCCTAAACCTTGTGGATCTTCAACGGGAACAAATACTAGACTGCGTTCAACACAGAATAATAACTGAAAATCCACTTAGAAGATAAAACTATTTTCTTTGACGAACTCATCTCAGCTATACTACTCAACAGAAGATTCCCCCAGCATTGGCAGCCCCAGATGGTCAGGTCCATACCTATCTTAGCTCCCTTCTTGAGCAGGGCCACCACCACCGAGGTGTTCCTGCAGCCCACGGCTCGGTCCAGAGGCCTCATGCCGCTGTAGTCCACGTGCTCGATCATGGCTCCATGCTCCACCAGGAACTGCACCTGTACACAGACAAGCAGGTGTGACTGCTACTCTTCTGGGTTGATGTAGGAGAAGCTCTATGTGTGTGAAACCCTCTGTGACAACGCATGTAAAAAATTCAAACGTTATATGGAATTTGCTTGAGATGTTTTTATTTCTATTTGTATCTAGGCATTGTCAGTAATCTGATTCTTCAGATGAAACAGGTAACTAACAACGTAACTGTGGTCAGCCTTTAGCGACTCACCACTTCCGGGTCTCCGTAGAAGGAGGCGAGGTCGAGGGGAGTGCGTCCGCTCTTGTCAGCGTGGGCCGTAGCCGCGCCCCTCTCCACTAGGGCACGGACCAATGGGAGGTGTCCTTTGAGACAGGCCCAGCTCAATGCAGTGAGGCCTTCCTTGTCCATCAAGGCAATAGATGCACCTGCGAGGAAAGGTCAAAGGCCATGCGTTATGGCAGCCAGTGTTAGCCAGCCTTATCACAACAACCAAGTGTTCAATAGCATCTAATCTGTTAACGCAGCATGGCGGTGACCTCTGACCTTGCGCCAGCAGAAACTCTGCAGTGCCCAAGTGTCCCTCAGAGGCTGCCATCATCAGCGGAGTGCGGCCTTGCTTGTCGGCCATGTTGACATCTGCCCCGTGGTTCAGCAGAAGTTCCACAATCTGAGGCAGAGGAGAATAACATTGTGGGTCAAAAGGTAGAGACGAGGCTAAGTTGCTTCATTCTGTCACAAATTCTCTTAAATAACAAACACAGAACTTCTCTGTTCTGATATGACAGGACAGGAAGCAGATTCTTGGGGAGGAGGGCCAGGCCTGTACCCCTCCAGGCATGATCGATCAGAGATGACCACAGGGATAGCTAGGAGGGGGGGAGTAAGCTCCAGTAGTGAGACTGTGCTAGCCTGCTGTGCTAGCATGCTAAGTTAGCCTGCTGGGCTAGCCTGGTGTGCTAGCCTTCTGTGCTAGCATGCTAAGTTAGCCTACTGGGCTAGCCACTGCCTGGTACCCACCTGCCAGTGTCCCTGGCGCACAGCGCTGAAAAGGGGGACGATGCCGCGGCGGTTGGGCTGCCCCACGGCGGCCCCCTGCTCCAGCAGCAGCCTGCACACGTCCAGCTTTCCTCTGCCTGCTGCTGCT
Organism: Plecoglossus altivelis; assembly: GCA_036571765.1. Classification (NCBI taxonomy): domain Eukaryota; kingdom Metazoa; phylum Chordata; class Actinopteri; order Osmeriformes; family Plecoglossidae; genus Plecoglossus; species Plecoglossus altivelis. Next base: position 5,912,169 of record BROE01000018.1, on the reverse strand, counting down.
GTCAGAGCTGGGGGGAGGGGGGAGAAAGGGAGGGAGGGGGTGGTGGACAGAGACAGATTGAAAAGGGATGGGGATGAGTGAGAGAAAAAAAAAAATGAATCTAAGGTTGGAAGAAATATGTGTGATGATATGTGTGATGATATGTGTTTGTGTTGTCATGGTGGTGTGGTAGGAGAACCTACCGGTCTCTCCCCACAGGGTGTCAAAGCTGTTGATCTGAGCTCTCTCCTCCTCCTCCTCGTCCTTCTCTGGCAGGTCCAACAGGTAAGAAGCAATCTAGACCACACACACACAGCACAGGTGTAAGAATGAGGAACACTACCCTTGCTGCTTTAAAGTGTCATTGAAAGCCTTAGTGTCTGAGCCTGCGTTACTGTGTTCTTCATATCGCTGCTTGTGTGGGTACCTCTGTGTAGCCCATGCTAGCAGCAGCGATGAGGGCCTGTTGGACAGCGTGGCTCTTGGTGAAGGCTCCTGGTGGCTGGCCTTCAGGGTTCCAGTCACACTGCACCAGGAACTTGACTACCTCTAGGTGACCCCTCAGCGCAGCGTGAACCAGCGCACACTGCCCGTTCCTGTCCAGATGGTCCACCTACACACACACACGCGGAAAGATCATCAGAATACATGCAACATGGAATATTTCCTATCTCCACACAGCTGATGCAGAGCTGTCATATCCGCTCATGTGGTCTGACCTTGGCCTTGCGTGAGCAGAGCGTGGTGACGATAGCGAGGTGTCCGGCGGCGGAGGCGTATCCCAGGGCGGTGAGCCCGCTGTCAGACTCGCTGTCTACGTGCGCCCCGTTCTCCAGCAGCAGGCCTGCCGTCTCCACATAGCCCAGGTGGGCGTGGACACACAGCACGGGGGCGTTGTTCAGCACCTCCGAGCGGTAGTTCACGTTGGCCCCGCCCAGAATCAGCAGGCGGCTCACCTAGGAAGAAGACAGCAGGGTTTGGCTGGAGTTCTGAGCTTAGAGAGGTTCCTGTGTGTGTGTGTGTGTTAGGCATGTGTTTCTTAGCTGTGACTAACAGCTCTAGTGTGTAGAAGTGTGTGTCCAGTACCTTGATGTTGGGTGTGTAGAGGTTCCGGAGAGATGCCAGCGCCGTGCTCAGCCCCTCTGTGCTGTAGGAGACCCACAGCCCCTGCAGGACTGAGGAGGAGACCCCTACTTTCTTGCTCAAGCCCTGGAGGGGTAAGGGAGGACAGGGGAGAATAAGAGCTTAAGACTTGAATAAACCAGTCAGGATTATGATAAACACAGTCCTTTTTTATACTAATAAAAAAGAAGGTGTCCTTTCTTTGCACCAGCAACCTTGCTCCAGTAGCTCAAACAGACAGACAGGGTTGTAAGTGCAGTACCTTGAAGATGTGAGCTTTGAGGATGTGGTGTCCCATCTCGATGGTCTGCTGGCGGTTCAGCTTGCCGTCCTGCCTGGAGAACCAGAAAGCCAGCAGGGTGTGTCCGCTCCTGGGGTCGCACAGGAACTTGGTCTTCTCTCCTTCCTCCCTCCAGATCAGCCACTCCCGGAAGGAGGGGTGCGTGAACATGCGCGTGCCGTCCCGCCGGCGAATCAGGAAGGGTGAGAGCTGCTCCACACGTTGCTGGAAGTCCTCCCAGTCCAGGCCGGGGCCGCGGATGACGCCGGCGTTCACCGCCCCGTACACCTGTTCGTCCGTGAGGGGGTGGAGCGAGGCCACGGCCACGTTAAGTAGGGGCAGGGCACGTTCGAAGGAGGACTGGGTGGGGAAGCGCATGTTGAGCTGGAGGAGGTAAATCTCAGCCAGGCTCACCGGCACCACCTAGTGGATTGGAGGGGGAGTAAGAGAGCGCGGTTCATTATGTTTGACCTATTATAACCCTTTTTAAAATTCCAGTGTACCTGCACCTTTTCTTGTTATAAATGACAAACAAATGTAACTCTTAAAAGAAATAAAACCAGCCTCAGAATGGTTCAGAAACACCTGATCTCTGTCATGTGAGGATCGCTGCGGTCAGGGTGCGGATGTGTACCTTGAAGCTGGAGCTCTTCAGCACCAGGTAGCCCTTCTCTATGAGGTCCAGCGTGAGCTTCAGGTACAGGTAGGAGCCTCGGCTCAGGGCCTTCAGGTGGGTGCTCAGCTTGGCAAAGGCTGCGTTGTCTAGACGACCGTTGAGTGACACGTTACTCTGGATTTCAACACTCCCCTGGATACGCTGGAGCAGGTAACCCTGGAGACAGGGAGGGAGGGGTAGAGGAAGTGAGCAGGGGGAACAACCCAACACAGTCACGATGAGTGAGGGAGGAAGTTTCTAGGATAATGTGGGTGACTAAGTGTAAGTGTCTGTGTGTTTGTGTGTGTATGAGCGAGCCCTACCTGCAGGTCCTGGTCGATGGCGTCACTCTCCTCCAGCCTGTCTAGAGACACTTGGTGGAAGGGCAGCCTGTTGGTGATGTCCTGAGAAGAGAACACCACAACAGTAAATACAAGCTCTCTGCAGTCTCTCATGATGTGGTGTATGAGAGAGAGACTATGGTGTGTGTGTGTGCTGTAGCCCACCTGGAGCGAGGTGCGTACCGTGACCACCAGTTTCAGCCAGGGGGGGAAGCGCTCCATGGTTTTACACAGGAAGGAAGTGATGGTGTCTCCGTAGTCCGGCTTGTGAAACTCCGCTTCGTTCAGCCCGTCAATCAAGATGATCAAGTCTTCCTCACAGCCTATCTTCCTCTCTGTAACAGGTACACAGATGTCAAACAGGGTTGTAAGTTAAAGGGTGCCTGGACAACCAAGTCAAACAACAACAAACTCGGCATCAATCAACCTCAACCACGGTGGGTGGGGAGGGTGACCCTGCGACCCCTGACCCCGAGCAGACTGACCTCTGTGCAGGGCGTCCAGCGGCTCTAGGACGCCCCTCCTGAAGGCCGCTAGAGGGTCCTGCACACAGGAGCGCAGACTGAGCGTACTCTGGAGGTGCGGCTCCCGGAGCAGCTGCTCGCGGTAGGCCACGAGCTGGGGGGCGCGGCACAGCAGGGCCGCCACGTTGTGGACGAACTCCGGCACCAGACAGGTGTAGGCGTTGTCTGCCTGGCAGTAGTGGTAGGCCACCACCTGGGGGCGACAGAGAGGGAAGGCGTGTCATTACCGGGCGTCTCCATCTTGTCGTTGCTGCGTCTAGCCGTGCCTGTGCCTTGGGATGTAGACTGCTTAGAAAGTCTTTTCTAAAGTCTTTTATACTGAAGACTCGCAGGTATCAAGTCCAACTGCAATGTCCACTAACGAGTACCTAAACCCATGTCTGAGACAGCTGCTAGGAAACAGCAAGACAACAGCTACTCCAGGTATCGTCCAAACAAAACATCTTCAATATTTAATGGAGTGCTCCTCAATATTTTATCACAGTGTGCTGAGAATATAATGAAGGTGTCTACGCGCCATGTGTGAACGCCTGCACTGTGAGGAGTGATCTAACTGGCAGTAGGACCCTGGGGAAGAGGACCAGCATTCCCAGCCAGTCCACAGATCCACTCAATAGGATACCAACTAGCACAGTCCAGACATCTATGATGTATCCCTGGATACAGATTTGTGCGTGTTAACGATTTTAGAAACGGACATTTTCTCCTCCAATCAACCATACGAGACACTGCGGACTGAGAGAAAGTGAGAGGGAGAAAGAGTTATGGAGCTGGAAGGGTGAAGACCTGCCTTGAATATGTAAACAGTGTCGAGGTCTAATCTACCATCCTGAGTACTTAAGGGAGATGTGTAGCTGAATAGCTGAGTCTACTACCTCGAAGCCTTCATTCAACCACTTCCCTCCTGGACAGAGCCTGTTACATATCTCACTACTCCATGGGTCAAGCACTAAATCAAGAGATCTATGCTGCTGGACACATCTGAAAGTAGGGAGACTTGGGGTGTGTCAGCAGACATCTGATGTGTTTGCCCGTACGAGTGTGTGTGTGTGCCGGGGGGGGGGTCAACCTCTGGGTTCGTCTCTTATTAAGAATGCATTGGGCTAAGGGGATCTAATGGCCTGACTGGAACACAGCTCCCTTGGCTTATGAATATTACATGGGACCACAGAGACGGCCAGAAAGACAGAGTACGTAGAGAGAGAGCGAGAGCGAGAGAGGGGAGAGAGACAGTGAGAGAGGAAGAGAGAGAGACAGAGAACAGCTTGGATTAGGCTCATCTGTCTGGCATGTCATACACGTCAGAAGTTCACGACCCAGTGAGAGTATCTAACATAGACGCTCTGGTAAAAACCCAGCTGCAATAGCAGAGCTCTAAATACAGCAGGTCATCCTTTAAGACATCCTGTTTCTGCTTGACCGTCCGTCCAAACAACCTACTAACCAACCAATCCGCCAGCCAGCCAGCCAGCCACCCACCTGTGATGCCAGTCTCCTGAGTGCTTCCTCTTGACGGCGTCTCATCTCTGGGGTGCCCGGGCAGCTGCCCCCCAGGGTGCCATGGGAGTGCTGGGTCTGGTTCAGGGGCAATGTCTCTCCATCTACACACACACACACACACATTTAGACTGACAACAACTTCAGCTACATTGGCAGAAGGAATGAGCTAAACACATATTGTAAGATAGACAGTTATAATGCAAGGGGTTCCTATCCCAGTTACTGTATGTGCACTCACACACACACAAACAAGCTTACGTTTAGGTGATGCATGAGGACTGTCCGAGGCAATCTGCCTCATTCGGTTGCCATGGCAGCTCAGTGCGACCAGCCGCGAGATGATGGCTGTCTTGCCGAAGCCCACGTTGCCAACCACCACTACCCCGCGATTGGCTGCAGGGTCGTCACCACGGAGACGGGCGTCTACTTCCTGGAATAGCCACTCCCTCCCAGTGAAGAGCGAATCCGAGGTCAAGCTTGGCACCTCAAAGAGGAGGGGCTTCAGGGCTATGTCAGGTGGTCGGTAGGGAGCAAATCGCACTGCAGCATGAGAAGAGAAAAGAGTTCAACCCCACGCTCCCTACGCTGTCCCTGACACGAGGAAAGGGAAGGAGAGGTGTTAACAGTATTCACTGGAACGCTGAAATCTTGGTGCAGTATCAGTTTTCCACCCAAAGGGAGTGCTGTGCATCTACACTGACAGCACATGGTGATCCCCAGTGATTTGGCTGAGGGGTGATATATTAAGAGTGAAATGAAATAGCCAGATGAATTGCCTGATTAGACCCAGAACATGTTCCCATTCAAAAGGTTATCGGAGAGTTATCGAAATGCTACAGGAACGCTAGCTACGTAGAGACACACAGAAGGATTAGCAGGAGAGCAACAGGGAGAAGAAGTGGATCCTTCCTAGATAGCCCAGGGCTGGAGAGAAGCTCCATTATAACCTGGCATTAACAAATGCAGAGCGATGCCTTAATAGCGAGAGAGGGGGGGGGGGGGTGAGGGAGGTAGAGTAGAGTAGCAGCACTTACGTGAGTTAGACTGCCAGCCATGACTGTTAGCCGAAGCTGAGATAGGAGACAGAGAGAGCAGAGGAAGAAAGAAAGACATACAAAGGGAGCGAGAGGCGCAAACACGGGCAGAGATAAGCAAGAGAGAGAAACGACGTGAGAAAGAAGGTGGGGGGGGAGAGAATAAAAAATGATCACGGAGGAGGGGGTTTAGGAGGGGAGGTCTGTGCCAGCCTGCAGCCTAAGCAGAGTAGAGTTGTGACTATTATTTTTGTGATTGGGTAGCGTGGTTGCTGTTTCGCTTCTCTGGTGCGGCATTAGGCACTGTTGCAGATTATGTTTGCGCGTATTGTGTATGATTGTGTATGTAAGTTTATTTGTGTTGGCACTGATTGTCGATGACTTATCTGTGGTGGAGAGAGAGAGAGAGAGAGAGAGGGTAGAGGAGAGGAGCAGTGCGTTGGATGTAAGCTAGCATGGCCACACCCAAACCTCCTCACCAGGATATGACACAGGGATGGTGCATTAAACACACGGAAAGACAGACAATCATAAATGCTCAATCTTGACGCTATGCCAACACAGCATCCCTGTGGTACGAAAAGCAAATGTGTGCTCATCCGTCGGAGAGCAAAAAGGGTGTGTTCCTGCCTATTCCTACACACACAGAGCGACACTGCAGGGCTGTGAGAAATAGATTTCTGCATGTGTGTATGTGTGTATGTGTGCGTGCATGTAAGTATGACAGAGAGAGGTAGAGAGAGAGAGAGAGAGAGAGAGAGAGAGAGAGAGTAAAAGTGAGACTGCATATTTGTGTAAGATAATGTTCGTCCTTGCAACATGAACCGGTGGTAGTGTTGTGATGGGGGAGAAAGGGAAGGAAAGGAGATAGCTCTGAATGAACTTCATCCCTACTGCGTCTTCACAAACTGCTGCTGTAAGCACCCTAGACTGGCACAAGGCTAAAAATACAGGCTCAGAGCAAAAGAGACAGAGAGAGAGAGAGACAGGGAGAGAAAGACAGGGAGAGAAGGCGGAGAAATTAAGAGAAAGAGGGGAGGAAAAGGGTGTGTCAGGTGGAGACAAAGAGGGAGAGAGGTGAAGACTGTGTGTGTGTGTGTGTGTGTGTGTGTGTGTGTGTGTGTTACTGATAGAGCCTTGACCATGAGCGATGTAGCCTGAGACAGGGACCCTGCTGTGACAGATGAGCAGGGCGGTGGAGGACAGAGGGATGAGGGGAGAGGTGGAGGAGGAGGAGGAGCGGAGGGAAAGTCAATAACATTGATCTAGAGGGGACCAGGATAAAGGTGCACCAGGACCCAAGGGAGGTGTGTCTGTGTGTGTGTCTTTAAGCTATCCTCAAAGCTCTAGGATTTATGCACACGTATACATTACATAGACACATGGCGTATACAACACAACACCAACATACCAAGACAAACACCATCACACATCAACGCATCTACATATGGCCAAGACACGGGATGCAGGTTCAAGTCCAAGACAAAACAGACACACATCTGTAGGCCGCTTGGAGTCATTGATGTGCATGCTGATACTGCTGAGCTCACACACACACACACACACACACACACACACACACAAACACACACACACACACAAACTACATACACACACAAACACACACATACACACACAAACTACATAGACACACAACTCCACCCCCACAGACAAGCACCAGCTACCTCGGAGGTCCTGTGCGTTGCGTCCAGCCCCAGAGTTCTGGCGTGGCATCCTGAGGGAGGTCCTTAGCGGGGCGTGTCTCTGCTCATCCAGGTACGTCAGGTCCTCCAGGTGGGCGGAGCTAGTGCTGATTGGAGCCCAAAGAGGGGGGGGGAGGAGAGCAACGGGAGATGGCAGGGTTAGCCTCCGCTTCTTAACACGCACAGGAAAACCCGGTACTGCCAGCTAACCCAGTGGAACAGAACACACCTTACCAAAAGTAACACAACTCACAAACCACATCTAATCCAACCCGAGTCTGAAGCTGGCGTAAAGTTCGATCGAGGGCAGAGGAAAGAGTCCTGTGAATTCAAGTGTCTCGCTACTGTACTGCACTGTTCCTCCCAGTATGTGTGTGTCTGAGTGTGTGTGTGGGGGGGAGGTTGTGAATGTGTGACACACAACACACACTTCCTGCCTGTGACGATCTCCCCTGCCAACAGAGCGTTTATCACCTCTGCTAAACCAGATCTGCTGTCGGGAGTTCAGAAAGTTGACTTGGAGACAGATCACAGTTCATCAAGGAAAGAGTCGAAGAAGAAGAGGAAGAGGAGGAAGAATACAGCTTTATGACTGTGGGCAGAGCTACATAGAGCAGAGTTTGGCAGAGTGACAGAGATAACCTTGTGCTACAGGGAGGGACTAAATATGCACCTCCTTCCTTCCTGACAGGAAAGAGACTGCGCACGCACGCGTGCGTTTCTGTGCGTGTTGACAGACTTATGAATTACTATAGGCATTCAGCCATTGGGAGTCTGGGGGAAAAGAGGGCTTGGAAAAGGAAAAAGAGGGCTTGGTGTTGGTTCATTGTGGCACCAGGCCCTGATAAAGGGTTTGGATTGCCACCAGCATGATCTTTACAAAAGTACCCTTATTTTCCAAAGCCTACTTCTCCTGTCACCATCCTGGCCCATGTTGTCTCCACAAATCTCCCCTCCACTGCAATGCAGCTAAAATGGTGGCGGTGTTAAGATTTACTGTGGTTTACAGGGACCTTGGTGTTTGTGTGTGCGCGTGTGTGTCAGGGCCTTGGTGTCTAGGTGCAGGTCTATTAGGACCTAGGTGTTTTACAGTCCTGCAGTAAAAGGCTGGCCTGTCATGACTGTTGCTGGACACAGAGGGCAGCCAAGCAGGCTGCCAAAGGTCTGACCAGGTCCTAATACTGTCTGGTAACAGCATGCAAATCCATGTTTTCCTCAAGGGCCACAGGCAGACAGGATATTTTTTCTCTCTCTCTGTTTTTCTTCTTTCTCTTACTTTTAACAGCACACGATATGGGTTTAAATGATGTCATACTATTCATACATATTCATTCAATTTCAGACGGTCTTTGACTGGGGAAAGGAAGACCTTTCTGGCTGTGACTCACCTGCTACGGAGTTGGGGCGGGGCATGAGGTAGAGGGGGATGGAGTGGGCGGAGTGAGAGGAGTGGGCGGAGTCCAGGGACCTCTCAGGGATCTTGTTGAGGCTGTAGGTGGAGGCGGCCATGTTCTCATCCACACGGTACAGGAAGGAGTCTCCGCCGGGGGACTTGTGGCTCTGCCACAGCTTGAGGCTGCCGCGTGAGCCGTCACCGTGCTTGCCGCCCCGCTCGGCGTTCTCCGAGTAGCTGGTCAGCGTGGCTGGAGGTGGACGAACGACGGGGAGGTAGGGGGGGAGGACACAGGATGCAGGTCAGCTACGATTGGACCGTGAGCGAGGGCGTTGGTCCGTATGTCGGACCAGCCACCGTTCAGCATGTTTGAGTGTGTCCAACTGTTAGCAAGTGTGTGTGTGGGGCCTCACCGATGATGCCGCTGTCCCTGCTCTCCAGGGTGGAGGTGGGGCTGGTAATGGAGCCATAGGCCCCGGGGTTCCCAGAGCCCCCTCCAGGGGGCAGGGTGGAGCAGGGGCTGCCTGCAGGGGGGGAGGTGGTGCTGCTGGCCAAGCTGGAGCATGGACTGATCCTCTGGGTCACCGCCATCACCTTGACAACCAGCAGAAGAAAGGGGGGGGTGACAGAAACAAATAAATACGAGCTCATGGAGTGTGGTTCCAATTTGGAAAAATCATCAGGATTTTTTGCGGCGCGCAGTGGATATTTATTTTTCCCTTATAAGAGCAGAATGACACAGAGACACACACACACGCACACACACACTGCTGTGACCGAACCCCCCAAATTGATATGGTCCTTGTCTGTCACATTATTCTACTGTTGAGTCATCTCTTCCAAATGCATTTTGATGACTCGGACGGTTTTCAGGCGAGCCATTTCTGCTGTTTAATGCACTATAATTCAGCACAATATCAATATGTGCTGGGAGCCCTCGCTCTCTCCTTCCCCCGCAAGCATATCCAGTTATGTTGAGTACAATCTTTGTTGCAGAGTAGGAAGAAGAGAACAGAGGAGAGTGGGGGCAGGGAACTGAGAAGAGAAGGAGCCCAGAAGATAGGACAGAGGAAAGTAAAGAGGAGAGAAGGGAGACAAACAGATGAGGATAGGAGCGAGCACGGGAAAAGCAAAGGAGAGAGAAGCAGATGAGAAGAGAGTGGAGAACCACTGGGTACACAGGATCTCATTCCAGCCAATCAGTTAATCAATTATGCATGACTGTGGCGTTAATTGGATAACGGATTGACTTGCACATTAGTCATCTGAAAATAAATTGGCAGATTAGTTGAAGATTAGTTGGAATAACTGTAAGCAAGAGAAGCGTCCAGGGGTATCAAGCTAGAGGTGACCCAGAGAGGAACGTAGATCTGCAGACAAATGGGAACTAGTGTGGATCTATAGTTAGGACCCAGTACAGGATCCCACATGGGAGGGAGGTTCCTTCCCACCTAGCCTTCGCAGGCTGCATCTGGCAGTGTGGGAGCGGCAGGAGGCTAAACTAGGACTTGAAACACCAGGGTTGGGCTGGTGGAGCACCGCAGCATGGCAAGCTGCAAAACTAGGTCTGTCTCTAGATTAGTCTAGAGAGGTATAGCTACCTCTATACTGACTTAGAGTACTATAGCTACCTCTAGACTGACTTAGATAACTATAGATAGCTTTAGACTGACTAAGAAGACTATAGATACCTCTAGACTGACTTAGATGACTATAGATACCTCTAGACTGACTTAGAGTACTATAGCTAGCTCTAGACTGCCGTAGAGGACCATAGATAGCTCTAGACTGACTAAGAGGACTATAGATACCTCTAGACTGACTAAGAGGACTATAGATAGCTCTCTGGGTTAGAGTAGCGTGGTTAAAGTGTGTTTTTTTACCTGGCTGTGGTCGTGTTCATCCATGCCGTACTGCGCGCCCCCAGGCACGCCCTCATTCATCTTGTCCCCTAGCAGGAAGCCGAGTCGCGTCATCAGGGTGTTGGCCGCCTCGTCCACAGAGGGAGGGGGTCCCAGCTCCACAGCCTCCTCACCTGGGAGGGAAGAAAGCTTAGTTTATAAAGTCAACAGAATGACTGGTGAGGGGCCAAACCTGTGGTCAGGTCAACTTGTTGTTTTAGGTCAGTTCATTCAATCAGGCTCCCTCTCCATGTCACATGGCAAGGCTGGACCCACAGAGATTAACGTTGGATTACTCTCTATGGCGACGACACCACCCCTGTCTCATATCGAGGGACAGTCACGCCCAACGAGTCTTCCTCTGACAGATCTCCCAGACTCTGGTCCATAGTTGACGACCCAGACACAACACCACAGGTCAGACAACAACACCTCGGCCCTCCAAGCAGTCTAAGGAGGGTCAGTGTCTGTCCCTGACAGTCCTCAACGCCAGCCTGCCTGCTGACTGACCATCCAGCTATCCCACAATACCGTGCGGCAAGACGTCAGTTGGGGGCGGCATCCTAGCGAGGAGGGAGGTGCTAATCTAATGTTGGTCCTGAGCGAGAGGCGAGGAGGGCAAACGCTGATGGAGGAGGAGTCTACGGGCTCTTGGACCCTGAGGGAGACTCGGATGGTCAGGCAGTGGGAGGCCAGGAAGGAGATTAGAGATCTCTCATCCCTCCAAACCCCTACCCTCCTCCTCCCCCCATCCCCAAAAAAACCAACAAAAATGTAAGAAACATGAGAAAGGCTGAATCAGAGCTTCCTGGAAAGAGAGCACAGATAAGAGCCAGCTCACCAGTGTCTGGGTGAGGAAAGCATTAGACCGGGTCCAGAAGAGAGCAGAGGAGAGAGCAGGCGAAAGAGTAGACGAGAGAGCAGAGGAGAGAGCAGACGAAAGAGCAGACGAGAGAGCAGAGGAGCGAGCAGAGGAGCGAGCAGAGGAGCCAGCAGAGGAGCGAGCAGAGGAGCGAGCAGAAGAGCGCGCAGACGAAGGAGCAGAGGAGAGAGCAGAAGAGGCGGCAGGAGAGCGTCCGAGGACAGGGCTCGTCTCATCTAAGCAGGTTGGTGTTGGAAAAAGCATCTGCCTCTGAGCTTCATCCTCCTTAATGCTGAGGACAATCTGGCTAATCCTGTGATTAATCAGACTGCACTCGGGCCATCACCTTCATCAAAACACAGAGAGGCTGGGAGCCGTTAGAAGACACACCAAGCGTCCGCTCACCTGCAGACTGACCTCTCGCCTGGCCCCTGGAGAAGTTAAAACAGAGGCTGAGCTGGGCAGGTACGCTGGACTAGCTCGCTTAGAAACCCTGCCATCCCTTGGTGCTGCGATCGCACTCCAGCAACCACACAGCAGCGTCTGCTCCCCTCGTCACTACTGGCTAGTGTTTAGCATCTAAATGAGCCTGGAGGCACACACAAAGACGGCAGATGTGATGAATGGGAGACAGAAAGCGAGGAAGGGAGAGAGCGAGAGACATCAAGGCAGAGAGAGAGAGAGAAAGAGAGAGTGAGAGAGACAAGCAATGAAGTATCCTGTAATCAGGTCCGTTTTCTTGCCCCGTCAAAGACAGACAGGTAAAGTGGTCCCTGGGGGCGGGACACAGGAAGTTAAGAACACCAATAAAAGCCAGAGGTGGCCATCTGGAACCCTGTTCTGTTGACCTGTGGTCACGCCCCCTGTGCCACCACATGCCATAAATCTGTAGCGTGGTGAGAGACCTGAATAAGACCACTGGCCCGGGTCAGGGACCACTATACAACCCCTAAACAGTGAGCATTCATTATAATTGACCACACACAGAGATGGGACCGATGGACCCGACCTCAACAGACCACAAACACTCATTCCACTAAAAGCTGTTTGCCAGATCGCTCGGCTGTAGAAGCGGGACGCACCATTTATCAAACTTGCTGATTCCACCGAAAACCACGGTTGGTGCTGTTATGCTTCGGCAAACACTGCTGAATCTGATGTCCGCGCGCAATTTCTTCACGTGCAGAACATAACAGGTAGGTACAGTACACCCTAGTTAGTGCTGAGCATGGAGTTTCCAGCCTAAGATAGATGTGTATGGGCTTACAGTAGAAGATAAATGTTTCATGAGAGCAGAACATGTAAAGGATCCAAGGCTCCATCCTGTAATCCACTATGTAGGATGATTGATCTTCATATTCATGTATTCTCCCCTGACCCAGATATGCCAACTGTACAACTCGGAGCCAGTAAGATAAAACACACAGCACAACACGTCCCTCTCTTCCACATCTCAGGGGTGAACATATGGTCGAGTCTCTCACTAGAAAGTAGACAAAGGACCTGAAACTTTATCTCCAGTCCCCTTCAGCGGCGCAAAGGTGCGCTGTACACATTTCCACCTGCGATGTAGTATTCTGGTGGTCTTGCTCTCTCCCTACTGAATATCACCCTGTTAAAAAAGGAACAATACTGTAGATGGTAGTCATGGTAACTATCAGAGCAGTATGGAATGTGCGGCTGCTTGTGTTCCCCTCTGTTTTTTATACAGTTGTTTTCCATTCTTGTCTTCCGCCAGCTCATTGTTTCCTTCCATCTCTCTTTCTACTTTTTCTCTCTGCCCCCCAATCCCACCTCTCCCTCCCGCTCTCCATCTTACTCTTTTTCGTTCTATCTCACCCCTCTCTCTCTCCCCTCCATTCTCTCTTTCTCCCTTCCACTCTCTCTTTCCCTTCCACTCTCTCTTTCCCCTCCACTCACCCTCTTTCCCCTCCACCCTCTCTCTCTCTCTCTCTCTCTCCCCTTCATTCTCTCTCCCCTCTATCTCTCTCTCTCTTTCCCCTCTACTCTCTCTCCCCTCCACTCTCTCTTTCCCCTCTACTCTCTCTCTCCTCCATTCTCTCTCTCCCCTCTCTCTCTCTCTGGCGGTCGTGTGCTCTTTGTCTGTACTCCTCCAGCAGGCTCTCTGTCAGGGCTGACAGCCTGTAATTACGGCTGGATCCCCGGGCTGACACCATTAAACACAGCAAAGCTCTGCATGGCACATGGCAGCAGAATGTTCCGGATCAGATGGGCCTGTTCCAAGGTTCAGACCCAGACACTAAGGCATTCTTCAGCTCTGAGGAAACCAGGATACTGAGTGAGGATATTGGCATTACGGCGAGTAGTTTTTCGAATGGCATTTTAAACTGACATACTGGCAATGAGCAACCGAACAAGGATGCTGAGTGCACACACAAACACACACACACCTTCCAGGAAAAAAGGGAAAGAGGGAGACAGACTGACAAGAAACAGGTCAGACTAGCTGTGGGGAGATGGGGGAGTTGCGGTTAGGGTGAGGACTTAAAGGGGTAAGAAGGTGAAGGGGTGAGGAGGTGTGGGTGAAGAGGTGTGGAGGTGAGTAGATGTGGAGGTGAGGAGGTGAGGAAGGGAGGGGGCTAAAAGTGAGTTGAGTTATGGAACGAGGCTGATTTATAACCTATATGCTATCTCTGTTTAAATGACCCCTGACCTCTGACTCTCTTACTGCCAAAACAAACATCCAGTGGCTCCCATCCCAGGAGCCGATGCTTTCAGGAGGATTCAGCACCGGCGGGAATCAAACCAACAACCAGGTCCTGCACACGACACGCAAACAGAGCTCCTTGATAGATTCAAGTAACAACCGAAACGTCTGAACCTGGAGCTGTGAGTCGGGCTGGACTAGACAGACGCGTTCACGGGGTCACGGCATGGCGGTTTGAGCCGTGTTCCCCCATCACCTGTAGAAACCGGCTCGTCTCCAAGCTGAACTATCACACAGGGAGCGTCTCCACAGCTCACATGCTCAACTCGTTGGGCTCCAGGTTACAAGCCTCAGGGGAGCCCTCGTAAACCCCATTCCTCAGGAGCCTGGCTCCTCTCCCTCTCTCTCCCCTCCCCCCTCAACCCTTAGAAGGCTTGGTAGTTTTAACAGGGAACGGTTCCCGTAAAAGACTCCTGTTGTGTCGTACGTTTGTTTACCAAGAGGCGGGGTGGGGGTGGGGGTGGGGAACAACATTATCACAGCGAGGGAGAGGAAGTGTCAGGTCTCATTCACTTCAACCGTCTCACGGCACGCAGAGGTCTCGTAAAAACACCAGCCGTTGTTCTTATTGGCTGACAGGGCGTTGGACTGACAGCACCCACTGAATGAACCGGACGGGTGGCAAAGAGAAGACATTTCACCACGGGCAGTGAGTTGGGCAAACAACCATGATCGGGAGAGGGCAATCCTGTAGACTGGTTGTTCGTAGCCTGGTATAAATCTGGACCTTCTTGTGTTATGTTCCACCATCCTGACTCTTTCATGAGCTCCATTTTGCAAACCAAAGCCCTTAGGAATGGAGTTTCCCAGTGCCAAGGCCAGCAGTGACATACAGCCTTTTCAAACCACATGGAGAAAGAAGCTGACACTGCAGAGAAATATGACCCCCCCCCCCCATACCCTCCAGCCCCCCCCCCAACACCACACCGTCTCTGCTCCAGGACTCGATGGCAGCACAATGCTGACTGACTCACACAGTTCAGAAAGCTTAATCTAAAAATGTCATCATCATTCCTGTGCATCTGACGCAGGCTTTCTTAGCCCTCGGTGTTCAGGCTGGCTAGCTCCGCCCTCTGACCACACAGCAGACCCTCAGCGTCTAGAGCGTTAGCACTCTGAGAGGTGTGAAATCCACATGCCCAGTAGGGACTGTCTGAACTGGAAGGAGGCTCAGGCAAACCTCTGACTGCTGCTGATGGATCAGTCAGTTAGCCAGTCAGTCAATCCGTCCGTTAATCAGTCAACTACGCAGTTACTCAGTCAGTCAGTCAGCCGGCCAATTCATCAGACAGACAGCCAGTCAGCCACGCTGCCAAACTCAAGAGAACAGAGGGCGCAATCACAAACTCCCGTTAGCGCTGAGCTCTTAAAAGTACATGTCCGAAAATAAGTCTGCAAGCTGGTTTGAGTTAGCGGGGCCAAGTAGAGCGGCAACAAAGGTTCTGAGGGCTGGCTGGTGTGTGTGACTGAGTGTGTGTGTGTTCAAGCCCATGTGTTCACCTACGCGTGCCTGCGTGTGTGAGTGTGTGTGTGGTGTATGCGTGCGTGCGTGCGAGTGTTTACGTGTATTGGTGGTGCAGTGGAGACACAGACCTCAGATGAATGACAGGGTTCTCGTCCTTATGGGACGATCAGAAGAAGACCTTCAACCCAGTCTCCAGGACTGGTTTCTATCACTGCCACATATCACATTCAACCCTGCTGTTTCTCAATGCTACCCAAGGCTAGCTGTCTCTCTCAGAAGTATCGGTACTTTGCGCCTCAACAGCCATCTTCAGTCAAGGTCTCTCCTCATCTATTCTTCGCTCTCTCCCTTCCCTCTGTCTCGTCTCTCTCCCAGTCTCTCCAGGACACGCAGCCTGCCCTCTGGCAGAGAGACAACGCTCCAGACAACTATCAAGTTCTCATTGCTAACGGTAGTATCAACTGTAGTGTTTTGTGCCAGGAGGTGAAGCGTAAAAGGCCTCCCTTCTCCGCTCCACCCCCTGTCACTCAGAGGCAAGGGAAGCGAACCACACACTGACCGACACAGTGAAAAGGAGGGTTGACATTCAAACATGATTCGCAGTATAGCCAGACGATACAGAAGGTACAGAAGGAGACAGAGGTTTCCCTCCGGCCACTTTACACTCTTCCATCTCCTCTCCATCTCTTCACCCCCTCCTCCCTTCATTCTCACCTCCTTCTTCTCCTCCTCCTCTCACCGGCTCCCCCCTCTCTCCTGTATTGTCAGGACAACCAGAACAGGGATCTAAGGTAGCGTCGCGAGACAAGCAGCACATATCCAACAGCAATCTCCGAAGTAGCGAGGAGGCGTGGCCAACTCGTCTGGCGACGCGGCCGCCACCGCAACCGTTCTCTCCGGGTGGTAGGCCAAACCTCGGCTGCTGCGAGGTCCTCCTCGTTCCGGGCCGAGTGCATGCCGGGATCACGGACGCGCTGCAGTCCATGATAAGCCCGGCCGCCGGAGTCCTGTTTCTGGGCCGGGGTCAGAGACGCGGAGACAGCCAGGAGGAGCCAGAGAAGAAGAGAGGCAGCCGGAGAACACTGGTGCAATGCTGGAGACAGTCTGCTCCCATCCAGTGATCACATGGAAAATGAACTGAGAGCGTCTTCCTGGTTCTTTTTTCCTTTCTCTGAGCAGGGATGAAGGGACGGAGGGGGGAGGGAGACAAGGAGAGAGGAGCGGAGAGGCGAGGTCTGGGCCAGTGGTTAGGTTGTTCTGCAAGGCTTCAGAGAAACCACTGGCTGGCGAAGACTTCAACAGAAACCATACGCAGTCTGAAGACACCGAGTCCAAACGCCGCAGAGCAGGGGAAAGGAGAGAGGGACAGGGGGAGGGAGGGAGGCCAGCCAGAAACCACCAAACTCACTGAGCGGCCTCAACATTGCAGAGTTTCTGGATGAAATGATGCTGTAAAAAGCAAGGGGGCGTGACACACACGCAGACACACACGCACACACGCGTTTACTCTCTGAAACAAAACGTGGCTGGCCGAGGGGTCAGTCTTACCGGAACAGAGCATATCCAGGTCAGAATCGTTGGCAAAAGGAAAGCGGTGCACAGGGAGGTCAAGATGGGAGGAACCCCCCCCTCCAAAAATGGTTCCTTCCACAAGGATACATACACACTGTTACAAAGCCACACAGAGAGAGAGAGAGAGAGAATAGGCAAGAAGCCACACAGAGAGGTAACCACTGACAAAATGAGAATGAGAGAGTGGGGAGAAGACGGAAGACTAGAGGACAGATGGTAATGCTTATGGGGAGTGTGTCAGCCCAGATGGGGGGGGGGGGGAACAGGGGAGGGGAGGGTGGGTCGGGTTACACTGTTGTTGGGTCACAGACACACGGACGGTCAAAGGGGGGGGTGGGGGGGGGCAGGGGTCATCGCCCTCCGACCCCTCCCACGTCTCCTGAGGCTTGTCTGAAAAGTGAGGAGGGGTGTTGGGGTGTTGGTGTGTTGAGAAGGTCAAAGTAGGTTATGTTTCAGTTTGTTCTTCAGACCGGCAGGCTGTCATTTGGAACCATCTGACTGTCTCTGTGTACACATCCCAGCATTGTCAGTGATCTTGTTTATGTAACCAAACACCATACCTGCTGTCTTTCTTAAAGCTCTCTCCTTGAGCTGCCGTCAGACAGTATCACACATGCACAAACACACATCATGATATCTTCAAAAGTTACCAAAAAATGAGTGCACAGAAGGTTCATCACTAAATCATACCACCCAAAAAACGAGTGAGAGCAAGTGCTTCATTGTTGAGTATTTGAATGTAAACAAGTGGAAGTCGGTTGTTGTGATAAAGCCAGCCCTTGCAGACTAAGGGCACAGACAGCATAAACTAAAAAGAAGTAGCAGAGTTTCTCAGCCCAAGGGCGGAAGAAACAACACAAAAGGAATAATTGGGACACATAAAACTTGTTAAGTGAAATGTTTGAGACAGCCTATGGTGGCAAAAGCTGAATGCATTCCATGAATTGTGGCTCTGGGAACAAAAGGAATCCAGCTCCACAGTAAAACATGTCTGGCTTGCTGACTGGGGAACAGAGAGGGGGAAGAGTGCCCACACAGACCAGAATAGATCCAGCAGAGATCCAGCCAAACCTTCCTAGCAGTCGGGGCCTTTGTTTGCCGTTCACAATGTGAAGATGGCAAGATCCCGCTTTCGGAGCGGGACCCAACTCTGTCGACAGGCTGAGAGACACAGCTCGTGATCTAAACGCTTCCTAAAGTCCTCGCTGTCTGTGTGTGCTGTCCCGTTACTCTCCCTGGCTCTGGCCTGACACAGCTTGCATCCTTCATTCAGATCCTCTGGAGCTCATGCGGTCCGGCCAGCTGCGAGACGGAGAGCTGGGCCAGCAAACGGGCTGTCTCAGAGGCCCAGGCCAGCCTGATCTTGGGGAGAGGTGAAGGGGGGGAGGGGGGTTGGAGAGGTTGAGGAGAGGAGCTCCACACTCCCTGTCTGGCCTGTGGGGACACTGTTTCCGCGTCATGGCAGCCATGTTCCAGGAGGAGAAACACTCTGTGCCCCAAGGAAAGAAACTCACGACAGAGGAAAAAAAAGCCACAATAGGCCAGTTTCATCATTCCGTCTTCCCGTTGTGTCCAGGAAAGTCACGATCCCTCAACAGACAGACACAACCAGACCTACATTTCCAAGACATGCTATTCTAGTTCCCCAACTCCCTTTTTTTGGCATCACTGTGGAGAACGTGACAGCAGGCAAGACAAGACTGAGGCTGCAGGGAAAGGAGACTAGAGACTCTGACATGAACTCATGTCATCCCCAAACTTCCAGCAGTGCCGTTAGTATGTTGCTGTGTGAACTCTCTGGAGGCTGAGTGCAGCTCCGGGGCGAACGCCTCCACTCTCTACCTTTCTGCCGGGGGAGTGACGGGCTGTCAATGCTGCCGTGGGGGGATATCATGCTGTTCACCCACCACTGGGAGGGACTTCTGAGAACAGAGAGAGAGGGAGAGAGGAAACAGGAGACCAAAAGGAGAGAGACAAAGCCAGAGAGAGACAGATGGAAACAGAGAGAGGAAGAGGGAGAGAGGGAGAAGGAAAGAGAGGGAGGGAGGAAAAAAAGAGAAAGAGAGGAAAGAGGAGGGAGGAAGTTCAAGAGAGAAGAAGTTGAGTTGGGTTTATCTGGGACGGAGCTGTCCTGCTCGGAGCAGACACACGCCTCAGAAGCCATCAAAGGAAGATGAAAAAACGGAACAGTTTCAAGGTCCCTCGCTGGAGTTGAGCTGGAGTTCACAAACGGGGCACCGGGAGAAGTTCGGGGAGCTGGAAGACTTCACAAAACTAACTGGAAGCTGAAGCGAGCAAAGTCAGGCCAGTGTCTTCACACTTCCCTTTGCAGCGAGAAAAAAAAGGGACAATTCAGCGGAGGTCCCCATCATTCAGCCACCTCTTCCCATCTCAGGCTGCCTGTTCCCACCCAATTTAAAGTGGCAAAAATCTTGTCTCTGTCACCTTCCATGTCACGGACGACATGTGAAATGTGCACCCTATCCCCTCGACGAAAGCCCTGGCAGAGTGAGCGCGACGTGTCAGCGCATCACTTCCTGTCACTCCGTCTTCATGATCCTCAGCAGTCTGCTTGTCTTCCTGTGGAACACCTAAACCATTCCTGAACTCTCTGCTTGTCTTCCTGTGGAACACCTGAACCATCCCTGAACTCTCTGCTTGTCTTACTGTGGAACACCTGAACCATCCCTGAACTCTCTGCTTGTCTTCCTGTGGAACACCCTAAACCGGAAGGCCAGAGCCAAATGTCATTGCGTTGACTCGGCCATTTGTTAAGATTCAGACTTTGGTCACGAACGAATATAAAAACGAAATAAAAAAGCAATTTGTGTAGCATGTGGTTCTGTAAAACGCCCACGATGCTGTAAAACCCACTGGTGCAATGCTCAGAGAGCTGGAGGAGGACGTTTACAAGCCTCCCAGTACGAGACTGTTCCTAGCTACAGTGACAATGCTGTGCTGCTTTCAACAGGCCTCCAACCGTCAGATGTTAACTTATCATTGCTGTTGCTGCATGGATGAGGACACAGTCTGGATATCAATGTAGAAATAAACAGGAAGAAATGTGAGAGGACAGGATTTTCAGTTTATTCGAGCGCTGAAGAAGAAAGCAGATGTCAGATATGACATTTTCCTACTGAGGCATTTTTACTGTTAGTCGACTGTGAAGGAGTGACCCTCTGTCACCATGATAGATTCACTAATCCCACTAACCAGATTGCATAATCAGAAATATGTCAGCAGAACTGCAGCCCGCACAGAAGAGTTGTGAGCCAGTTGGGTGTGAGTGTGTATGTGTGTGGGTGTGTGTGTGCGTGCGTGGGTGGGTGTGTGGGCGCACTTGATTTGAAAAATCCATATCATATCCCAGCATTAGGAGTCTTACGCTGATCAATCATGACAGGCGGTTTAGGCATGAAGCACACATCTAACCTATCCTTTTCTCCCACACCCACCTCACTGACCTCTAGCCCTGACGCAGCAGCACCCAGGCCCTTCACACTCCATTAGCCAGTCATTAAGGTAGAGCGGGGGGCAGGAAAGGCAGGGCAGGGCCTCTCTGTCATGTGGCTCCTCACCAAGGTCATCCATCATGCTGCCTGATCGCTAGGGTCAAGCACAGCCTAGACTCACTCCCAGCCTCACTTCCAGCGCAGCCTAGACTCACTCCCAGCCTGACTCCCAGCCCAGCCTAGCCTCACTCTCAGCCAAGCCCAGCTCAGCCTAGCCTCAATCCCATCCCAGCTCAGCCTAGCCTCAATCCTAGCCTCACTCCCAGCCCAGCCTAGCCTCACTCCCAGCCCAGCTCAGCCTCACTCCCAGCCCAGCCAAGCCCAGCTCAGCCTCACTCCCAGCCCAGCCAAGCTCAGCTTAGCCTCACTCCCAGCCAAGCCTAGCTCAGCCTCACTCCCAGCCCAGCCCAGCCTAGCCTCAGTCCCTGCCCAGCCCAGCCTTGCTCCCAGCTCAGGCCAGATCTCCCCCTAGACAGAAGGCTTGTGCGCCTCACACTGACAACACCACACAGGATGCTGTGTGAGGGCAGCTGGTTATTACGTAATTAGCTGCCATGCTTGTCCAGGGTGACTTACAGGAGTCATTTTTGACCAGAGGTAAAAAGACTGGTTGGTCCCATTATAGAGCCACTACAGTGACTATGGCCGGTGGCTTGAGACAGGCCTTTAGGAGACTATGAAGCACTGCTGTTAACCCACAGCGTAGAGCTTGATAGAGGGCATTATAGTCAGACAGAGTGGTAGCTGAGAACCAGGCCCTCCCCAACAACAGCAGGCTCCGTCCACTCCTGTTGACCTACAATAAAGGATTACAGGAATCAGATGCTGATTTTGAGTGTGCGTTCTATGACAGATGCCCGTTTCCCTGAGCATCACTTCCTACGCTGGTATCCTGTTATATAAGTGGTTTCCATGGCAACCCAGCCACATAGGAGAGAGTGTCCCAAAGTTGCCATGATCACCCACGTGGACTTCTGATTGGCTCTCCCTCTTTCTGGGGGATTTCCCAAAGAAACACACCTGCAGCGTAAGTGATGGCTCTTTTTAAAGCTTATTGGCTGATGCATCTCTGGCTGGTGATTGGCTAGCGAGGGATGGAACCACAGGGCTCCTTCCCACATAGAACATCATGTCACAGGGACCCACACACAGCTGTCGATTACTTACGTGCTGACACTTCTGTAAAACACACACACACTCACATGCACACACTCACGACACAGAGCAGCCTTCAAATATAGAATCCTGTCCCTAGTTATGTTATAAAGACTGCAACCCCCAAAATATTAAAAAACACATTTAAATGGAAAGTAATAAGTTCACAAATAATGTATAAAAATTAAGACGTATAAAAAGTCTAAAGCTAGAGAGATAGATCGCTAGATAGAGCAAGAAAGAGAGAGCAGGAGAGAAAGAGGAGAGATGTAAAAAGAAGAATAGTGTCCCAACCGTTGTAGTAAATCCTTCCTCCAAAGCTGAGCAGAGATCAGATCCGAGCCAGCCGGCTGTGCTGTTCACACGGTGAAGACGAGCGATGCCACAGGAGCTGAATGAACATGTTTCCACTGAAAACTACCAAGTGAACTGATCATTTCCACCCCGCTCTCTCCTCCTCCTCTCTATAGCCACGACATCTCCCTTATGACTGCTGATGAATGCATCCAGGGAGGATGAGAGAGGAATAAAGTGAAAGAGAGAGGATGAGAGAGAGCGCGTGAGAGAGGAAGCCAGGGAACTGACTAAGTAAGGGATGGACAGAGGAAGAGGGGAGGTAGCACTCCTCCAATCACATGACGTCTCTCAGAATCCCCAGCTCGTGATGGAGGGAAGACGGAGGAGGAGGAGGACCAAGGTGGGTGTGGAGCTCCTCTCCTCCTCTGGGCCCTGTGGCATCCCTCCATCCCCAGAGACAGATGGTACATGTGCTCACAGCTCTCAAACAACAGAGTCGACAGTACAGAGATATATAGAAAACAAGAAGCACAACCAAAACATACTTCAAGGATCGATGGCGATACTACATATTGTAGTGAAGGCAGTTCAGTGCCGTGAGACCAGAGCAGACAAACACGGGATACGCAAACCCTCAGTTGTTATGGCAACACAGGTGACAGTGGCTGTGTGTGTGTGTATGTGTGTGTGGGGACTGGAAAGTGTAGGCTGCAGTAATTAGAGGTATGGAGATGCTGATGGGATCAGCCAATGGTGTAAAAGGACAGTGGAGGTGGAGAGAGAGAGGGCGAAGGTCGTTAACATCAGCTTGGTTTTTAATCTGGTTACTCTTTCCTCTCTTCCTCTCTCCTTATCATTCCCCGTGTTATCTTAGGGAGCCTAGTGAGACTTTATCTCGTGTGTGTGTGCCTGTGTACGCATGCCTAGGTTGGTGTGTGCTTGAGCAGTTGCGTTTGAGTGTAAGGCTGTGTCTTTTTTGTATGTGTGTGTGTGTGTGGGTGTGTGTGTGTGTGTGTGTGTGAGAGAGAGAGTGTGTGCATGTAGAAGCAGCACTCAGGCTGTCTACAGGTCAGGCCTATTGACTGCAGCCTGGATCCTAATTGAATCACCAGCACTACCGCTGCTCAAGACCCTATTGGATTAACCTAGACACTAACTGCACTAATGTAGCCATGCTCTCTTTCCCATCTCTCTCTTCTCCTCCTGTCAGAAGGGAGACCAACCTGAAGTTTGGAAATGAAACATCTTGATTGACTCCATTCTCCTGACACTGTGTATTCTACG
The DNA here is from genome assembly GCA_036571765.1 of Plecoglossus altivelis. Taxonomy (NCBI): domain Eukaryota; kingdom Metazoa; phylum Chordata; class Actinopteri; order Osmeriformes; family Plecoglossidae; genus Plecoglossus; species Plecoglossus altivelis. The sequence continues at coordinate 5,888,862 of BROE01000018.1, read as the reverse complement.
TCAGGAGAGATCATTTCAAGGGGGAACAAGTGATATTAGACAGACCCATCAATCACATCGTGTGTGTGTGTGTGTGTGTGTGTGTGTGTGTGTGTGTGTATCTGTGTGTTTGTGTGGGAAGGAGTGTCAGATGTGAGATGAGGCCACAAAGACAGGCAGCGTGATTTATGTAGTGGGGTCATCTGTATCTGTCAGGGGTCAGGGGTCACCATCCAGCCAAGGGAACAAGCTGCCTTTGCATAGTTGGCCTCAGTAATGTGTTTGTGCCTGTATATGTGGGTAGTATCCATGTGCCAGTTGAGGAGGGACATGAAACACAACCTAAACTACAATGTTGCTTTCGGTGTCCAATAATCCGTTTAACAAGGTTGTACTAAACCACTGGTACCAACTCCAGACACAGTTAGAAGCTGATGAATGGACTAACTAACCCAAAAGTGACAAGACTATTTCCCAGCATTCCAAACGTCAGACGTACAGTACATACTATTTATAGGAATGTGTATGTTCAACACAAACGCTTAGTTAGCGAGTAGAAACTAATGCTATGAGTGATAGGGCTCTGCCGTTAGGCAAGCATGTTTATGAGCTAACTAAACAGAGATTTATCAAACAGTGCAATGCTGAACAATACTAAACCAACACAGTCCTCTATCAGTTCTACGTCAGCTGTCATCACCCAGAATGAGCCTATGTAGAACGTGAACCAGGGCAGCAGTGAGTCAAACACAACGAGAAACGGTCTCAATCGCATTCTACACACACGGTAGAAAACGTAACTAGTCAACAATTTATACTAAGGTCACACGACTACCATGACTAACAACATTGCAGCTACGCACAAAAAAAGCCCTTTTACAACATCCATTACACTTGTACCCATACAGAGCCATCTTACAATTCCGTCATGACCTTAACATATGCCATTGAACTGCATAGCAATCACATACCTAGAATGTAACTGTAGGTGTTCCTATGTAGTGACATGGTGCATAAGCGAAGTATAAAATGTTGCCCAGAGCTGAATTGATAGTGTAACAATGTTGTTCACATGATGTCACAGACAGCGTGAGTGAGTGAGTGAGTGAGTGAGAGTGAGTGAGTGAGTGAGTGAGTGAGTGAGAGAGAGAGAGAGAGAGATACTGAGAAAGACAGGCAGATAGAGGATAATGCCAGAAGAGCAGGAAAAAAACGTAGAAAAAAAGCCATTCAGATGAACCAGACATATAGAGGAGACGTGACAGCCTGTATTCTGAGGCCATGTCTGTGCGGAACACATCCACAAGCCTGGGACACACATCCCCATGCATCTCTGTGTGGCCTTCATGCGCATCGTGACAGTATCACGTCAACATAAACTCGTGGGCAGAAAGAAACACGACTTCACACAACTTCACACCGTCCTGTGAGCAGAGGAGGACAAAGAAAAAGGCTCTTGGTGAACGGTAGAATCCAAGTCCTCGCCCCCTGGTGGCCGGCAGTGAGACAGCTCTGTGATCACGCCCAGCCTACTGAAGGAAGCAGCCAGCTGCTGCTGCTGCTGAGGAGGGTCTGTCTCACTCCGTCTAGTCATCCAAACAGGTCTACATTCCCCAAAGCTGCAGGGAATAGTGACACTTTTTGTGAGGCAAAGTTGGTGCTTTAAACTACAGATAAACCGAATCCCTACCCTTTGCTTGCAAGCTTGAATCCCAACCTCGGCTAGCCTGGCTGTAGATAGGGAGGTGTGAGTGATTCTAAGCTATCTCCCTCATACACATTACCAAACACCTACACACACACCATGTTCTGGCCAACTCACACATACCAGATCCCCTCATGCTGGAAAGCCTATAAACATTGTTGCCTCTCGCTTACACACACACGGTTTTGACAACCCTTGAACGCTCTTTCCATCATAACACGACACATACACAAGCTAACGTATCTCATATCCCTCTCACCTACTCGTTCTGGCTTGTACTGATCAATTATCTCACAAACACTGTGTGTGTGTGAGTGTGTGTGTGTAGTTAATATAATGACACGCAGTGAGGGGGGCCCAGTGCCCATCTTCACCCCCCCTGGGGTGCCTTCAGAAGGCCCTAATGAAGCGTCCACAGGGAGGGGGCACCTCAGAGCTGGAGCCATGCTGGCACCATGCCTGTGCAGGGTGGAGTGGGGGGGGGGGGGGGGGGGGGCAGACTCTCCCGCTCCCGTATCTCCAGTCCTGTGAGATGGCCCCTCTGGAGGACTATTAAAGCAGAGGTGTCCTTTAGCCAGCCACCGAAGCAACTCAGAGGATCGCTCTTATCTCCACTACTGAAGCTACTGCAGGAGGTGTGCCTATGGGAACGTCATCTGTCAGCATGGTGTATATGATGAGTCCTGCTCGAATGCCTGCTCTTATAGCTGTACAGGGCTCCTCAATTTGAGGCAGATCTGAGAACAGTCAACCGGGTCATGTCTGCATTCATCTCCAGCTCGAGGCGGTCTGAGATGACCTAGGACCAGTGGTTAAGAATCACCCATAGACGGCGTCTAGGCTGGAAGGAACTCAGACGACCACGTAGAAGAGTCTCTCTCCACCCTGTGGAACTCTTCATTCAATCTATCCAATTTCCTGAAGGAAATTCTAGCAATTGTGCTGTTGGGATCCCTTTATTTAGTCTTAGGGAGGAGGGTGAGGGGGGTTTAAGTACCTGGCATTCTCTTGGTGGGCTGCAGCCTCATGTTGATGGCCTGGTGGGAGAGGAGTGGTGAGGAGGGCAGCGAGCGAGACACGCCCTCCATGATGCGGATGTGCTGCATGCCCTCCGTTACCGGAAGAGGAGGCACGCCATAATCCCCCTCGAAGAGCCCGTCACTCTCTGTAGAGCTGCCGCCTGTAGAACACACACACACAAACACACACACATTGGAGTTAGCGTCACTAATCACACACATCAGCCATAGATCCTTGTCAGCAAGACGCTTTATCAGTGAGACGTGCGGTGAAAGAATCTGTCATTACGTGTCACACAAACCGGGTCTAAAATACACAGTACACACACGCATACAGAAGCGCAGACACACACGCGCGCACGCTCATGGAGTTAATAACCCTAAACAGATCCTGTTGTGGGCCACGTCAACACCTTGAGGTGTAGGAGTAGATGAAGTTTCACACGGCCAGCTGGTGTAGCTCTGACACTGTCAGCATGCTGGGATAGACGCCTCCATTTTGTGTCTTCAGACAAGCAGCAGCCTGACAAAGACCAGTCCAGGGGAGGGGAGGGCAAACGCTGATAAGACAAGTCCCAGAGCACATCCACTCCAGGCTAACGTGACGCGTATTACTCACATCCAGGGGGAATGTTTCCAGTGGACCGATGCAAGACCTGTGCTGAAGTCTGTATTGTTTGTACTTTAACATAACTCAAGCAGCCTCACAGAGGAAGAAGCACAAAAACTGCAGACTGGAGCTAGTTTGTCTGGCCACTCCCAGACGTTCTCTCCACACACAGATAATCCCTAGCCGGCTCCTCCTCAGCTAAGCTCCAGGTGCCTGACACGGAGACAGCAGAGAGCAGGACGGGCTCAGAATGTTTCCCCGTCTACCAGGGACTCGTTCGCCGTCATGTGTCACGGCTCGACACCCTCACCTCGTGCCTGGGACGTAAGGCAAGGGACACGAGACGTGACACAACACCAGGTGACATCGAGTGTCACACATTGTTGCGGGGTACGAGAGATGACACGACACCGTGTCAAACTGGCAGGGCGAGTGACAAGCTCTGCTGCTGCAGCAACACCTCACCTCTCAGGGTGCACAAGAGTGGGGGGCTGTCACACACACATACACACAGGGAGAGGGACCACTTAACATATCCCTACATACACACACACAGGACAAAGAGACACGCAAATACACACACACACACACACACACACACACAAATACTAGATACAGGCACGTTTTGAAAAGATAGAGTTTTTGATGCAGTGATGTGCTCGCTGCCTGAATCCCTGGTAGGATTAAGAAGCTTTCATGGCAGCAGAAGCCATGTTAGACTGAGGGTCACTTTCATCAACACACCTCCACTGCTGTCTGGATATGGGAAAGCTTTGCACTTTCCCAGCTACACACATTCCACACCCACTGCCCCCACATGAGATAAGACAGGTGATGGTATATTGAGGAGAGAGGGCTTAATAGCTACACAGCCTCGAGGTCATCAAATTCTATAACCCGCTCTGGCTCCAGAGTTAGAGAGCTGCATCTCCTGGCTGCCTCAGGACTGAACCAGAGACGTACTGAAGTCAGAACTGTCAGGGCCGTTCCAGTGGACTGAGGCTCGGAGCTCAATCCTTCAACATCTTCTAGAACCTTCCTTCTCAAACAAGCACTGCTGTCTCTGTTGTCTCGCAGGAATGCCAATGGGATTTACAAAGAAATGGTACAGTAAGGTTCAACACACACACGCTCACATGCAGACACACACACACGCGAGCGCACACGCACACACACAAACACGCAGTCACACAGGGTTGTGCGTCAGATAGCGTCAGACAGGAAGCATCTCTGCTGAGCTTGTCTACCGCTCGGCCGTACAACAACAGATGGTCCGGCAGGACACACGAGCAGCACCACACTGGGGAAGAAGACATGTGGCGAGTGTGTCACTGTGTGCGTGTGTCACTGTGTGTGCGTGACTACTGTGTGTGTGTCACTATGTGTGTGTGGCACTGTGTGTGTATCACTACTGTGTGTGTGTGGCAGTGTGTGGCACTGTGTGTGTGGGGAACTGTGTGTGTGGGGCACTGTGTGTGTATCACTACTGTGTGTGTGTGTGTGTCACTGTGTGTGTATATTTGTGTGCGTCCCTATGTGTGTGTATATCACTGTGTGTGCGTGCCTGTGCGTGTCAATGTGAGCGTGCCCCTGTGTGTGTGTGTGTATAGGTTCATTGTGATTCCATGTGGGTATAAGAATCAATAGAGCTGCAGTGGCTCCTCGTAAACGTGCGTTTGTGGGTGAAAAAGGAACAAGCGTTTAAACATCTCTGGTCGCCTCTCCAGCAGATACAGTTAAATAAAGGCTGTACCATAGGTGACACCACACAGTCGCCTAACCTCAGCCTGAAGCGACGCAAATCACAGCAGTCCCTGAATGGACGCCCCGCCTCCGAGCCGCGCTGACTTCCCTGGGTGGGCCTTTGATCAAGACCACCCTAACGGCACGCACGTCAAGGAGATAAGAGGACCGTGCCGTGTGTGAGGCGGGTGGGGTTTGGGGGTGGGACTGCGAGGCGTTTCCTGTCGCTGCGGGGAGATCAAAGCGAGTGGCGGCGTGTCAGGTTCGATGCGGCGCGGGGAGGAGGGGAGCTGAGCTGCAAAGTAAAACCACAGACCCCATGCTGGGGGAATCAACTGGGTGATTAGTCACTCTCAATGACCTCTGAGAACGACGGCTCCTGCGTGCCGCTCACGCGAGCACAGGCACGCACGCAACACACCATCAGACCCATCCGCAGAGTGATAAACAAGACTGGTACGTGTGAACGGTGATGTAGAGCAGTGGATATCTGAATTCGCGTACAGCATCTCCCTGGCCGCTCACCTCATCAGAAAGCACTCCAGTAAATCTGATCTGTGATCGGCCCAGTGTCCTTGAGACCAAAATGGAGCGGAGGATAGCAGCCTACATCACTCATTACCCTGCTGGCCTCCCCTGACTGCACACTCCATCACTGGAGGGATGGAGAGGAGGAGGAGGAGAGGGAGGAAAGGAGGTGGGAGGGAGGAGAAGTGGGAGGAAGAGGAGGAGGCGTAAAGTTTGAAGAGGCTTCTGAGACAAGCTCGCTGCCCCATGTACAATCATTATTCAACCACCCTGAATCAAGTACAGGATGTTAGCAGCATCCCAGCGTGCTAATTCATTCCCTTTACCAGCTGGAGTTGGCTTACTCCAAACCCCCTAAACGGGCCCCCCAGATACCAGGCCCCCCCAGGCACCAGCCAACAGCAACTGATGTCGGCTGGATCCTGTGGGCTCATCCCAGGTGGGCCTGAGCCGGCGCCTATTAGTGCTGCAGTCACCCCCTGAGAGGAGGGGGGAGGAGAGGTGGAGAGGAAGAGGAGTTGGATGGGGAACGAGGAGGGCCGCTCCTCCCCTCTCCCTCTCCCTGCAGCTCCCGGGGTGGTTGTAGCGTGAAGCCTGGCTACAGCGCAGCGATCGCCCCGCTCATCAGGAGACAAGACTGCGTAAGGCTGGGACTTTGGGGAGGAGAACTGAGAGATCTGTTAGGGCCTAGACTGAGACAGGGACAGACAAGCCCCACAAGCTACAACAGATTACGTCAAACCCACCACATCAAGTCCTCTTCACTGCCACAAGCCTGTATTGTAGTGGGATGCACCCATGTAGGGCTGTAGTCCCTGGCCTTGTGGACTTGTGTGGAGGACGGTCACAGCACAGCCACATCACAGCCACAGCACAGCTACACAGCAGCCAATGGCACCTGTATCCAATAAACATGCATTCCCATGACACAAGCAGCTGGCATTGAAACCGCCCCCACCACTCCCGTGAGTGTTTGTGAGTGTGTGTGTGTGTGACCAGGGAGAGAGGTTGCGTCACAGCTATGGCTGCATGCCAGCACACCGTATGGCGTTCCAGTTTCCAAACCCACTCTCTCTGGACCCCAACTGTTAGCTATGATACTGGCACGTGCTCACACACGCGCGCACACACACACACACTATAGTGATCAATAGTAACCCAGGCCTGACGTCGATGTGTGGACGCTCTCCTTTGACAAGCAGTTCACTTAGGCTCCTTTAATGAGCCAATAAAGGCTCCATTGCCATCCAGGGATGGTGTCGGAGATGATGGACTAACAGACTAGGGGGCTGGGTGTGGCTGAGGGAGATCCAATAACTATAGATGTGATACTGGTGAACTACTGGAACACTCTAAGAGGTGAACTCTATGTTTTAGTAACCTAACCTCAAACCCCTGTAAAGCCTGTGTGTGTATGTGTGTGTATGTGTGTGAGTGTGTGTGCGGCAAGGGGGACAGGAGATTCTAGGGCGTAGTCTTGCATTGTTCAGTACTACAGCTCTCTAAATCACAGGCTGGACTGGTGAAGGTTGAAAGTGGGTGTGTGAGGGAGAGAGAGGGGGAGGCAGAGAGAGAGCGAGCTCAAGAGAAAACAGACTATACAATACTATACGTTGGGACATTATGAATAAGTAGGTGGAGAAAAGAAAAGTGAATCAGATGACGTCGGTTGACCCCGACTAAAACGGAGATGAAACATAACCCAGGAGTCTAAACCTTCCAGAACCATCCCAGAGCGCAGGAGAACAGAACCAGGCCGAGTGAGGCTACTGTACGCTGAGCAGAGACAAGACTTGCATGATAAAGACCGAAACCATTCCTGCAGTCTCAGCAATCCCAGTCCACGCTTGGGTGAGGAGAGCTTTCCTACCCAGCATCTGGGTACTGGAACTGTGAGATGGGCTGTTATCTAACCCATCCGCCTCCAGCCTAAACGTACCCATGCCCACCTTCACCATCCACCCACTAACTGGTCAATCACACACACAAACACACACGCATACGCACTTTGATTAATGTGCTGTAGCACTGTGTTGCTGATAATGTCTCATTAGCCCGCGCGTGTAAATCACCACAGATACAGAGCAACACACATCTCGTTTGTCACACAGAGTATCACTGAAGCAGCTCCACAGAATACTGCATCCCTTCCATTGTGTTGACTTGGCAAGACAGATGGCTCCCTGCTCCCGTGGTAGATCTGACATGCAGAAGGACACCCTCCGCCCTCTTAGCTAACTCTTCAGCACTCTCCCTGGTACTCTCACTCTCTCTCCTGGTCCCCTTGCCCGCTGTCCTGATCCCTTAACCCCCTCCATGCTCCACTAACCCCCTCCTCAGCCCACTTCTCCCCTGACCCTAGCCTCCTTTTCACCTCGTACAGCCTCTTCCTCCTCCTTCCTCCCCCAGTCTCAGTAAGGCTCACCTTGATGTGATCTCTCCCGCTGGTTAAATCCGGCAGCATGGTGAAACCCTGGACAGACGGAGCGGTTAGGAGCGAGCGGGCAGCCCAGCACGGCTGCACCAGAGACAGCGACCGCGGCGCGAGAGGGAGGAGATGGAGGAGATGGAGGAGAGAGAGAGAACTAGAGGACAGTAAGGAGAGGTGGTACCGACTGAAAGAGAGCTGTCTGCAGTGTTGAAGCAGAGAGCCAGGTACTAGCGCATGCGCAGTCATGGGCACACACACGCTTATATACAGTGCACACACACACACACACACACGCCGGCAAAGCAGATAGACTCGCCCTCCTCCTCTCCTTCTCAAACGCGGCTATTAAACGCCCTACTCCTTCCTTCTTCCTCTCTCTAAGAATTTTCTTGACGTTGCATCTTGTAAATACATATTTATACAGTACGTATAGTGTGTGTGTGTGTGTGTGTGTGCATGAGGGAGTGTGTATTCTAGACTGTAGCCATAGAGAAGCAGGCATCATATCCAACCAACCACTCTCTAACAGGCCACTGATGCAGAGGGAGGTTTCACTCATGTTTAGAGCCAGCTACTCTACATTGATGGACCATAACACACGAGCTGATACAGGTAATGGAATTATCTTTGTGAAATGGACAAGTAAAACACACATTTACCTCTGTCCATAAGGACACTGTAAGCCAGCTGAACAAATCACAGAGTAGCAACAGAAAAACAACATGGACAGAGAGTGTGTGTGTGTGTGTGAGGATCGCAAATAAAAGCATCATTTCAGGTATTGATGTCTGTCTAAATCAAGGGCATTCTACCCAGCTTGCTTCCTTCTTTCCAACTCCACCCCCCTCCACCTTCTCTTCACTCTCCTCCTTTCTCTATCCCACTTCTATCCTCTCCATACACCCCCCCCTCACCCTCTCCTCTCCAAACCTCCTCCCCACCCTCTCCTCTCCAGCTCTGCCTTCCGGTGACTACTAGCAAGGTGTTTATTAAAGTGAAACAAGTTACTGGTCTAATCTTAGACTGGTATTAGTCAGGTGCGTGTGAGCGCATCAATGTGTGCTGACATGTAAGTGTGTGTGTTAACCATAGCGTGCATGCCTGGTTTAAGACTAGGAACATAGCGTGTATGTATCCATGTGTGAGAGAGATTGCAGAGCGCGCAGAATGGGAGATGACACTGGCCGGCGGGGCAGCAACTCAACGAGAACAGACTGTCACACACACACACACACACACACACACCTACAGTTCAGCCTGGCACCCACACATGCGCGTGCACGCACCTTAGCCGACACCCTTACTGATTCATCAGGAGAGAAAGACAGGAGGAATGAGCAAGTATAAGTGAGAGAGGGACAGAGAGATACAAGGAGAGAGAGGGAGGGAGAGAGAGAGAGAAAAAGAGAGAGAGAAAAAGAGAAAGAGAGTGAGAGAGAGAGAAGGTATACCGATGATAAACCCATGGTTGAATATGCTACCTGTCTACTAAGTCATGCCTGGGCATCATGGCAGGGCTGGGATTACTGCCTGGTAACCGAGCCTCCCCTCCTCCCCTCATAGGAGAGATGATCCCATCCACTGTCGACCTCACAGCTTCCTTACATAACACTTGGCTTGGCGCCTGATTGGTCCTGCCCGCCTGAGCTGCTACGTTTGATTGGATTTCATCACCGCAGCCGATAGAAAGGCCAGCAATTAGTAGGAAGTGCTGGGCCTGACCCAGCTCTGCGCGCGCGTGGCTGTTTTTGCATGCATGTGTGAGCGTGTGTGTTGCAATGGCTTTTAATGACACACATGAACACAGACTTTCTTTATCTCTCTTGGTCCGCTTCCATCATCCTCTTTCAAGGTTGGATCCCAACAAGCTGCTTAGCCCTACAGCACAGGTCCCTTGGCAGCTCTCTGCAGGTGTGTGTGTGTGTGTGTTTCCGTAAGCAAATCCGTTCGACAGAGCTGAGCTTAGGTGGTATGGCTGTAGAGACAGAAGGAAGCTGCTCTACCGAACACGTCCAAGAGTACTGCCTCTAAAAGCTACCAATCTATCATCCATCCATACGCCCCCTCCAGCTCTTCCTGCTATCTGACAGTCACACGAGACCAGCAAAATGATCTTGTAAAGCTGAAGGAAATGATGCCTTCAAAAATGTCCTTGGCCATCGTTTCCTGGGCTATTACTAGCAGTGGCTCATCATAGCGAGCAGGGCAGGGCTCGTGTGGTGCCACCCGGCCTCTGGTGTCTGAAGAGAGGAGAGACAGGAAGGCTGGGGCTGCTTCCAGTAAACAACAACATCTGACTTGCCCTCAGCACGTGTGTTATGGCACGCCAGAAATGTTTACCACAGCGGGTGAGTGCCTGCGTGCGGGTCTGCGTGTTTGTGTGAGAGAGGATTGTTCAGGGTGGGATTGTCTTCCTACAATGGTGGGATTGCGTTCCTACAATTCCACTATGGTACTATACAGCGCCCTATCCCTCCCTCCCTCTCGCCTGCTCCAGCCCCACAACAGTCAGAGCAGACAGACAGCTGATTCCTCTCAGGATAGCTGAGGACACTGTCCTGGGTTCTAACCTTCCATCTCAACAATGTTCTCACACTTCCTGGTGTGGAATGACATCATCGTAGTCTGCTCGGCAACTGGCTGGTTGTCGAGACCTGATTTATTTTGAACATGTGCTGCTGTGCCGATCTGGGCTTCGGTGGAGTGGTGTATAGACTAGGAGAACATAACGTAGGGGGTGGGGGTGGGGGGGGGCAGAGACCAGAACACTGCATCTGGAAGAGGAGATGGAGAAAAAGACAGATGAGAAAGACGCGAGGTGGAAAAAAGAGAAGATGCGCGTCATAAATGCTTCACCATAACTGGTGGGGGTCTGCCCATAAAAGTGACAGGACTGAAAGAGATATTGTGCTGCTGAGAAATAAAATAACAGACAAGTAAAAGAGAGGAGGCGGGGACAGGAGAGGCTGCTGCAACACTACACACACTGATTCAACAGCTAATTGACTGATCCTATTTCTGAGAATACCCAGTATTCTGATCAAAAACAGGTGATGAATGAGCCTTGAATTCGCATAAGGGCCAAATTGGTAGAAAACGTCAAATATAACACGGAGACACACACACACACCAACTCCAAACTAGGCTACATGGCACCATTTCCAGAGTATTTTGGCATACTTTTCTGCCTCGCACACTTGATAGATGTTCTTTGACAGTTTTCATTACATGAAACAGTGCGGTGTGCCAGTTGAAAAAGTTCTCTCTGGCCCCTGTAACTTACGAGCCTTCAATAGCACACAGTTGTTGAATGTTGTGGCCCTTAATAACCCTATGCAGGCCTCAATAGCCCTCTATAGGCCTTTAGCCCACTGTGGTGGGTCAGGACAGAGGCCGAAGTGAGGAGAGGTCACCTGACCTCGAGAGCAGAGATACCGCAAGCTTTTAGCTCTCAATCGCAATAGCTACCCTGGTGGAAGGCGCTGGAAGGTGGAGGCCATAGAGGCTGTTCTGAGGTGGACTGGGTCCTCTGAATAGCTGTCTGTTTGCTGAATCAGGCCTCTGGTAAGTTTGGCTAACAGCAGTGTGTACACACACACACACATACACACACACACACATACATACATACACACACACCAAGAAAGGTAAATAGACCCAGGAGGGGGAACTCTAAGCGCTCATATTAGGAGCAAAAACAAACAACTGCCAACAAGTAGTACAAGTCTGCCAAACAAACATGTGTATAGTACACAAGCGCACACACACACACACACACACACACACACACACACACACATGACAACGTGTCGGGGGGCGAACAGAGAAGGTCTCCGCTGCCAGTAAACAGATGCTCTGGTTACAGCAGCAGACTGAAGATGAAGCCCTAGCTCAGCTTACCCTACTGAAACCGTGGGACAGAATAAAAGTCAGCAGTCCAACCTTGGACAGACAAGAGCGGTTACAGAACACTGTAACGCAGGGTTATTTGAAGTTTAAACTAACGTCAGGAGACAAGCATCCTCCGGTTTCATGAGGTCTCTGGGTGAGTCGGGGTGCATTCAGGATGCGAAAGCGTTCCGGACAGTTCCTAAAAAGAGTAACGCTGTAAAACACACTCGGAATTGGAGAGTAGGTGAGACCAGCGCTGCTCTAGGATGCTTCTATCTGAGAACGTTCTGAACGTTCCTTGCTTGGGAAGCATATTTGGAGCAGTAGGAGAGTCACGCCTCTGCTGCGGATGTGTGGCACGTGCAGCGCAACTCCCCCGGTTCCCAGGAGGCTCTGCCGTTGCCACGGAAGCGCTGGCATGTCATTCTCACCTCCGTCTCGTCGTCGCACCGTTTCTCGCCTCGCCTGGTCACATGGGCAGGTAGAGGTTGGTCAGGACCCGGGGGGTGGGCGTGGCTTGAGAGGAGCCATGAACCAGTGTGGCACAGTGTGGCACAGTGTGCCCGCCCCCCCGCCCCCCCCCCCCCCCCCCCCACACACACACACACACACACCCTGGCTAAGGTACTCACCACTGTTGCGGTTCTTCCGGTTGGACTTGCCGCCCAGCAGCATCTTCAAGCTGTTTCGGAACATGGCTGCTCTTCTCTGCTCAGGCTAGGGTCACACCTGAGGAGGAGGAACACAACACAGTCAAGACGGTGCCTGTTCATATGGAAATACATGTCATGTTAGCTGTCTTGTTCGTGACTAGTGCAAATCCTCTGCTTCCAATGAGGAGATCAGTCCCCAGCTTTAACAGGCAAAAGGCTGAACAGAGAGGAGGGAGCGTGAAGGGACCATCACGCCGTCTTCATGTGCAGGCTGCAATTATAGTACGGAAGATCACTCATGAGATTTGTCATGCTACACAGGCTCTTTCACTGCATTTATCCTTCCCCTTTGTACCGTCTCAACCGTAGCGTTCTTTTTCTCGCAAAGCACATCCTGCCAAAAGGAAAGCAGACAGGTGGAATTATCTCTGAACTGAGAAGCCAGAAAAGGCTGTCTAGCTGCAGGTACACACACTCTCACTGTCACTTTCTCAGGAGCCCTCGGTCATGTGCTCCTGTTGGCTCTAGGGGTCCTCCTCTGCCATCCCCTTTACTGGAAACAAGGACACAACTCTACTAACCTTCTTTCCTTCCCCCCCCAAAATGAAAATCTGGAACATGTTGGGCTGGCTTGTGTATTTTGACTCTAATCTTTATGAAGATTGGATCAGCTTCTCCCTGGCTTCTCCCCTAGCTCCCCACAGAGGCTGTAATGTCTCCAGCCCTCACACACAGGACCAAGACACAAGAGGTACACACAGGGACCTTGTGCTGCTCCGCGCCTTCCTTCGCGCGCACACACACACACACACACACACTCACACCTCCACTCTACAAGCTCAAGGCATCTGGCCACAGATAGGTTGTTGTTTGTCCGAAGTCCTACGCTGCTAATGGAGTCAATTAGCAACTGGATTAGAGTGTTCCCGACATCTGAGAAAAACCAGAGGGGGGGGAGGGAGGGGGGAGTGAAGGGGAGGGAGGAGAGTCAGAGAAAGATCCGCGTTCTTTAGCCTGTGTGCTGTGCTGTGCGCGTGTTGTTGGTGGTAGCGGCAGTGTGGTGCTGTAGCCTGGAGGAGCAGATGGTCCATGTTAAAGCAGGAGAATGACTCAGCCAGACAGCGCTGGGCCCTGTGGCTTCTACCCCTGGCTGCCTGCTAACAAACAGCCTCGACACAGGGCAGCCAGCAGGACGCTCTGCAGCCCCCTGCCTCGCCTCGCCTTTCAACATCCTCTTTCTTCTCTTGGCCCCCACCTGTAGCCTCGCTCTCTCTCTCTCTCTCTGTTTTCTCGTTTCTGCGTTTCTTCCCTTTCTTCCTTCCTTCCATCTCTTGTTGTCCTCATTTGCACTCTGGTCTTTGTTGTAAGCAATTTGTTTGCCACCCCCCCTCCCCCACACTGACACAAACACACACACACACACAGACTGTCCCATTCGCACTCTCACTCACTCTCCCTCCATTCTTTCCCTCCTCTCTGTCTGCTTTTCTGTCTCTTCTGTCATTTCCATCCGTCTGTCCCTCCTCCCCTCTCTCTCCCCCTCCTCCTCTCTGCCCCGGGCTAGTGGGGGTCTGTGGCCGTCATCTGACCACACAACCCCCAGTGATGGTTCCTGGAAACCGACAGCTTCTTTCAGCACCCCCCCTCCCTCCCTCCCTGCCTCCCCCCCCAAACCAAAATCTCTAAACCAAACCTCTCTGTTCCAGAAACACACACGCACTTAGGCAGGCAGGCAGGCACACACACACACACACACACACCTCCAGAGTGACGTGGCAGGAGGAGAAAATAAAGACCCTCAGCCTCATTTCCCTCTCCCAGCTGGAGGTGAGTCCTCTAATCTGCTCCACATATCCCTGCCCAGCACAACTACCACTCTACTCCACTCAGCCTCCCCCCGCTCCGCCCGCCCTTTCGCTTTCTGCCTAGAAAACAACCCTGACTGCAAATAAATCAGCAAGCCAGATGAGAACTTAAGGCACAACAAGGGTAGTGATTTAGACAAAGAAAAGACAGCCGTCCTGAGTGTGTGGGTCCCCGGCCACGCCCTCCATCAGGACACACAAACATCTCCAGCAGTCTTCTGGAGCACCATCAGTGCCAGGGCTAGTCCCTCCAACCCCCCCCACCACCACCATTCACCTAGCAAAAACATCCTAACTCCACCTCTAACTCGCGGCGGGATTTATCTACGTCAACCGCGAGATTCGATCACTTCAATTCATCCTGTGCCATTAGCACCGTCATCTCTGCCAGTGTTGTTGCCGTTCTCCCGGTGTATCTGAGAGCGCCGATCTCTGAGCGGCAGGGTGGAGGAGAGGCCTGCAGCCAGTCTGCCCTGTGCTGGCCTGTGTTTACACTGTACGTGATAGCAGGGAACCCGATCTGGGGCCCCTCTGGCCCACGCTGGCCCAGGTAGCTGTCGAGTCTGCTGCTGTTAGGACTAGCACCGATGGGAAACAGATGGAGCACAGGAGACAGGCAGTGGAGTCCAGATATACAGGCTTTTCATGGTTGTAAATGTGATGTATTTTTCTCGTGGGTATATCCCTTCACCGCCAGTGATTCAGCACTCTCACCCCTTCAGATAACAAATCACACCTAACTGATCTGGTTTTAGACCTGCAGAAATTGATGTCCGAGTGGCATTAGGGCGAGTGACATTGAGTGATGGCGTACAAATAGGCGGATGCAGGGTGAGCTTGGAGGGAACCCGTCTACATTATTCAGGTCGGACTTTTCAGAACACCAACAGCTGAACTTCAAGCTAAGAAATCAAGCCAACGTCTGTGTAAACAACTTTAACAACACAACCGGGTGCATTCCAACCCTTCACAACCACCCAGAAGCCATTCTAGGACAGCCATCCATCTAGACTGAAGAGAACTAGTATCAGTATTCTGTAGATCAAGTACTCAAGCTTAGACATCCAACGGCACGCCCTGTGTCATAGCCATAAGTATGGCCACTAACCTTTCTCTCCTTCTCTTTCCGTCTCTCCCTCTGCCTCTCTCTCTCTCTCTACTCTTCTCGTGTGAGGGGACATGACCATTTGCTGGAACATGGCGCTGTGTAATTAATAAGCCAGGGATTGCCGTGGTGACGGAGACAGTGACCTTACACGGTAGCGTAGTGCCTAACGGCGTCTAATGTTTGACTGCGTCAGCAGAAACACGGTCCAGGGTCGGGACCTATCAGAGATGAGGGCCATCGTCGGCACGGTGATGGGGGAGGAGGGGGGGAGATGCACGGTTGAATACTGATGAGACTGTAAAGCTATGGGCTACGGTCTATCCAAGACACTAAGCATGCTCTCATTCATTTCCTCCTTCAGGTGATTTTAGGGGACGGCTATATGAATGCATGTTAGCATTTTTCGAAGGCCCATATGTTAACCATATGAAGGCCTGTATGAAGGCTTCTTAACCGTTATGAAGGTCTATATGTTAACATTTTATGAAGGCCTACACGTGAACCCTATACGATCATAACCTAGTACCTAATGAAGGTGGGTGGGTGTTCTCCACTAAAATCTCTGCGTCACTCCATCGCAGCGCAAACAGAGCAGATGCGAGGCATATGCTGCTGCTCCTGAGCGCTGAGGAGAGTCCCCTCTGCCCCGCCCCTGCTGGGCGGGGCGCTCATCTGCTCTCTCCTCTCCCCGACTTTGGGAGCCGGGCCAAACCAAATTGTGTCGCCATGGCAGGGAGGAGGCGGAGGGGTAGGGGGTAAGAAGGAAAGGGAAGGGCAACAATAAAAACAAACTTGATATACAAGAATGCCTCGATCTTTTTCAACCTTTCAACTTCTTTTAAAACCTTTTCAAACTTTCTTTTCACAACTTAAATCAACTCAAGGCCCGAAATTGCAGTTAGACACTTTAGGCGCTTTTAAAGCATTAGAAGGAGAACATGCCTGGACGTGTGTTATCCTGGCCTCCCCGTCGACCCTGCTGCCTGGTTAAACTGAGGGAGGTTAGCTAGACTGCCTCACCCCCAGCAGACACAAGTGCCTTATCCCCATCCTAAAAGCCAGCTGTGCTGGGCCAGCTTAGCTGAGGACAACCACAGAGTAGAAAGAATGGTTCAAAGGCAGACTGGCCTTGAACTCCTGGTGGATGGGTCAGTTTAAAGCCCATCAGTGCTGCGTGGCTAGGCCAGGCCTCAAAAGGTTTAGAGAAGTGTGGTAGTGGGGCTAGCAGACAGGGCTGGACAAAGCGGTGTTTTCACAGCTAATCCACAAAGCACCGATCTCCTCACACTGTTAAGTCTGGGGGATCTACTGCACAGTCATGCAAACAAGGTGGACATGGCAGCAGGTAAGATGGGAAGAGAAAGGGAACGAGAGAAAGAAAGACAAAGAGGTAGTTAAAGAGTTAGATCCTGTGCAATAATGAGGGGTGAAGGGGCACATGTTTGAACATTTTAGTCACCAATCTACCATCCTCCGGAAAGGGGAATTTTAAAAGGGGTCACAATTAGCATCAGCCATTCCCCCCCAACAAAGCCCCTCTCCAAACATAAACACAGTCTAATCAGACGCTAACTGGCCGGTATGATGACTGGAGCTAATGAGGGGTGCAGCTAACCAGCGCTAACAACAGGAGTGGTCATTACACTGGACCACGGCCCCCTCGCCATATGTCTGCCATGATGACAAACATAACTAAGATCACATCACGTCCTGACCTCCGTGGAGCTGGACTGTGATGGGGCACGAGGATCCTGACCTGTAAGTAATTAGGCCATAATAATCTAAAAGACTTGTCACCCATTTCTGACCCTGCGTTCAACTATTTCATTTTCACTTGTTTTCATTTGAGACGTTTTGAACGAACAAATCGAGAAAACCTGAAGCAACAAAGCCACAGTTTTGTGTTGTTGTTTTTTTTACTCTACTCCAGACACACCTCGCAGGGAGTCTTGCGCTCACAGGCAACCGGAGGCAAGCCAATCAAAAAAAAACAACCTCTTCTCTTCCTCTGTGGTGAAGCTTCCACTGTGCAGAGCGACAGGCAAGGGATGGACAGAGAGCGTGTGGAGAGAGAGTGTGGAGAGAGGGATGTGTGGAGAGAGGGACTTGTGGAGGGGGGGGGTGTGTGTGGAGAGACCTACGGGGAGCAGTGTGTGGGCTGGAGAGGGAGTATGGATTGGGGCTGGGAGGGAGAGGGCCTTGGTTCTTGCGCTGCATGGCTGCCACACACACTGGCGAGAGCCCAGATGTCCGATTCAGACGCGCCTCTATGCCTCTTCGGCCTCTCGACAACCCCACCCAGGGGAGCGCACGTCGGAGGGGGAAATTGTTTTCACTCAAAAGGCCTTAGGTTAGGATTTAATTCCTTCCAAACGCACACGCTGAAAACACACTCAGTCGTGCGCACACGCACACAGTCTCACACACACAAAATAGAAAAACACTCACACACAGAATGCTAGGTTATACTGCCACAATCCCAGTGTCACTCTGGAGAGGTCTGACTGAGGACCAGACAAGGCTGTCTGAATCACCTCCACCTCCCCTGTAGAGATGCATCGGTCGATGGTCCTGACTGCCTGACTGACTGGCAGGCTGACTGGCTGGCTGGCTGGCTTTAATGGCTGGCTACCCTGCCAGCCAATCGTTACCTTCCAGCCAGTCAGCCAGATCAAGGCTGTACTGCTCTCGACAGGTGATAAAGGACCTAGAAAAGGCGAAAGCTCAGTTCCGATAGTTGTGCAGAGTAACACAATGCGCACACACACACACACACACACACACACACACACACACACACACACACACACACACACACACAGAACTAGACAAGACTTCAGAGTCACAAAGAGAACTTGAGCCAGTCACAAAAAGTAAGACAGTCACAGACAGAACCACAGATATAATAAAGCGTCACAGACAGTATCTGAGCAAAGCATTGTTCGAAAGACTGTCATTAGGATGAGCAGAATTTAAACTGAAATAATCCATTATTCTCTAATCCCAAACACACTATCTCCTTTCTTCCAGTTGGAAGGCTGGGATCGGATCCTTTCTCCTCTAGATCGGATTCTCTCTCCTCTAGATCGGATCCTCTCTCCACTAGATCGGATCCTCCTCCTCAATACTCCAGTAGTCTGGCTGACTGGGAGCCTTTGTAGTGTTGCAGACTACAGGAGCTGAGGGCTGTTTATGCTAATCTCAGAGAGAATCAGTAGCTCAGTGGCTTCAGACTGATATAAGACTGGGATAATATATCCACAGTGAATGGAGCCCCCCCAGAAGCTATAAAACATCAAGCCCCACCCTGCATCTTTTGCGTTCTGTGTCCCTCACACAGTCTCTCTATCACTCCTCCATCTAAATACTAAACAAAGGATACTACCTCCAAACAACACACGTCATGGCACAGTAACAAACTGAACACCACTGTGTCACTGCAAAATGAGTCATGCTTTAACACAGCCTCCAACCAAGTACCCACGTTTGCAAGCTTTTATTCTGCGGGCCGATTCTCACACGAGAGCAGAGGGGAAACGAGGGCCGGGAGAATTTACAGCCCAGCTCGTAGTCATGTTTCCTGTGTTTGGTTTGAGAAGGAGCTCTGGGGACAATCCAAACGGCAGGGCTTTAAGTTTGTGTGTGTGTGTGTTCCATTGACCTGTGTATGCTTTATAGTTATTATATGAGCGTCATGGTACCATAACTAAAAGAGACAATGTTTGATCAAAGGCATCCAGTTAGCAGTATATTCTGGCCTGACTCCACAGTCTTAGCGTACACTCTCTGGCTCTGACCTGTCCTCACCTGACCATGGAGGAAACGTGCGGAGAACCTGAGAGCTATCTCAGGTCATGGCACTGTAACCAGAATAGACTAATGTGGTCCTGTGTGTATCCAGTGTTTGTATGTGTGTGTGTCTGTGTTTACATGCTTTAACACTGAGGAGAATGTCAACAGTCTGACAGCTGTAATGACATCTTCCTTCCTGCCAGAGAGCTGACACATATGTCAACTCCCATCATGCTTTGCTCACAGGGGCAAGAACACATGTCCCCAGCAGGCTAACAGCAGTGACACGTCAAACCCCAGCATGCTCTCAGAGACACTGGCAGTAACACCATCCTAATATACCCTCTGTCCTGAAAAGACACCCGCGACACATGTGTGGGGCCAACTAGGGTAATATATAGTGGTAGCATGGCTTACATACTCCAAGTATAGCAACACAATAATGCTAACATACTAGCAGAGCTAACTAGGCTAATAAACTAGCAGAGCTAACTAGGGCTAACATACTGGCAGAGCTAACGAGGCTAATAAACTAGCAGAGCTAACTAGGGCTTACAAACTAGCAGAGCTAACTAGGGCTAACAAACTAGCAGAGCTAACTAAGGCTAGGGCTAATAAACACACAGGACTAGCTAGGGCTAATACACCAGCAGAGCTAACTAAAGCTACATTTCTTCTGTGAAAAACAAACCTCTTAACCATGCAATTGTCTTTGTCAATTACAGTGTGATTCTCAAAGAGAAGGATAACAACATGATGGCAGTCAGTACATGTTCCCAAATGTAGTTATAATGAGATCCTGTAACAAAGCTGACCTCTATTGTCTTCAGCTGTGCCTGAGAAAACTAGTCAACATTCTCCACCATTGTCCTTAGGCAATGTCTGACGCATAAGAGACAGCCGGTAGTGTGTGTGTGTGTGTGTGTGTGTGTGTGTGTGTCCTGTTGCTCTGTTAAGAGTGGCAGGAGGGGATGCCAAGGTGCCAACCTGCCAGGCAGGGGGTGGAAGCGGATCTTCGCTGTCTAATGGTTTCTGATGAGAAGGTTCTGGACTGCTGGCTTCACCACAGGAACCTTCTAGT
Source organism: Plecoglossus altivelis (assembly GCA_036571765.1). Taxonomy (NCBI): domain Eukaryota; kingdom Metazoa; phylum Chordata; class Actinopteri; order Osmeriformes; family Plecoglossidae; genus Plecoglossus; species Plecoglossus altivelis. Next base: position 5,868,457 of record BROE01000018.1, on the reverse strand, counting down.
TGGAATGGTGGTCCAAGAAGAATGGCCCCACTGTGGAAATGTTTCATGTCACACATATCAAGCTCCTTCACACGCTCACACACACACCTCCCCCGACTCCCTGGGTGATGCTGGGAAATTGATCTGTGCATGTGTCAAAGTCCTCTTTTGCGTCATCTTATTGCTGCAGTCGGTCTGTTTTGTGTAAGACTATCTGTTCCTGCCTGGGTTTCAGTAGTATTGTGTGTGTGTGTGTGTGAATGCTTGGGTCTGTTATGGCGCGTTAGCAAAGGCTTGTGAATGCCAGAGTATGTAGGTGGGCAGAGAGGGGGGCATGGTATGTTTATAACAAGCTTACAGTGGAAAGCAAGCGTAGCCAAACCTTTGGGCAGCATACCAACATGTCGAACTAGGCAGTTCTAGAAGACGATAACGATTGTATTCAAATCCAAACTCAAATTAATGCATCACTTAGCGACAGCACGGGGTTGCATAGCAACAGGAGTATCAGGCTGCAAGAAAATGGAGGGAGAGGTACACTGTAAATGCTTGTGGGCGGATGTGTGAGTATGTGTGTGTGTGTGTGTGTGTGTGTGTCTTTAGTCAAAGACAGGTTGGTTGAGTAAGAGTAAACAAGACAGATGTGAAATGCATTTTAAATTGAAACAATGAAGAAATGCAGTATTCTTTTCAGGGGTGGGGGGTGCATGCGTGTAAGGGTGTGTGTGTGCGCGCGCATATTTGGACAGAGGCCACCAGCCCTTTTTGTGACAGCTGTTTGATGTTGCTCCTGAACCGGTGAGCTTGTACCCCACACCCTTAAGCCTTCACAGCTAATGAAGAGTGGGCCCTTTCCCCGTCTGAGTGTGTGTGTGTGTGTGTGTGTATGTGTGTGAGCGCGTACATGTGTTTGAGAGTATGTGTGTGTGTGTGTCCGTATGTGTGTGTGACTGTGTGTGTTTATGTGTGTGTGAGAGTGAGAGTGTATCCACGTGTGTGTTCCTCATTCGTTCCTTCTGCCTTTGTCTCTCCATGTGTCTAATCCACAGCAGCTGTATTATGCGTGTGCGTCCAGCTGAATCGACTGTTCTGTGGTCTTTACAGGGGAGTCAGTCCTCCTACACACTCCTGGTGTCTGCTTTCCATGACAAAAGGCTGCAAAATCAACCTTGGGATTATGAAAGGGAGAGGACACTGATTTTCACATGTGTATATCTGTGTCTGTGTGTGTGTGTGTCATTGTGAGTGAGAGAGCGAGAGCAAGAGAGAGAGCAAGAGAGAGAGAGAGAGAGAGAGCGAGAGCGAGCTTCAGATAGTGGATTAAGAAACAGAGAGAGAGAAAAAGAGAGAGAGATGTGGAGAGAAAAGATGAGAAATCTGCAGAGCAAGCTGTTCTAGGCCATGGCTGGTCTGTTTAGTCTGTTTAGTACACCCACACACATTTACACCCACCCACCCATCCACCCCCACACACATCCACCCCCACACACATTCACCCGTTGCATGTTCAGGAGCGGGAATGCACCCTCTACAAGTCACAACTCTGCCCCCCCCCCCCCCCCACCCATCCCCTCAGGTACACAAACAACAACACACGACAGCCCCTGGATGCTTGCTGTGACAAGACGTCTGCTCAATCACCAAGGCATCTGTTCTAGGCGCTTGTACATCATCCAGACCTGAGAACTCCAGAGAGGGAATGCTGTCTGGAGCAGCTGAGTCTTCATCAGAGAGACAACACGGCGCTACGCACCGCCTGCTCTCCACCATGCAGAGGCACCGTGAAGGGCTTAGCTGAAGGAATACCATTAAATACACTGCTTTAGGTGGGTTTAGCTAACACCTTAATCTCCACACACACTCTTACTGTATTCATATTCACATTCACACACGTACACTCACACACATACAGACACACACACACACGCACACACAAGGCCAGGATATCCTACAGGAACCTGTGTGCACGTTTAAAAGTGCTTTTCTGCAAGCGGACAAAAGGGTTGGAGTTGCTGTATCCCGCCTCGTTCTTCTACACTCATTCATGTTCATAGCGGTCAAACGGACAAAGGAAGCAGTGACCTCATAGAGACACAACAACCAGGAGACACTTGGCTGAAGGTTCCATCTCTGGCCTCACCCAGCCTTAGACAACACAGCTGCTGGACATGGGGCTGCTATCCTGTGTTCCTGAATGTCATCCTGTGTTCCTGTGTGAGTGGGTGTCTGTTTGAGTATGTGTATGCGAATATATCTATGTGAGTGTGTGTGTGTGTGTGTGCGTAGACTAGACCCAGGCCCAGGGGCTCCCCTCTGCCCCCAGCCTAATGGCAGTAAGTGGCCAGTCACCAGGCCACCATACATCTCCAGGCTGACCTAGTTGTGCTGCTTGAGGCTGCAGCATCAGACCCAGCCCACTCCACCCCTTCCATTTCAGCACTACACACACACACATACACACACACACACACACACAGACACACACACAGACACACACAGACACACACAGACACACACAGGACTAAAATAAAGGACACTATAGGATGAAGTATTGTTAATACTAGTCTGCATTTTCACTGCCCAACAGTGCGAGGAGCACAGAAAAAGGAGAGCAAGGGTGTAGAATTGATGACAAAACTGCAGAAAGTATTTTGTGGAACAAGGACAATATGAAGGAAGAGCTAGGATGGCTTTCAATGAGATTTAGGTCACAACCCGCAAATGAACAGCAATGTGAAGCACTGACCAGAAACCTGGTGTTTTACACAACAGCCATATTTAGCTCTGCTCAGTCAATAAACTACCGAGCCACATAGACCACAGTCACATCAGGTCACATAGACAATGACGACCACAACTGGTTAGGCTATACTGGTCTTACATACAAAAATGGTGTCTTCTCTTTAGTATTTCAAAACAGCCTCGACCGCAGACTGAGGAGAATTGAAGTAGGCCTATCTACAAAGAAGAGAGTCTTGCTAAAACACTGCGCCAGTCCAATACTATCCAGTCTATTACCCTTTTACACTATCTAACAGAGCAGTGATGGTGGTATACTGGGTTAAAATGAAGACCAATTTCATTCACCTTGCACATTACTGCCTGGCAATGTGTATCAGCTGACAGCTAGTGAAACCATTACTCGGCTAGAGCATTTTTAGACCTGTCACTGTGTATAACCACAGGAGGAAGCGAACGACCAGGGTGTGTTCATCAACGCCACTGTAAAAACCAAGAGACGCCGATGGCTCGGGTGAAATAAAGCAGTGGGAACGTCCAGTCTCTGGACCATTGGAGCGCTGGGCCAGAATGCGCCGAGCACTCGGAGACGCACTCTGGCTGCCACCGACAAAGCGATGCCTCTAAAACGGGCAGAGGGGAGGACATTTCATTTCTGAGGGAATTGTTTACGTTGTGAAGCGTATCATTACAGACTGGGAGGCTGGGGCCCTGTGATTACAGGCTTAGCCTTCTGAAACAGAAAGAATGAGAGGAAGAGGGAGGGGGAGGGGAGGATGGGGAGAGAGAGATAAATAGAGAGAGAGAGTGAAAGAGACAGATACAGAAAAAGAGAGACCGATAGACAAACAAAGACAGAACACTGGCCAGGAATGACATCTCATAATAGCTTCTTGAGATAAGGAATGCGTATTTTTGATGACAGCAGTGTAATAACGTGGAATTTCCTGAAACTCTCTTTCAAATACTCTTGCTTTGGAATGATCTGCGAATATCGAGGTCTTGTGCTAGCGACGTGATCAAATAGCATTTTACCCACAAAAGCACAAGAAGTCTCCAGAGACAAGGGAATTATAATGCTCTGGTTGGTTAGCATAAACACTACTGATGGTCACACCCTCCCGAGGGGCCTGTTGTATTGGCTCCACAAGCTGTCAATCAATCACAGAAGCCAGACGGCGCGTCCCCGGAGAGTACGGCAGGCGGACACACGAACACAAATGACACCATCACACACATGATAAAAACATTTGCGTGTGCGTGTGCACGTGCCTGTGAAAGAGAGTCTAGAAACATGCACAAAAAGACCAAAAATGATGGCACTTGACAGCCTAAGGTTTGACAGAAGATGGCAGTCAATAGCACAAAGATAGCATGTGGGAAAAGATAGCGTGTGGGAATGCAGATGAGCTATAACCTTACAGAACCATCCGGCAAACCCTTCACCTATCATGCACTATCTAACACCTCGCAATCGAAAGCCAAATTTCGACTTAATCTGTATCTTAAGGATCATTAGGTCAAAAAGTACGACCTTTTTCAGTCTGTTTCACACCACTCTGCCACACATTCACACCACCAATTAAACAAGTGTCAGGAAAAAAAGACCTTTCTGTTAGGTAAGAGAGACATTTCATAGCTCAACCCTGTGAAGCCAGTGATGAATACAAATAGCTGAAAGAGAAAAGCCTGCCAGCGCCTGACACTTGGAAAATGTCAGCTTCGCTCCCTGCGAGACCCGTCTCAGCCAATCAGGGAGCAGCATCTCCAATAACAGATCAACATCCACCACAGTTGGAGCAGCCATCTCAATCCTCTCATGCCAGCATGAGAAGGTACAGCACACCACTATAAAAACCTGTACTGCATTTACTAAGCTGGATACCCAAGACTACACCCTACAGCTGCATACAACTGACAAGCACGTCAACCAGTAGCTCATCATTTCCCCCTTCTTGCAAGCGTGCTTCCTGAGCCTAAAATGGCGACCGGGCAGCACAGACGTGTGTTAAGTTGTCATGATTAGCTTCGTGCTACTACTCCTACAAACTAGCATCCGTCTCCCTGGGGTCTCCTGTGGTCTCGGCTGTGAACCAGCAGAGGTCTAATGAGGCCTCCAACCCTATAGACACTCTCCACCCCTGCCCCAAGGGCACGCAGCCTACGTACATCCTCCATACATAGACCTCCAATTAGCCAGGGCTTGGCTTTGAACACTGTTGCTCAAGCGAGTGACACCCACATTAACGAGCATTCCCCTGCCAGTTCCCCTATTTGAACTGAGACGGAAAAACAGGAAGAGAGTCAGGTGACCTTATGGATGATTACCTGTTTGGTAATCAGAAAATCGTCAAATACTAGAATCAATATATACTTCATATTTGCTAGATTAACATATTGGACATTTAGGCTGTCAGATTGAGACAGTGGCAGCCATTTTGGCTCATAGGCCAGTTTCTCCTAACAGCCTACAGATGGGAGCTCTAGGCAAGCAACTGTAGTGACTGGAGAATCCGAGCAGACTGTGGGGGCTCCCTGACAGGAGGAGCTGGAGCTGAATGAGTTTCCAGAAGACAACAGGCGTCTTGGCCATCTTGTTCCCTGTCTAGTGAACACACTGGTGCAGTCAGGAGAGAAGGGGGAAAAAGGGAGCAGGAAAAGGAACTCTTAGACAAAACCCAACACAGCTCCTCCATAGTGTGGTGTCTGGTGGGAGGCAATACGACCCCCGTATCCCCATCAGCCCTCCTCTGCTAGTGACAGAAGTCTCTGTGACAAGTCTTTATATTCAGTCGAAGCATGGCATGCCCTGGTTGGGCTATTATCTCATTAGCAGGGTGACAAAATAAACAGGGATTGGAGGGGACGGAGAACCAACACAGATTAGCACCATAACAGTCAGATCTATTCATGAGACCCACCCTGCCAGCTGACTCTCTCTTTAAGCAAACATGGAAGACTGGAGCTAGGCGTCGTATTGGTGAGTGTGGGAGTCTGCGTGTGTGTGACCCCACATCCATCTGCCTACACGTGTGCCTGTGTGTGTAACCACATCTGCTTACACATGTGTGCCTGTGTGTGTGTGTGTGTTAAGCATGTCACCCTAACCACAAACACCTTCCCAACATGAGGCGGAGGGGATAATGAGAGAGACGGCGGAAGCAGGCGTCCATGTTAGTGGTCTGTAAAAGCTCTCTCACTCCTTCACTCCTGGGGCTCTACTATGGCCCAGGCCTTCACAGACCAGGGTGTGGATCTGGAGACACAGGGCTTCCTGACTGGAAACAGACGCCACGCTAGCAAACGCCTCTAATTAGCGACGGTGCAGGACAAATAAAAACATGACTCTTTGAAAGAGAGAGGCGGGTGAGGTTGAAAAAGAAAAAGGGCGGTGGGGGGGGGGGAGGGGGGGGCGCTCAAAGTCATGAGTCAAGGTCATGCCTAAGCTGCTAAAATAATCACCAGACTCGATCTGAACACAGAGGAGCCTCTCTCTAATGACTGCGCTGCAGAAAGAAAGCCCCAGAACTCCAGAAGAGCGTTTCGACTGCCACAGTGACACGACATCGCACATGCTCCGCTTCATCTTGTTAAGCTAGCCACCTACCTAGCACTGGTTCACACAGCAATGCTCTCTTCCTCCGGCGACAAACGGCAGGGTCGATGCTAATGAGGACCATGTGTTCATCCTAAAATTATCTGTCCTTGGTTGGCATAACAACAGTGTGAGTCAAAGCCCATCTTAACTGTGAACAACTGAAAAGGAATTATAATCAAGTCACTGCCTTGTCCGCTTCAGCAGAACTTCCTGGCTTCAGCGTTCCCCCCAGTGGACTCGTGTCTGTCATCCCCATCTCCGTGTTTACATAACCATCCGACCATCTCTCTCCGGTTACTTCCTGAACCAATAATGAGCCAACCCTGCCTGGAGGTCAGAGGTGAGAGAAGCAGGAGGTCACAGGGCATCTGGAACTCAAGACTAAAGTATAGGAGATGACAGACAGTCACAGGTGGTAGGCGGATCAGTCGGCCCTGACCAGAGCACTCCTCTGGGAGTCCTCTGAAGTCCTTGACCAGGAGCTGCACACAGGGCTGCCACGCATAGCAACTGTCACTGGAATGCTACAAAATGTGGTAGTTAGTGTGCGTATTGCCAGTTAGTAAAACTAGACTAATCCAACTGCAGCCAATAGCTGATTCAATCTACTGCAACGCAGGACCAGAAGAAAGGAATACAAAAATATATCTGACAGCTGAAGTTTCTTTAAAGCCTTATCAATTATTCATGGTCTTCGATTCCTCCCTACTGCAGGATATTTGGTTTCAGGTGGAGGATTAGAGGGGCTTGGTGTGAAGACAGATCTGAGGCAGGAGACTACAGCAAAGCAGAACCTCTGACGCTTATCATCATTATCGTCACTGCGCTGATCAGAACCGATAGCGAATCCCATCATCCACGACGGCGCGTTTCATCCTCGAGCGACACCAACGCTGCGAGCCAGCCGCTTCTTTCGCGAGCGACTCCCTCAGTGGCCCCGCCTACAGAGCAAACCGTCGCTCCGATAGGCCGTGTTTCGCGAGCGGTTTTGAGGACGCGCGGTACTTTGTGTCTGAAGCCCACCGGGGGCCGGCAGGGCTGAGCTGTGGCATGAAGCAGCCCCCCCGCGGAGCAAACGCCCACTCCCGCTTCAACTGGGTCTCCCACCGCCTCCAAAACAAATCTGCTTGCCTCTGCGGCTCTCTGAGCACAAAGACTGTGTTTACTGTTGATGTTGTTGTTGCCTTCCGCTCACTTATCTCTGACCATGGGAGAGAGGCATAGAAAGGGCTTCGGCAGATTTAGACATGGTTCTCTCCTTCAACTCGCCTCCTCTCCGCCTCCCCTCCAAACACAGAAAGAACCGGAAAAAAAGGAGATGGAAGCACTTATTGCCCAATAAAAAGACGAGAAGGGTAATAACGAGTTTATGGTCATGATGATGACATTAGTCACAAAATGTCTGCTATAGTGCCCCTTGGATGGAAAGGAGAAAGATAGATAGATAGATAGAGAGAGAGAGAGAGAGAGAGAGAGATGGTGGTTTGCTGTAATGGTGATGACCCTGCTGCGAGTCTGACGATGGAGAAACAAAGAAGCAGAAGGCTGCACAGTCTTTCTCTCCATTTTGTTAATGCTCCCTCAACACCATACCCTCCTCTCCCCACCTCTACACTGACAGGCCAGAAGGATGGGAGCTCAAGGCCCAGACATCTTGCCTGTCTCCTATGTGGCCCTCTCACACTGTTCCTCTCAGGCCCTTCTATCCACTGCTCCAAAGAGGGGTTGGCCATGGCAACATCGGTTCAGAAATCGGACCTGTTCATTTATTCGTCAAGCTCCGGAGTGTTGCCTGACGTGTCACCAATCCCGGCGCATGCTTGCCTGTCTAATCAGGAGAGACAGCTGGAGCAGCCAATTACATGTTAGAGAGTGGATAAGGAGGCTGTGTTTGAAGCATCTGTCCACTCTAGGCCTTTCGCAACACTGATAACTAAATAACACTTCAGCGCCTGAAAGACTGGGTGCGCGCGCGCACACCCTCGCACACACAGTCTAATGGGCCGTCAGAGTTAAATAAATTGTTGGTTGCAGTGAATGTCCATGACAGCCCAATCGTGGCGTAGAACAGGCAGCAAGCAGGGCTTGTTCAGCATGTCTTCCACCAGGGAGAACAGCTGGTCAACACCCCCAGATGTCTGGATACAGTCTCCATTACAAGAATGTTTATCCCGTTCTGGGTATCACCATACCATCATGTCTCTAAACAGAGGGTTCCTTTCAGAGAGTGGGTAAGGGAGTGCGCACTGGGATCCTACCGTACCGTAGTGACTGGCCCAATGACCTTGGTCAATGAACCATAGACATTGGTCTTTTTTTGGGGGGGGTACTCAAACAAATGACTATGATGTCTGGATGTGCCACGCCCTTACCAGCTGAGCCTTAAAACCTACCAAGTCAGTGGTAGAGACTACCAGGTCTGCAGATGAAACTGCAGCGTGTGAATGAGAAGCGCAAGGCTTTAACAGGCAGCAACCGACTCGATTATTGGGGTCTACTGTGGATGTAGGCAGTGTGTGAGCTGAAGATGCCTCATTATAACCGAGGCAGCTAAACAGCAGACTGTTGAGCTAACAGATGCCTGCTGATCTTTAAATAACCCACATTACAGTAGCTCTGTCACTGGCTCACAGGTGGCGAGAAACACACTTCAACACCTCAGCCGTGCAAGGAAAGTGAGACATCACGCAGGGACACACACACACACACACACATACACACATACACACACACACACACACACACACACACACACACACACACACACACACACACACACAAAGAGCTCAGACAGACCGACTTCTGACTGGTTTCCTTTGCATTGAATGTTCAAATACTGCACAGATTAACTGCTTTTATGCAGGCTTCTTCCTCATGAACACATCATTAGCCTGAACTCAAAGAGGCTTGCTGGGGTAATAATAGGTTGAGTAATGTAACAGCAACCATCAAGACAGGAACAGAGCCAAACTGGATCATTCGCACAGTGTATAAAATCTACCCTACTGTATGGATTCAATCCATCCATGACACTAGGCTACAGCACTTCCATAATCTAATTGGCAGATAGAGTCATAAACTAAAATATTAAACTAAAATCATTAATGCACTCCAATCATTAGCTCAGCCTGTTAAGAGTTAAGAGTCAGCAGTGCTTCTTATCCAAGTCACTCAGCTTACGAGTAAAAAACAGTTACTGTTGAGAGCTTAATCTAATAATGAGAGGAAGGTTTTCCTTTAGAACTCCTGAAATCCCCCAGAAATGTTAAAACAATTAGCCTGGCACCAGTCTGTCTCTTGATTTGACATTTCAATGAAACGACTCAATGAAACATGCACATGATTTCTGTAATCACTTTTTCTGTTGGCCTATCTGATGTAGGCCATGCCATATGAGTGCCTCTGGCATTTCAAATCATTACATTCACACAATAAATATTCATTAAAAAAAAGTTGAATAACCCAGATGCCGCTGAAATTTGGTCCAAATTAGGGCACCATGTTGTGTTTCGATTCAACCCATTTCCAGCCAACCAAAGAGCCTTATTGTGCCCCACACTCACACGCTCGCTAACCTCCTTCTGCTGTCACATATTTACATCTCAACCAACCAGACAATCTCTTCCCCTTGACAACAGGGACAAAGGAAGAAGTCAATTGGCTGTCTCTGGGGTAATTGTCTGGGCCGGGCCCCTCCCTCTTCATCCAGATCTGAGGTAATAATCCTTGGTAATCCACTGGGCAGCATCCCACTATGGCACCCTCTCTCATTGTTCCTATGCTCATTAGAGACGCTTTAGCGCAGCTCAACTGTGTAACCTTAACGTCCCATCTTCCTCCTCCTCCTCCAAGTTTATATAAAGAGATGTTGTTTCTTGCTGTCATTGATGGCCCGTGGCCAATTAGCCTGTCGCCTCGCCACTGTCCTCCTTCCTCACTGCCCAGTAGTTTAAATAGGGGGGGGGAGATGGCTACTGTAGCTAGCAACAGGCTAGTACAATGGAGGAGGTCTTCTCCAGCCACTCTGGCTCCATTTCACAGCCAAACGCCAATTTCACGGCTGGTCGGCCGCTGGATAATTAGAGGCCGCGAGCAGACGTGGTGATGCTGGCCGCGGCCCTCGACCATCTGAGGAAAACAAGAGTGTTGCCTTGAAAAGAGCTGGAGAGAAAGAAAGAGAAACACGTGCAAAAGAGGAAGAGCGAGACAAAGAGAAGGGAGAGGAAGAGAGAAAGGGGAAGAGTGAGAATTGAACAGGCCTAGTTTCAGTGCGTCTCTCATTTGTCTGTTTGTGTCACTTGTCTCTTGTGTTAACGAGCACGGTGGGATGAGTTCCTCTGTAAGTGTAGCTGCTCTGAATGCTGGTCTATAAGAAAGTAGTCCGTCTTTATAGAGTGTAACATCTCATTACTCCACTCACTGTCAGCAGTAACACATGGAAGATACAGGGAGGGTGAAATGAACAACTTATAAACTAACAAATCAAGAACAACTTAAAAAGGCAGTAAGCTACTGGACTGCTACCGGACCTGCAATTCAAAAACAAGATGGCCATTTAATGACTTCCTATACACGTACTGTATCTTCAGTGGTCTTCGGTCCCCAAACCCTGAAGTATTTTCCATGAAGATACGCAAACTCCACCACATATGGAATGGCCATAGCCTGACGTAGGCCTGCCAAAGACCTACCTGGGGAACCATTCCTCCCAGTTGTTTGGAGCTAGAGCGCAGTAGAAAGAGACTCGTTTGGAACAGAGAAAACTGGAATTTACGGTGTGGACTCCCGTCCAGAAGTCCTATAATGGGGCTGTGTCCTGTTGTTGCGTGCCTATCAAAAATGTCAGCCATGGTTTAGAATTGAGCTCTAAGCTCCCTTTACAAGCCATCCTCTAAATTTGAGAGTTTCCACTTAGCGACTGCTCGGTTACGCTGTTCACCGCGGACTGAGCACCTATTGTGAATCCCAGATGAAGTGTCTGATAGTTGTTAACTATTCCCTGTGCACAAAGAGGAAGTTGTCTGAGGTCTTTGTAGCGCCTGGTAAACAATGGCACGTGATATGGAAATCATATGAAAACTTTTGCATGTGCGTGAGTTTATGCAGGAGGGGGGGGGTTGTGTTTGTGGGTTACATGCTTGCGAGCATGCGTGTAGGTAGTTGGATGTGGGTGGTGTCTTAGAGGGTGGTGTCTTAGAGGGTGGTGACTTAGAGGGCGGTGTCTTAGTGGGCAGTGACTTAGAGGGTGGTGTCTTAGAGGGCGGTGTCTTAGAGGGCAGTGACTTAGAGGGTGGTGTCTTAGTGGGCAGTGACTTAGAGGGTGGTGTCTTAACAGGCAGTGACTTAGAGGGTGGTGTCTTAGAGGGCGGTGACTTAGAGGGTGGTGTCTTAGAGGGCAGTGACTTAGAGGGTGGTGTCTTAACAGGCAGTGACTTAGAGGGTGGTGTCTTAGAGGGTGGTGACTTAGAGGGTGGTGTCTTAGTGGGCAGTGACTTAGAGGGTGGTGTCTTAGAGGGTGGTGACTTAGAGGGTGGTGTCTTAACAGGCAGTGACTTAGAGGGTGGTGTATTAGCGGGCAGTGACTGAGTGGGTAATGACATAGAGGGTAGTGACAATAACCTACCATGAGTAGGGGACAAAGGTCCCACTGAGAGACGATGGGAGGGGGGCGGGAAGCAGCGATGGGCCGGGCCTTTCTCAGGACTCTCTCTCTCTCTCCACACCTGGGACCGATGTCCCATCTCCTGGATCTCTCACTATGGTGGCTCCTGTCAACACATACACATACACACACGTTAGATCATTCTGGAGAACTAGAAGCTCTAAAAACCATCGCACCTGACCAGGACTGGTTCCCTGCGCCACAGTTAATTAGACAACTGAAATTAGGATCAAAGGAGAATTAGCCTAGATAAAGAAAATTATGATTAAACTGAGGCAATAGGACCTACTTCTAAAGCTTTGCATAACCTATGGCAGAATAACAAGGTTTCAGTTTCAGACACAGTCCGTGGTGAAGTGAGCTTGGTCGTTTAGCCCTGGAGGAACAGCAACATTGGATGGGTGGGTGAACACATTAGCTGCTTATGTAGGCCAGAGGTACACTAGCTGGAGTCAGGTTAAGGACACAGCCATAGGCCCCTTGGAAGTTTCTCTCCAGAGGGGAGAGAGAGAAGGGGGAAAGGGAGAGGGGGAAAAGAGGGGGAGAGGGTTAACGAACAGTGCCAAAGCCGAGCAAAAAAAAACATCCCCGTAAAAGAAATGAAAAACTCTGAAAGCGAGCCATCTGTCAGAGTGGGTTTTCTCCATCTTCCTGGCCCCGTTCCTGAACATCTCCTGTTCTTTCAGGTCGTCTGTTTTCATGTATTCTAACTCTTGTTCTCTCTCTCTCTCCCTCCGCTCTCTCTCTCCCTCCGCTCTCTCTCTCCCTCCCCTCTCTCTCTCTCCCTCCCCTCTCTCTCTCTCTCTCTCTCTCTCTCTCGAAACTGCACCTTAAACCTCTGGCAGAGCTGGCTAGAGGCCAGCAATTCCTCAGGAGAAGGAGCCGTGTGGGAGAGAAAGCCAGAGCGATCTGCATAGAGGCCCTGGTCCTCTTCTCCTCGGGTTTCTTCTGGAGCACCCCAGCACTGGGCCTATTGTTTGGATGCGACATGTGAGCGCGTCCGGTAGTGAGGCGTGATATGGAGACCACGGGGCTGCAGGCCCAACAACCAGCCTTGACAGCCGCGAGGCGCAGCATCAGCCCACCAGACCGTAACAAGGCAGGGGGGAGGGGGACGGGGGGACGCTCAAAACAGCCACACCTGAACCCGCTCGACTGCAAAAATGTTACACATCCTCTGTCAATTCATGTTGTCCTGTGAGGATAGTGCTAAGAGGCCCAATCTCCAGCTGGCTCCACGCAACAATGGAACTGTGGCTCCAAAAAAAAGGCTGCGCAACATATACGACCTGGGCCACGTTTGCAAGACACATGAACCGGAGGAGGATGTTGTTGAATTGAACATGCTTGATTCACTTTAATCTTCTTTTTGGCCGTGACACCGACAGGAAGGGACAAAGTAGACAACATACCGCAAACAATAAACAGTAGAAGTCCAACCAACTGACTCTGACGATTATAACCACCACTCTTTAAGAACGCCAGCGCACAATTACTCCTGCGCCACAAAATGGCCGCTGCGTTGCCAGGTTTGAGTTCTCTGTTCGCCAGGATGCTGGCGTGACGGAGTTGCCGCAGGGGCAAACGAGCACGGAGGCGACAGATAGAGAGATCATTGACTGTGTCTGAGAGGGCAGCCATTGACTCCTACACACAGATGAGGGTGTCGCCCCTGAGGCGGCGGAGGAGGGAGAATATGGGATCTGTCACTTATGTAAATGCCATACGCAGAGTCAGCGAGCACTCGGAACAAAACGGCCATTATCTGTAGAGGCTGTCGGGGGGGGAGAGAGAGGGAAAAGGAGAGAGACCTGGGTGGCTACAGCCAGCAGAGCGGAGGGTCTGTTGGGACTAAGAAAGACTGGACATGAAGATGAAAAGGCAGTCTGTGGCAGACATGTAAATCCTCTACAGACACACACACACACACACACTACACAAAGACACACACACACACCAGTGACTGGGGGGATCCAATGGCAAGCTGTGAGGCAGAGTACCCATGGCAGTGGGATTTGAGCAACAAGCACACCCATGAGGTCACACTACCATACTGCTGAGAGAGATAGACAGAGACAGAAGGAGACAGAGAAAGAGCAGCTTAGAAAAAGAAAACGAGATAGAGAGAGAGACAGAACTGCTCCAAGATCTCCAGGCAGTCGTGAGATCAGGGATATTTGTTTTTCCTGTGTGTAGCAGAGCCCTGTTCGACAAAGTCAAGTACTATACTACGCCTCTCTCTCTCCCCCCTTTATTACTCCCTGCCTTTCCCTCTCTCTCTTTCTCTCTCTCTCTCTCTCTCTCTCTCCCCTTTATTACTCCCTGCCTTTCCTTCTTTCCCTTTCTCGAGACCCCCCCCCCCGATCAAACGTCAGATATATATCTCTAGTTACGGTCGTCTGGAGGTTAGAGACATGCTGATAAGTCAGGATTTCTCACAACAAGCCACTGCTATCTGGAGCAAACAGGCTGCAGAAGCCACTGGGATCCACCCAGCTGGTCTGGAGGTGTGATGAAGCCCCTCCTCAAAGCCTCCAGCCCTCCAAGCCTCCAAGCCTCCAAGCCTCCAGCCCTCCAGCTCTCCGGCCCTCCAGGCCACCAGAGTCTGAGAGGAGGACCTCCACTGGTTGGCACCACACCAGCGTAGGTTCCCTAAAAAGATTGGGCCACTCCACAGCTAGATGAATGACCTCAATTCCACATTGTTCCCAAGGCTCATGGAAGTGTGTGTGTACGTGTGTGTGTGTGTGTGTGTGCAAAAGGGAATGTTCTGTACTTTGTGCAAATGTGTTTGTGTGTTGACTGGACACAAACTGTGTGTGACTTTATAAAGCAAAGTGTGACTGTTATTTTGGTAAGTGGAGTTAACACTGGTCTAGACACTCACTCACACACGCATACGCAGACACACACACACACACACACACACACACACACACACACACACACACACACACACACACACACAGGAGCTCAGGAGCTGGGGAATGAGGAAGCTGGGTGGGAGGACATGAGGAGTGGGGGAGGGAGGTGTGGGGGAGTGTAGGGTCCCCATGCAAACCATCTGCCTCAGAGCAGATCAACATCTTGATTACAAGACGATGATGGGGGGGATGGGGAGGGCACATTACATCTGCATATCTTATCTTATTTTAAGGATGTTCTTCCCATGCTTCATAGATCCAACTACTAATTCAAAGCCACAGGGAGGATTCAGCAGACAACCCCCCCCCCCCCCCCCCACCCCACCACGTCTGTGAGTAAGATGGAAAGATTACACGGTCTGCAGGACCAGCCTTCAACACACGGAAGCACGAGCTAGGGGTACCGTGCTACAGTTCCCAACCCATACACCCCTCCACCTCTCCATCCTGTCCACCCCTCCACCGACTCCCCTCCCACACCAGGAGAACATGGCCCCCTTCAGTGACTAGCACTACCTATTATCATCCCATCAATAAACAGAAGAGGTGGTCTGTCATCTTAATACCTCAGGATATTGACTCATCGTACCTGCTTCTTTTAGTTAATGGCACTCTCAAGACAGAGGGTCGGGAGGACAAGTAGTAAAATAACAGAAATACCCACCACCACCACCACCCAACGCCCAATCAGCCCATTGCTGCTGCTGCTGTCACCATGGTAACGGTAAAGGCTGGAAAGTGTTCCCGATAGCCGCTCAAACCGAGAGTCAGAAAATGTTTATCTGGAATTCACGAAAAACCCTGGTAAAAAGGTAAGAGAGTTCATCATCACAAGTGACAATATTTCATAAACCTGTCATCTCAAGTCCGCTTGTAAAGGAAATGGATCCTCTATGGTCACCCTGCTCATTCAGTTACTGTGTCTCAACTGAAAAATCACACAGACCCTCTCAGGCTGAACCCTGGAAGATACCAGCTCAGAGATCTGCCATTCAGACATAATAGTCCCTCCTTCACCCTTCTTCTGCAGATTTCAGTGTCCAACCCCCCTTGTCACAATCCATTAATCTGAGTATATCTCAGCAGGCCTGGGCTCAGCCCCCCACTTCCCTACGTGACCCTACTCTCTAATCCTCCCCTGCCCTCTCATCTCACCCCCATCGAGTTTCTCGTCTGCCTCCATCCGTCCAACCTCAATGCTCCTGCGGTACTGCTACATTGCCCTTGCTCCCTGCTAGATGCCACACAACACGACGGCCCTCCTTAATCACATCAGCAATCCAGGGCCCATGCCGCGACCTAGCCACGCGTAGATCACATACCAGAGCGCTCTACAGATCTCCTTTGACTCCCTCCAGGCTATCCGAGCAATCCAACTCTCCACCCAACGTCCTGCCGCCTTCCATCTCGTCCGCCAGCCTCTCCTCCTACCTACGCTTACCGGTCGGTTTAATTCTTTGCCTCCTCAGCCTACTCACCTCCCACTCCCTAGAACCTCCTCCTGCCTAGTCTAGCCATCGCTACTCCACCCACACCCAGCCCACTCCTACCAACCCCAGGCCCTCTCCTCCAGTCCCGTCCAAAGTCGCCATCCCCTCCAACAGCCTCTCTCGCTCGCCTGCATTCAGGCCCCCCC
Organism: Plecoglossus altivelis; assembly: GCA_036571765.1. Lineage (NCBI taxonomy): Eukaryota > Metazoa > Chordata > Actinopteri > Osmeriformes > Plecoglossidae > Plecoglossus > Plecoglossus altivelis. Next base: position 5,851,919 of record BROE01000018.1, on the reverse strand, counting down.
ACAACTTGTCAGCCCTCCATCCTCCCTCGTCCATGCCCTCTCCATCTACAACCACATGCCCCCTCCCCACTACTCACCATGCGCTGTAGATCCCAACACCGCCATGCCCTCTCCTACCCAAGAAGCCTCAGGCCACCCACGACCGCATTCACCCTAATCCTTCACATCCCCAGAACCCACCTTACATCACCATAGATCCCTAGAAGACACACAGCTCGTCCTTCCACATCTCCAGCCCCAATCTCCTACAGCGCCCACACCACTCTCTACACACAGACTCTTCAGACCTACCTCTCCTCCACCCTCTACCCAGCCCTCATACCTACAGTCGCCCCTCACGAACGAGACACTACTGTACTAAATCCGGTCCTTCCACTCCTCTCTCCCAACCTTTCCCAGCCCTCTTATCCGGGCCCCCATCTTACCCTTCAGCCTCCCCAACGCTCCTTGTCAGTTCCTCGTTCTCAACTCACCCCAAGCCCTATCTCAAACAGCACCCCAGAGCACACAAAATCCACACCTGACCAGTACCTCTCCTCCACCGTTCCGGCAAGCCCTCTCTCTCCGGCCTACCCAAGTTCCGCCTCTCTCTTTCACGTTCTCTACACCTCACCAGCCTCTCCTCCAACTTTCTCAGATCCTTGTTTAAGTCCTCTCCTTGTTTCTGCAGGGGCACTTCCCCTCGCTCATGATCTCTCAGTCCCACTTCTTCTCACATGCTCAGCTCTCTCTGGCAGATCGCATTAGTCCAAAGTCCTCAGCTTGGGCTTACTCAAAGACGTCTGCGCACCCAGTTATACAATCCATAAATATCTCCCGCCCCAAAAATATCCATATTTGCTCGCATCCTTTCTCTATAGGGTCCTTGCAGGAACTAGACGTAACATTGTTTGGATGATACAGGGCACACTAGTCTGATAGTTGCAAACAGTTTAAGTTGTCTAGGTGTGTACCCATGATTTATAGAATATAGCAAGTTACAGCTTTCCACGAAAACAAACCATTTCATTTCATCTCCAGTGGCTTGGAGCTGTGAAGCTGGGAGCTCTTCCAAAGCCCCAGAGAGAGCTGTCAGAGAGTGCTGGTACGGCTGGGTTTTGATGGCTGATGCAGGCCTACGCTGCCGAGATAAAGGAACATCTCTCCCCTCGTGTCCCGTGGAATCAGTTCTGCGGCAGGTTCTCGAAGCCAGTCTCTCCTAAAGAGCAGGCTCAGTCCTCCACAGTTCCTCTCATTACCCCGTGCCAAGAGGATGCTAGCTAGCCCTTGCTTACAAGGCCCACGGATCCATGAAGAGACAGAGATACATTTGCGGGTCACAAAGTCAGAATGTTCCGGAACACAGCCTCGGCTGGCTGAGATAAGGAGCTCTTCTTCTCTAGTCTGTCTGGAGGAAGTGCTGTCTGGAGGAAGTGCTGTCTGGTGCGACATCCTTTTACAATTAGCGATGCTTCCCCCTCTCCTCCCCCTGTCAAACTCCCTCTTATTAAGTCAATTACACACGGGCCAGCCGCCGGAGCGCAAAATTGCAATTTCGCAGGCCGTCCCCCGAGACGGCGAGGAGCGACGCTCGCTCCGGCGAGACAGGAGATCAGGAGATCAGGGGTGAAGGGGGTCGCAGAGGAAGGTCGGAGGCTGTGGGTCAGAAGACGTCGGATGACTGAAGAGACCCACATCTAATACGGCTGCAGGGATCCGGAGGTGTGTGTGTGTGTGTGTGTTGGAGCATGTCTGAGGTCGGGGGGAGGGCGTGTGGGGCGTCTGTGTATGTGTTTAAGTGTGTTTGTGTTGGAGTGCATGTAGGGCGTTGGGTGTACGACATGTGTGTGTTTGTGTGTGTGTGTGTGCGTGTTGATGTGAGAGAAAGTATGAGAAGCGTGTGGGAACACATTTAGAAGAAGAGACCATCTTGCCATTGTGTACTGTGTGCCTTTGCAAGCCCACAGTAGCTCAAACACCAACAAAGGGGCCTGAATCAGTCATATCCTTCATCCTGCGAGGTGTTGATTTCCATATGTGAATCCCTCCAGGGCAGCAAGGCCCCATTCTGCTGATGAATGTAAAGTGGCATGTCACACCCCGAAGTCCTAATCTAAAGTCACAGTTATTCTAAAGCCAAACACCAGCCTAGCTACCCTGGCCTTGGCTAACACTGCACCCAAATCTGCGCTGGTCAGGTCTAATGCAGTACAAGTAAACAGATCGTGACTTGAAACTGTAAACTGAAGTGAATTAACTGAAATGAATCATTCTGCTGGCTCTCCCCTCCATTTCTGGGGGGCTAAGTCATCCACTGGCTATTCATGCGATAGAAAACATGATTATGGCTATTTGGTATCAGCAAACAAGATGAGATGTTATGGGTCTCCTACTCTCATGTAGGGAGCTCATGGTGAGTATCTCACCAGCTGTTGTGTGACAGCAGACACGTTACCTCCCTTCGGTGTGATCCACTGATCTTCCCTGCTGAATGAGATGCTTCTGTACGATTTGTGTGTCAGATCCACACACGCACGCACACACACACACGCACACACACCACATGCTAAGGAAGCAAGGAGACAAGACAAGATTGACGATTTAGCCACCGCAGGGTCTTGTGATTAAACCAACTCTTGCAAAGCTCTAAAGAGACAGCACGTGCGTGCGTGCGGCTGGGAGAGATGCAGGCGTGTCGGGAGAGTTGTGGGGAATAGAAGATAAAAGCCAGCCTGTGCAGCCATTATGTTAATAACATTCACCTCATTTACATATATTTCCTTGTCGCCATAGAATCCCAACTGTCTTGCATGCATGGGGCTAGTCTGACACAATTGGCTAGTCGCTTCATCAGAGAAACATCATGGCTATATACAGGTCAACATCTTAAGTCATTAAGATGATATCATTTAGCTGGCCGAACATCTCATGTCTAGATCCCCATTAGCCACACAGTATAGTAGAGTGAGCTGTTAACCCTCATCCTGCATGCAAGCCTCAGGTCAGCCACCCAAACACAGCCAGAGAGAGAGAGACCTGGAGGCAGGGCGGAGATCTGCCGCTCTGCTCGTCTGCTCTCCTCGTGTGGGCGGGACTCTTGACTCCTGGCCTTTTTCCTCTGTTCCTTTCCTGTCACGTGGCCCAGGCTGTCCTCTCCTCAGCCTCTCAGTCTGCCTCCGGACACAGGGCACCAGATTGGGAGAGAGAGCCTGGGAGCGTCTCTTCTCAAAGTCAATTAAGAACTCATTAGAGTGTCCATTAGCACACACTGGTCCTTGAGGCTGCTTCTCTCCACATCAGCTACCTCTTTCCTCCCTCTCTCCACTCAGTCACCCCTCTCTATAGCCTCTCTATCCATCTCTATCCATCCTCTCTATCTCTACTTGCTCACTGCCAGCACTCCATATCCCGGTCCCCTCTCCAATAGATGTCTTTCTCTGGCTCACTGGCTCACTGACCCAACCTTGGAAAGAGCAGCCCTGAAAAGAGCCCCTTCAGGCAGAACTCCTTTCAGGATAGTGATGGGTTTATAGGAAACATTAGAGGAACCAAGGACTATGTTTGGTCTTACTTTGGTTAACGGCGGGTTGTTCTCTAGTAATTACCTCAGTTCAGTATCAGGAAGTGGACAGATGGTGAGAGGTAGTATATAACAGTAAGGTGTACATGACTGAACAGTAGCTTTACTAACCTGGTCCGTGTGGGCAGGCCCTAGACTGTGTTGTAATTGGCTAACTGACTCCTCAATGGAGGTAACCTGTCACTCCTCCACTCCCACCTCTGCTGTAAGAGCTCAGGCCTGGACTGAAAGAGGTCCAGCTGTGCCGAGGCTCGACTTCAATGGAGAAGCTTTATCTAACAGCTCCAGTCCAGCACAGGGTGAAGTCCTCTCTCTCTCTCACTCACTCACTTTTTCTCGCTCTCACTCTCGCTCGTCCTCCTTCAACATTCACACTCTCTTTTCTTCCCACTGCATCTTTCTTTCCACTCGTCCGTTGCATCACTGTATCCCTTACATTCATCTTCTCTCTCTTCCCACTCTTCCATGCCCCCTGTCCGCACTTTTCCCTCCACTGCGCCTCTCTCTACCTCTCTTCCTGCTCCCCCTCCATCATGCCCTCTCCTCCTCTGCTCTCCTCAGCTCCTGTCCTCCCACTCCCACGCTGTGTGTTGGCTGCTGGGCCAGAGGGGCGGAGGGGTATTTTTAGCCAGAGCACCGTGTGCTGTAACAGCAGAGGGCCCAGTGCCCTAGCAAGGACAAAACCACCATCCGGAAGAGGGAGGGTGGGAGGGAGGGAGAGTAGAGAAAGGAGAAAAGAGAAAAAGCACTGATAAGAAATATTGTGAATAAAATGACATTTCTTTATCCTTAGTGAAAAAGGGGTTTTGAAAGGCCACTCTCTGAGTCCAGGTCTTGAGATTGGCCAGACAAGGACACATTTATCTGTACTGTATGGCAACCCAGGCAGCTGTGGGAGTTAATTTCATTCCAGAAGAACATTACAATCATTATCCTACGCCACTGACTCTAATTTTAAAATGCTTTAAAAAAATATTGTGCCATCTAAAAGGGAGACTGTCGGAAATATATTTCAGCTGATGCTGAAACACAAAGTGCGTTAACCATGAAAGCGTTCAGATTAAAAGCATCATTTTGCATGAATCTCTGGTGACCTTTATAGTCCAATTAGAGGAGGTTTGTCAGCTGCCATATGACAAGGTAAGTAGCTGAGCCAGCCAGACTTGACTGAGCTTTCATCGGTTTCTAGCTAGCCTAGCCTGTCACCAATGTGTGTCAGTGTGCTAATCTCTCTGTGTGAGGGAGGATGGAGATGATAAGATAACAGCCCCTTAACCTCAGCCCGCGGCCACGACTCACAGCTGATAGGACAAAAACAATACAAAAACCGATTAAACTACTGCATATGTTCAGACAGGGCAAACACTGGTTTTACATATAAATGATATTAACCATTACCTACATATGGCCTACAGACAAGCTGTGCCGCTAAAGCGTCTTTGTGTCTGTATGATAACTAGGCGCTCAGGACAGAGAATGTGCACATTGTCCTGCTTCTCAATTCTGGACTCTTCTGAAACCAATCTGTCGATGAACAATGGTTCCTCAACAATGGGTTGGGAACAATGAAGACGGTCAGAGATGAGGGGAGGGGAAGTGTGTCTGCGGACGTCGCTGGCTAGTCTGTTTTAGAAGTTAGCTTAGCCTCGACTCAGAGTGTGTGTGTGCGTGTGTGTGTGTGAGAGTGTGTGTGTGTGTGCGCGCGTGTGTGTGAGAGAGAGAGAGACATAGAAAGAGAGAGAATAAGGCAGTCTTTGAGTGTGTGACTTGAGCCACTCCAGATGTTATCAACCCTGAGGCTAATGCCATTGAGACTGGTTGAGGAGCATGAGGTTCTAAGGCTACTCTTTCTCTTCAACTCCCCCTTTCATTCTTTCACTCCCTTTCCTTTTATCCCCCCCCCCCCCCCCTCCCCACAATGTGTGTGAGAGGCTAGCGGCTGTTTGTGGTGCGGGTTTCCACACACGCCTTATTTCGGTCCTTCATTTGTCATCTAAAATAAAAGAATATCCCCCTTTTACACACAGGCCGTTGTTGAGAAGCCATAGTAACAGTCGTTCAAAACTAATGCCAATCAAGTCCTGCGTAGACGGATAACAACAGCTCCAAACAACTCTCCCGTGCTGGAAGATCTTTCAAGCTGAGATCACAAATCGAGCCCAGACAGACAAACTCCTTCGACGGTGACAGCTGACAGAGCCGTCCTCCCTCGGGGTGTCGTCCGCGATCAGAAGAAACGCTCCGTACCTCTAACGTCACGTGAGGTAGCAGAGAGCTACCATGCTGACAGGCAGAGACAGTTGGAGCCTCGTCCTGGTGAGAGGTTCAGGGGATTGGTCAGCTCATTCTAGACAGCGGAGCTACTGACAGACGGAGCGCCCGGCTGCAGAATCAGCATATATCCCATCAGCTCTGACACGGCTGACATCATAAAGCACAGATATAATAAATACAGGAGATCAATCAGTGACTGCAGCTCTGGGGCTCTTCAGCCAGCCTCCAGGTGCTCTCTGGTTGGCTCCCAACTGTCTGTCTGAGGCCAGGATGAAGGATAATCACTGGGGCTCACCGATCCACCGCAGAGGTCCCCGCCCAGACCCAACCTCAGCAGCTATCTAGGAGGACGTCCTGTCCAAGGTTAAAAGATTATAGGTTAAGGAGAACAGCTTTACTGTCTCTTTCATGCAAACCTATACATTTTATGTGAGCGTGACCACGCTTAAGAACGTGTGCCCCGTCGGAGTAAGGAGGAATGTGCGGAGGCAAGAACATCCAATGGCAGCAGCCTAGGAGGGTGTGGAACAGATGTGGGACAGAGGAGGAGAGAGAAAAGGAGGAATGCAAGATATTGGTTGTCATTGCCTGTCTCGCTCCCTCTCTCCTCCCTGGAGCTCATCTCTGCTGAGACGCAGTTCTCTGCTGTGAGGCGTGAAGCCATGGCAGTCAGCTCCACCTGTCCTGTCCAGACCGTTAAACCAGAGTGACTGGCTCTCCCTATCACTGTCAGCTTTCAAGGAGTGAAAGAGCTGCCCTCTGGGGAAGGGGGTGCTTGGGAGGAGACAGAGACACAGAGAGAGAGAGAGAGAGAGAGAGAGGGAGAGAGAGAGAGAGAGAGAGACAGACAGACAGACAGACAGACAGACAGACAGGCAGACACAGAGAGAGAGAGACAGAGAGAGACGGTGGGGAGGATGGGTGTGGGAAGAGATCAGGGGAAGGAGGGAGGAGGGAATGTGAAGGCATAGAGAGAGAAGGGAGAAGCAGGGAGGAAGCGAGGAGATCACAAGACAGCAGAAGACAAGAGTAATGTGGGTGTGTACGGAGAGGACGGTGGTTTGAAGCGGATTCCAGGAAGCGGCCGTGCAGCAGCCGGGAGTAGCAACATGATGATTTATCTGAGGTGGGCTGCAGGGGAGGAGGCGGGATTTGGCCAGCTTGCTAGGTGTGTTGTCTTATCAGCCGGCATCTCCTGCACGTGCTGCACGCACGCAAAAAAAAGCATCCTTGGCGTGACTCTACCTACAAATCTGAGAGCTTTTTAAGAGTCTGGAATATGAATTTCTACTAATAATGGCCTACTATTTCCTATTATTTTTGGGATTACGTGGTGTGGTTCTAGTTGTGATGTACCATGTACCTTAGGTCTTAGGTCTAAGGTCTGTGCCCTGTAGGTCGTGAGGATACTTTCTCAGGGTCTTTCTTCTGAGTGTGTGCTTTGCCCCGGGCCTCACAGACCAAGAGGAGAGCAGTCCTCGCAGGTACCACGGGCTGCAGACCTCTTTCAGCAGGACAGACCAGTTCCACTCTGGTAGTTATCTTTAATCACACCACAAGTGGCCTTCATCGATCTAAGGAAACCAGAAAGGTGCCACAGGGAACTCTCCAGTCCCGGCAAACCCACCAGTACTGATCCACCGAACGAGAGGCGGAGGGAGAGACTCGGGCAGACTGATTGGGAAATGATCGGAAACTTCTCCAGAGCTGAATGAAGGTTGATTGGGAGTTGATTAGAAAGTGCTTCAGGGCCTCGTTCCCCATGGGCTAGGAGATAGGAATCAGAGCTGACGAGGCCAGCGAGGAGGAGCTTGTTATCTCCCACTGCTGCTACAGCTCTTTGTGAGATCGGTCGAAACCTGCTAGCCTAAGACGTGCTAGCTTAGCATCCACAGCGAAAACGAGATGTAATAACCTCTGTTGAGGGTGGAGATCCCCATTGTGATAACACATTCTCATACCAGACCTGCTAGCGTGTCAGATCTGCTAGCAGACTGTAGAATCCGCAAGGCTAGCCGAGGCCCAGCTGAGATCCCTGGCTGTGATAACCGCTTCATCCGCCACGGCTAAATCAACTCTTTTTCTCCAGATGTGTCCCTCCAAGGTCAAGGCCTGCAGAAAGCAAGAGTGACTACATGTCTCAATCTATTGTATCCAAATAAATTCAGTACAGCTTCACCCCCCTCAGACCAGCAGTAATGACAGCCATTCAGGCCTCTTCTACACCATCCTTTTCAAATGACAGTAAAAGTGTTTGGTCCTGTAGGCCTTCTTCCGTTTCCCTGTTCACAGGAGTACTCTAATACATGTTTATAGGACTACTACCCTGTTATTAATCATTTCTTTCCCTCCGCGTGTGACAGATAACTTCAGATAAAGCAGCAGCTCTTCTGTAGGCAGCGTGGGATAAACAATGGTGTCTTTGTGCTGCTGTGCGCCATTCAGAACAGGCAGAGTAAACACCGTGGCTGCGTCTGTCT